>LPNX010247499.1:0-76004 GCA_001517045.1 Pseudotsuga menziesii | reverse complement strand
GGGTGGGTGGGAGAAGAAGAAGGGAGGGGTAGGTTAGTTTGTTTTTAATATTATATTTTTAATAAAAATTTAAGAAAATTTAAGTTTGTTTAATAATTTTTTCTTTTTCAATAGAATTTTTCAATTTTTAAAAACTTTTATTTTTTAAATAAAATTTCAATTTTTTTAATTATAAAAATTTCATTTTAATAAAAAAATAGTCCATCCATTTCATAAATATTGTAAGAGTTAGAGTTTCCTAAAGAATAAAGAAGATCAATACTTTCCGTTAATGTTTCCCCATTTGGGGTTTTACCATGTAAATATGGTGTACTCTTTTCTCTTCTCTTTTCTCTCTTCCTTATGTTATTGATTATTTATGTTTTTGTTGATAGGAAATTAAACAAGTTGATTCTGATTCACATGTTAGTTATCTATTTTTCTACGTTAATGCATGTTTCTCAATATTCTAACAATTAGTGGATTGATATTTATTGGTCTTGGTGTTATAGTTGATTTTACCACACTTGGTGGATCATGTTTTTATGGCCTTCCCCATCCTTATGCAGACTCTTTGGATCCCCTTTTCTCATTATAACTTTGATGATCCAAAAAATCCCTTAAAAAAGTCTTATTTACGCGTGTACACGCAACTTGGTCCACTATGACCTGCGTACATCGATAAATGTGCTCAAAAATAAAATATTTGGAGTTTTCCCTCATCAAGTATCGAATAACTTGACTATTGGCCTTCCATTTGCTCGAAAACAGTTTGACTCGACCCTTCACTTCCTATTGAAGGGATATATATTGAGCTACTTGGATGCATTAGTGGAGGAGAAATTGTGAGAGAAAAGAAACTATAGTGTATTTGTTCCCCATTCTTGCATACTTAAGTTTGCATCCCTTTGTCCTTTGATCAACCATTGATGCTCTTCCCATGCTTTCCATTGTCTTGTGAGCTTGCCATGGATATGGAGGATTGAAGTGGTGGAGGCTCATGTGGGGGACTTAGTTTCTTAATTTCAATGGGGTGTTGACAGAGTTTGTCACTTATATCTCTGTTTATACTTAATAGAAATATCCATTTCTTGTCCATTATATGTTTACCTATAAATATTTTTATCCATGGATGTAGTTTCTCTGATTATATATTGGATTTGTATATGCTAGAGTACGTTCTAACACTTTTTTTTTTGTAAATAAAACATTGTATTACTTTACAGGGGAAAAATTACATAGCAGATAATCATCCAAAACAGTCAAAAGACAGGAGTGTCCTCGACCCCATCCGGAACCAGACCTGTTATTTTTTCCCAAAAAAATATACATGGTCTTCCCATGTCTTCCAATTACCCCCAATACATCTTGTCCCATCAAAATTACAGAGCTTCCCTTCCCATATCAAAACAGAGCTACTATAAATCCTATAAAGTTCTAGAATTTCCATAACCTATAAGTTTATCACTACTACTACTACTTCTGATGTCTAAGCAAATTCTAACTAAAACTAGATGCTACAAACACCCAGACATATAGAGGAAAAAGGTCAGCCCTAACCCAGAGGCGAGACTCCCCATCGAGGTGAAACAGTCAGGTTTATTGCCGACGAGGCGTTATGGGGAACGACTTCATTCTGGACTCCAACGAGAACTCCCGTGTACATTGGTCCACTCCTACTGTTCTTCGTCCGTGGCTGAGCGCACTCCAGCGCTCTTTGATCAACCGGGTGGAAAGGGAATCCCAACTTGGCAGTTATGATGTCAATATTCTGGTGCATGGTATGCCACTCACTATTGTGCTCCTTCCAGAAGTACACCAGTTCCATGTCCCTTTCTCCCTTAGCTTCTCACGCCACTAAGCAGTGACCCACCAGACGCATGGTCACCCAATAGGTCATCACCATATGATCGTAAGCAGAGGCTCTGCCATTCGTGGTGCCGGGTTCCAGGACCCAGTCCGCTATTTCCTCATGCAAGCATTATTTTGGCATGTGTTTCACATCTTCCCAAAGCTATTCGACTACCTTCTCGACCTCCAAGCGGATTCTAAGCGAGACATGTTCTTTGAAATGTTCAGCCTCCTCCTGGGCTTGGAGTTGAGCCATGGTTGCTTGATGAGTCCGCCTCAGAATGTGCTTCCCCTTGTGATCAGGGTGGGTGGATGCTTCTCCAATGCACCAATCTATTCTAAACTACCACTTGGGGGCCATAAGATAGAGGATAGGAATGCAGAAGTGAAGCAGGGGGCGGAGCTGGGATACACCTTTAGTTCCAGACACCAAAGGGTGCACAAGAAGGAGAATGTGGATCTGGAGCTTGATAACTTTTCCTCGATGAGGAATGACGGGTGGCCAACCCTTTGCAGTATAAGAAGAGGGGGGGCACATGGGAGCTCTCCCATCCCAGTCCTTCGCTTGTGTCAGGCTTATCATGAAAATGAGAACCCTCGTACTTGTATCTGCAACGTCCCTCCTATGGCAATTATGAGCCCAATCATGCCAACGATCCCATCGCATATCGCCCATATTATCATTATATATAGAATTAACCATAATGATGGCAAAGTACAACCACCATCTGCGACGATCATTTAAACCATATCGTCCACACAGCATTTAGGTTGGTCTAGTTTCGGCGTGCTCGCGCCTCCTATCCCCATCTATCCTGCCGCCTTCCAGACGTGCCATCTGTGACCCACTGTTCACGTCCCTTGAGGCACGTTGTCTACAGTGTTGGGCCCATTCCTCCACCCCAAAATCCTGCAGTCTATCGCATCGAAATCCCGGTTCGCCATCCACACCAGCGTTTGCCAGAAGGTTAGCTGCTTTGTTGGCCTCTTGTCTGACATGGCAAAAGGAAA
This sequence comes from Pseudotsuga menziesii, assembly GCA_001517045.1. NCBI lineage: Eukaryota > Viridiplantae > Streptophyta > Pinopsida > Pinales > Pinaceae > Pseudotsuga > Pseudotsuga menziesii. The sequence continues at coordinate 73,163 of LPNX010247499.1, read as the reverse complement.
CCACTGTGTAGGTGTGGAGGAGGGCATGGAGATGGTCCAACCTGCTGGCAAGGCACCAACTGGAAGAAAATTTTTCAGAAGTTTGTCCATTCACCATTCGTTTGGCCATCTGGACAAGAATTTTCAAGTCTCCCTCGATGATCACAGGAAAATGGCCACCATTGATCAAAACTTCGAGACCTCGAGTCATTCCTTCCAATTTAGCAGAGTTATTAGCGTCCAAACCGATTGCTCCCAAGAACACAGTCAATATCCTTCCATCATGGTCATGACATAAACCCCCAAAGCCTACCAGTCCTGGATTACCCCTGGATGCTCCGTCAAAGTTCAGCTTGAATACTTGAGGGGGAGGGGCGGTCCAGAAGCTCAGGCTGGATGGTTGGCATATCTTGTCCCTTCTTCGCAGGAAATCCATCATAGATTTGTCGAGACCCCAATTCACAGCAATGTAATCTTTTTCGCGGGGGATAACCTTATCATGATCATGCCATTGCATGCACCAGATGGAAGACAGCAGGTTGTCCTTCACCATTTTCCAACCCATCTCCACAACTTTACATTGGTCCTTGAAAATCCAAGCGTTCCGTTCCTTCCATAGACACCACATGGTCATACTTGAGAAGGCATCCCAGATAGATCTGATAATGGGCTTCTTATAAGCTTTTGGGTGCCATTCTTTCAGGGTTAGAGTTGGTTGGCCTCGCCTTCTGTCACTTCTTCGAAATCCCATCGCCCCTTTGTCCCAAATGGCCGCTGCATATGTGAATTTATCTAGGAGGTGACTCATGGATTCCTCCTCTTGGTAGCATAGGAAGCATTGAGAGGGACCCTACACTCCCCGCCATCTTAAGTTTTCACTTTTCAGGCTCCTTCCTTTGGAAACCAGCCATACAAAGAGAGCGACCTCGGGCCAGAGATTCACGGTCCATATTTTCTTCCAGATACCATCGACCTCTGCATGGTTTCCTAGCCTGATGTTGTAGGCTTCATTAATGCTAAAGGATCCCTGATTTGTGTATCCCCATATTAATACATCTGGACCTTCCTGAACCTTAATGAAGCATTTGATCATTTCTTCCTAGAAACCCCCCCAATCAGACACGCTTGTGAGATCAGGGTTTTCCTAAAAATCCCATTGGCGATGGTCCTCAAAATTTTCGATCGTCCAAGATTGGTTCACCTGAATCTTTCCCACCTCAATCTCCTTATCCTTGATATGAAACCATCTTGGATCTCTACCAAGGATGGGAAGCTGATTCCACGAATCATCCCAGAATTTGGCCCTACTGCCATCCCTGATCTCCCAAAAACTATGATCATGAACAATGTTCCTACCAATTAGCGCTTTCATCCATATGGGGGACCCGCTCAAGGTTTTGTTGAATCTAATCAATTGCTGCATGGGCCGGTCACGAGCTTATTTAATGTGCCAAAGCTTGGCCCATTGCTCAGATGAGTGATTTACCCACCGCCACCAAACTTTTGCTCCCTAGATCTCAGACATCACTTCAATATCTCTAAGGCCCAATCCTCCCTGCTCCGTTGGCCGACATGTATCCTCCCAGCATACCAGAGATAATTTAGCTTTCGACTCTCATCCACCCCATAAAAAACTCCGTTGAAGACTTCAGATTTCCTTGAGGATTGACTTAGGGGCTGCCGGAATCGAAAAAAGGTATATAGGCATAGCCTGCATAATTGTTTTAACTAGGATCAACCTACTGGGAAATTTTAAGGGACGCAGAACCTAGTTTGAGAGTTTCTGCTTCATTCTATCCATAAGTTCCTTCCAAGATGCTTTCTGTAGCCTCCCAACCCCCAAGGGAATTCCAAGGTATTTAGACAAGAAAGCACCTTTTGAGAAGCCTAGGATCCATAAGATGTTCCTCTGAGTAGCAGGGGAAGTGTTCACAAAAAAAACCTAAGACTTGTTTGGGTTGACAGCCAAGCCTGAGGCCTTTGCAAAGAGATTCAGGCTATTTTTGAAGCTCTGTAATTCTTGGACTGAAGGGTGCCCCATAAGCATAGTATCATCAACAAATTGATGGTGTGTCTGAGGTGTCATTCCATCATGGACTTTTAACCCTCTAATTTCTCCTCTTACTTCCTGGGACACAATTAGGCGACTCAGACCTTCAGCCACAAGGATGAAGAGGAAAGGAGAAAGAGGATCACCTTGTTTGATACCACGAGTGAGCTGGAAGGTGATAGTCGACGACCCATTAAGGAGAATGTTGAAGAAGGGAGTTGTGACTAAGCCCATGACCCATTCCACCCATCCTCGGCAGAACCCATAGGTCTCCATCATCTTCTCCATGAACTGCCAATTAAGTTTATCATAAGCTTTTTCTATATCAAGCTTGATCATGATACCTGGTTGCCTCATGATTTTGACTGAGTGTAGCACCTCATGAACGAGAATGACCCCATCCAAAATCTGTCTTCCTTCCACAAATCCCGACTACTCTGGGCTGATAAGCTTGGGAAGAAGAGGTTTGAGACGGTTAGCAATAACCTTGGAGATGATTTTGTAGATAACATTACATAAAGCTATCGGTCTGAATTTTTCTAGACTGTCTGCCCCTGCCTCTTTGGGGATTAAGGTTAGGAAGGTCGCATTGAAGGATTTTAGGACTCCCCTCTTGTTTCTGGATTCCTCCACTATATCTAAAACTTCCTCCTTGACGAGATCCCATAAGTGATGGAAGAAGTTGGCTATGAATCCATCAGGACTAGGAGCTTTCCCTAGGGCCATTTGATTGATAGCTTCCTCTACCTCATGCATCCCAACTGGCTTGGTCAGCATTTCATTGTTTTCTCTAGTGACTGCCATGGGGACTAGGCTTGTAATTTTTTCAATATCCCTTCCTCTATCCCCTCCATCTTCACTAAGAATCTCTGAGAAGTGTTGCGTGAATTCTGCCTCTATCTCTCATTTGGTTTCCACTCTATTTGCCATCCCTTTTCTAAATCACTCCTATTCTAAATCACCGAGTTATGGAAGAATTTAGTGTTTCTTTCTCCCTCCTATAGCCATTTGACCCTCTCCTTATGTTTCCAGTATATTCCTTCCTGCCTTTCCCTAGCCTCGATTTGATTCATTAGGTCCTTCTCTTTGACCTCCATGTCCTCGTCCCAACCTACTTCCATGCCTTTTCTGTTTATGAGGTCTAGCTCATTTAATAACCTTTTTTTCTCCTCAAAGATGTTCCTAAATTCCTCCCTGTTCCACGTGAAAATTTTGGCCTTCAAAGCCTTGAGTTTCTGCTGAAAGCGGTACATAACTGTTCCTAGGGGGGACCAGCTCCTACCACCACTAATTGACAAGGTCCTTGAAGTCTTTATGTTCCATCTAGAATTGTTCAAAACGGAACGGTTTTCCCATAGATGGGCTTGACCAATCCCAAGTAAGGCTGATGGCCCAGTGGTCAGAGCTTGCTGCTGGAAGAACATCAGCCACAATTTCCCCCGTACTGTGCATGATATTTTCAGACACCAAAAATTGATCAAGGTGGGAGTCCACAAGGTGCTTCCCCCCCCTCTTATTATTCCAAGTGTACTAGCCATTGCCCGTTTCTAGGTCCATGAGCGAACTCTATGTTAGAAACTCACAAAATGATTCTTTGAATTTGTCCAAAATTCTTCTGCCTCCCTTCTTTTCCCCAAGGTTGGAAATAAGGTTGAAATCCCCTCCGAGCACCCAATTTCCCGCCTCAGTTTGATCCCTAAGCTAGTTGAGGAAGGCCATGAAGGTCTGCTTCTCGGGGAAGCTGTTGGGGCCATAAACATTCCCCAAATATCCCCTCACCCCCGAATCTAAAATGCGAAAGTCTGCCATGAGAGAAAACTTATTTACTTTCCATTCAGAAAGCTCCACAGTCCTAGGATGCCAAAAAATTACCACTCCAAAAACGTTCTAACACTTAATATCTATCATGCTTGTATGTTTTGTTGTTGTTGAGAATGAAATGTAGGTTCAAGTGTGATTGAAAGATCAAAAGGGATTTACTACAAACGTCCAGAATAATCTCATCCCTTAGTGTTAGACTTGTTTATTTCTTTAGAGTATTGGAAGTGGGTTGATTTCTAATCTCATACTATCTGTTGTGGTCCACCTCAAGCCATAGGAAGTTTTATTCGTAACATAATTGGCGACTCTGCTGGGGACTTTCCTTTTTTGTGAAGGTTTGGGTGCAAGATGTGCTTAATTTTCTCTCTCTGTTGCTCTGTGTTTCTTTGTCACATTCAGGAGTGTGTTAGCTCATTAGTATTCCTTTGAAGTAATATGAGTCGTATCCTACCTTTTTACAACCTTTCTCTTGTTGTTCATGGGTCATAGAGGTAACAATCATGTATACACGCGGGATGTAGTGCTTACAGTCGCATACCGTCACGCAGGTTTTCTTTAAACAGTCACATATATACCTCTTTGTGAGTGAGATATTGATGTTTGAGAGATGTTGGGTGGTTTGTGAGTGTTGCTGAGTCTTCTTGGATGCCTGTGATGCTTGTTTACGCCTTATGTACTGACCATAGACTTCTTTTTCTTTGTTTTTATTTAAAGGTTGTTCTTATCATTCATCTCCTTTTTGTTTTGGTATTAGTGCATTAGATCTCTTAGTCTCGGTGTCTTGCTTGGCTTGTGTATGATACTTGCTGTAGGGTCTAGGAGTTTATAGAGTCTTTTTTGTTTCATTCTCATCTCATTCATAATCAAAATACAAAAATATTTTATTTTTGGCATGTTTTTGCATTATGCATTTGCATGAAAATGGTACTTGTATTAGGTTTGCTTAGATGAAATAGTGTTCAGTATTTCATATATGAATGATTGCATTGGCATTCGAAGATAAATTGATGCATTTCATGTAGTGGCATACCCCTCTTTCATATTTAAAGACAAATTGAACTTGGCATCATTTTCTAGGTGTACATATTTATTTCACTGCCGAGTCATAATATCGCTAGTTGCACGTTCATTACCCTTGAGTAATTACATCCATTAAAATTAATGCTTAACTTAAAATTGATTACACATTTTTATTTGATAGAGCTGCACCAACAAGCTTAGGTTGTAGAGTTTTGGAATAAGGTGTCGTGAGTAAATTTTTCCAAGAATATGAAACAAAACAATTCGGTGTCTTTCCAGGTGAGAAGAGAAATCATTGATATAATTAGTGTTCTCAGGAGGCTCCTCTTACATGGGAGTTAAGCATGAGACAACATACACATTTGTGGTGGGGATAGCCCCTTGCCACTCTCCGTGTAGCGCCAAAGATATTTCTAGGATCTTATTCGTATATGGGGGATTTTGAGGTACCTTTGGTGATTTCAAGCTTCAAAATTTGTTAGCCTACCCATATGGTAGATCCCCCCTGTGACTTTCCGCATGAGTATTGGCTATATTGGGGTGATCTTACTTGCCTTACCTAGGTATCGTAGTGGGTACTTGCATAGGTTATTCTATGAATGTCTTGGCCAGGTAGAGGTCAGACAACACAATCTCTATATGTGTTCAAGCTGAGGGCCATTATAATTTGTTACACACCTCTGCTTGTAGTGTATGGGAGTCTCATCCCTCTCCTAAGTGAGACATACCTGCTACATTCAGGAGCTCATTTATCCTCCCTCTTGGCTTGTTTACATATGAATTATCTTTGCTTAAGGGTGTGCTCTTTGTGCGATAGCTTTCTCTTGGGATTGTAATTACTTGAGTCTTTTTAATTTTTTGGAGTCATCGTGGATCGAGTTTTGACACTGTCGATCTTGATGTTTAGCAGGGATTTTGTCTTGTGGATCTCCTCCTCCTCCTCGAAAGAGGACTAGACATTTTGGGTGAGCTTATACACACTGTGATTCATACACGGTTCTCATCACGAGTACTACATATGAGAATGTGGAGATCCCTCCTTCTCCATCCTCCAGAATGGAGAATGCGACCATTGTGATACTTGGGACTCTAGTTAACACCAACCCTCACGGGGTTGGTTCTTCCTAGAATTCATGACCCCAACTGTTGGAATTTGCAGCTGCTGATTGAAGGTCTTCCTCAGGAAGGTCAAGTAGTGAGAATCATCATGTTCCCTCTAGCACAGGTCCCTTTAGGTTTGGCATGCTAGACCTTAATGATACTTTTCCGTCATCTTCCATAGATCCTAGTATAGATCTTGGTGTTGTGCCTTGGGGCACTTCCATCCCTTTCCATGATGATAGATTTGGAAGTGGTCATATTTCATCTTTCACTCCATTTGTGGGAGAATTTTCATACACTTCATCTAGGCATAACATCAGTGTTCACTCTCATGGAGTTCACCCTAGACACGTGAAGGTTGGAGGTACAACTTACATTCCATCGTATGCTCCATCGTCCATCGTAGTTGTTTCATCAAATGCATTTCTTATGACACATCCTCCTCATGACCCGCACGGTCCTTCGGGGCATAGTGTTGCAACTAAACGTGTTGTTCCCTAGTCAGAAGATGTTGTTGTGTCGGGAGGATATGTGCCTCCTTATGTATCCGGGGTCAACCTACTTATAAATCCTATAATTATGGTTATGTAGCACCTCATTCTCAAGGTATACCAAATTATAATATTCCTGTGCATCCTTTTATGGGTCATGCAGGAGGGGGTTATTATCCGACTGGCTAAGGCCATGGTATTTACTATAATTAGTCTTATGTGAACCAACCTTTTTAGGGAGTGTGGAACCATATGGAACAACCTAGGCTCCCTTTCTTAGCTACGTTGAATTTGCATGATGTTTCGAAGTTTAAAAATGATTCGACATCTCACAATCTGATGTGGCCAGTTTTCCCCACCAAGCTTCCTTCAGACATTCCAGATTTTGAAGGTAAGAGTGGTGAGGAACTTGGAGAGCATGTGACCACTTTCCACCTGTGGTGCTCTTTGAACTCATTGAACCTGGACTCTGTTCACCTATGATTGTTTCAACTCACCCGTATGGGTCCTGCCACGAAATGGTATATAGAGTTGTCTAGGGGCACATATCGGACATTTAACGACTTACCCTTGACCTTTCTTAATCACTTTAAACTACCGATATGTTACAATAATGACACCGAGCTCTTATCGACATTTCTGTAGGATAAATCCACACACATCTATGACCATATTCAAGAGTGGCATAGATGAAATAAATTGATTAAGGCCAACATTCCACCCGAGTTTTTGTTGGAATGATCCCTCAAATATTTATTGCCATATATTGCGAAGAATGTTTCAATGCTAGAGTTATGAATGAGGAGCAGGATATCTTTCAAGCTTAGCAGTTAGACTTGATTTATACTTAGTCTGGTCTCCTTTATGATATTATCCCTAATGCACCACGGTCAAACTTTGAACCTAAGTTTAAACCTGGGCCACATGCAGATAGTATTTTTGGCTCCGCAAGTACTAAGGTCATAGACCAGGTTACGAATACAATGTGAAATTTCTAGATTAATCATCCTGTGACCAGACAAGCTACGTCTTTGTCCAATCCCACCCAATTGGTGGATGTTCTCTCGGTGCATTCGTCAGACCACAAGGGTAACCAAAAACCCGAATGGAATAAAAATAAGGGAAGAAACAATAGAAGGGGTGGGAATAGTAAGGAGAACCAGAACGATGTCAAGAACATAATTGATGCTGGGGGGGACAAGAATCCTAAATGGAAGGTTAAATTCCCTTGTAAGCCTTGTGGGGGAGACCATATCACATACTTGAGCCCCCGTATTGATGAGCCCTTGAATTTCATTGCATAGATCCCAGTTGTGTTTACCGATCCTTTACCTCATAATCAAAATATGGCTTCAAGGAGCGTGGATGCTGGAAGTACTTATGGTGGGCATCAAAACCCATCGAATGTGGAATGTGGCCATGGTTATATCAACATGATTTCTTCCACTAACGTTGTGATTCACAAAAAGGATCGCGATCTGTCATAACCCCACTTGGGTAAAGAGGCTGCACCTCCCAAGAAATATTTGCATATCGAAAAGCTTGAATATATACCTCGTATACCTAAGGGAGTCCTAAAGAGCTCGGGGTACAATCTTAATTCTTGATCCACCCAATATTATTCTATTATTGAAGACTTGTGTCAAACTCCCCATGCGATGTCATCTCTTGAAGTAATTCATACTTGTCCCGCACAGAGGAGATAATTGTTGATTGCCCTCGGGATGGTTGATTTCAATCCTTCCACTATAGTTATATTTGACACCCAAGAGGTCCAAGCTCACTTCCCTTACCATTTGTATTTCCTAGTCCATGTGGAGTGTATGAATAACATGATCACACAAACAATGGTTGATGAAGGCATTGTGGCATCTGTGATGTCTCTGGCTTGTTGGAAAGGCCTTGGCTCACCCATGTTGTCGAAATCCATGACCATGTTGATTGCATTCGATGGACATTCATTTCAACCGCATGGTATTATTCCCTCTCTCCAAGTCCAACTGGGAGGTAATACCATGTTGATCAAGCTGGAGGTGGTTGATGCACCCCTTGAATATAATATTTTACGGGGCCAAAACTGGATCTACGCTATGAAAGCATTCACGTCTTCCATTTTCCATGTCATTTGCTTAGCTTTTGAGGATAGGATTGTCATGATCGACCAAATGTCATTCAATAGTTCTAGTTCGACTGTATCGTCAAGATCTGCCATCCCGACCATTCACAATTCTCAACCGACAACTAAGAATGTTGGTGTTGGAAAGTATCTGTCATTGATGGGATCCTTTAATTTTGCAACATCAATCCTAGATATTGGTTCCACTCTTGGTAGTGATTTGTCATCATTGAGTTTGGTCCCATTTCACACTATGTATTTGGATTACCCTTAGACTCTCCCTTCCACGAGCATTTCGTATGAGGACCCTAGACCTACCAATATGGAGATGCCATTGTCTGTAATGAAGGTTTGTTATCAAGATGTTCTTGATCCTATTGTAGACCCTGGTCCTTCCTCTTCACGGATGGAAGAGGAAGATCTATTTGCACTGCCTTCTTGGGAGGTTGCATCATCATGCTCGCATGATTACCTTGATGATGTTTTTCCCTCAGGCGAAGCGATTCTATAGGCCATGAATGGTGCAAAACAACCTTGGGAGAAGTTGCACCATCGCTCTTACTTACTCCTGGAGCTTGAACGGATCGAGTAAGTAAGAGCGTACTTAGTCCACTTGACTACAGCCGTGGTTTCCTATTATACGTGGACATGTCTCAAGAGGTGATTGAGATGGTTCTGGTGAAGAGGATGACGAGCTCCAAGAGCACATTATCTACTATCTTACCAGGAATCTCATTGATGCATAACTTCTATATATTCACGTCAAGAATATATCTTTAGCGACTGTTCATGTAGTACAATGGTTGAGATATTATATACTGCTTCTCTAGACTACGGTCGTAGCTCATATCTACCCATTTCAGTTTGTCTTGACTAGAATAATTATAGGGGGAAAGTACAATAAATGGATTGTTATTTTGCAAGAATTCGATCTCGAGTTTGTTTAAGCAAAGTCGAAGAAATAGTTAGTTTTTTTGGAGTTCATGTCGGATGTCCCTAGTTTGGATGAATACGAGATTCATGAAGATTCCTTTGTGGATGAGCATATCTTCCTTATTTCGACCATGGACCCTTGGTATGGTGACATAATCATATACCTTTAGACTTTGAAGGTTCCTCCTCACCTCTCATGGGATGAGCGCTGATGTTTACGACATAATGCTAAGAACTACCTTATTATTAGTGACACATTGTATCGCCATGGGGTGGATTCCATTTTGCATCGATGTTTGACTCACGGTGAGGCTGAGACTGTGATGAATGATTTCCATGGTGGGGCATGTGGTGGTCAATTATATGGGATTTCTACAACTCAAAAGATCCTTAGAGCGGGTTATTACTGGTCGTCAATCTTTAAATATTATGGTAATGCGGTTAAGAGGTTCCACCATTTCTAGGTGTTTACATGAAATGTGAGCTCACATCTCACCCCTTTACATCATATTATCACTATCGGTCCATTCACCAAGTGTGGGGTAGACTTTATGGATTGCAACCTAGCTTCGGCTGGGGTGCACCATCACATCATAGTGGTTGTGGACTATTTCATGAAAAGGGCAGAGGCTATGCCTACTATTAAATCTGATGGTAAGATGACCGCTCATTTAGTTTTCAATCATATCATCACTTAGTTTGGTATCCCGAGAGAGCTTGTCACTTACCATGGCAGGAACTTTCAAAATAAGATAATGGAAGAATTATCTTCGAAACTGGGATATAAGCAAGGGTACTCTTCTTCTTATTATCCTCCAGAGAATGGACAGGTTGAAGCTGTGACCAAATCCCTTAATTCCATTATGAAAAGAACCATTAGACAAAGAAAGACCAATTGGCACATTATGATTTACCTTGCTTTGTGGGCCTATCGAACCACAGTTAAGACTTCCAGTGGGTTTTCTCCATATCAACTAGTACAAGGGGTGGCCCTCAATTTTATCGATTGAACGCAAAATTCCCTCATTGAAACTAGCCATAGAGATCTTATGAGAGACTTATACGTTGGAAGAACGTTTTGTCCACTTAGAGCACCTTGATGAGCAATGTTGGGATGTCGTAGTGGCTCTTGAGATCAATAAGTGTCGTGTGAAGGCTCAATACGATAAGTCTGTCCACTCCTGTATATTTAATGAAGGTGACTTGGTCCTCTTGTATGACCAAGCTAGTGAACCATTAGGGGCAGGTAAGTTCAACCCCATGTGGCATGGGACTTTCGTGGTAAAACATGTCTTAGAGAAGGGAGCCTATGAGATAGAGGATTATGAAGGGACAACCTTCGCGGAGCCTAGAAATGGGATCTATTTCAACAAATACTATGCCTAATTCTCAGTTGAGAATGATAGCTTGTATATTATTGTACAGTTTCATAGTTTACTTTTGGTTCCCTTGCAGCGATTAGGTTTTCTGACATGTTCCCCTTTGTTTTGACAAATGTCAACAGAATCTTTGATATACCTAGGATACATTGATGGTGCCAGCCGCCATACCTAGAACTTAGCTTCGGTTGCTTGGGTCATTTATACGCTTGAGGGTCATGTGGTGTCTTCAGGAGGTGTGTGTATCCATTGTCAAACAATATTGTGGAATATAGTGTTGTGATTGAGTTACTACGTTATTCCATCTCCAATGGTGTTCGATATCTTGAAGTCTGCCTTGATTCACAACTAGTTGTGTCGTAGTTAAATGGTGTGTACTGTATCATGGATCCTACTTTATTATGAAGGTTCTTACGAGTAAGATTGTTAGAATGACAATTTGACTACATAACATACATACATGTTTCTAGGATTTACAAACATGTTGTCGATTCTTATGCAAATTATGTTTTATACTTCCATTTGTTAGATCAATAACGAAGCATATACATTCCATTCACATTTAAACACACATGTAAATACATCAATCCGATCACTATAAGTTTTTTATTTTTGAATATAGTTCAAAATGGTGTCACAGTACAAATTATCATGATACAAAATCAAGGCTTTAAGCCACCAAAAAATTATATGGTCGATAAAAATATTCTATCTAGGCATCTACACCTACGTGCTAGGGTAACGATGATGGTAACAAATGACTGTATTGGCCAACCGTTGGAATAGTCTAACCCACGGATGGGGTACTCCTACTACATGTATCTATATATCCTCGGGCAAGTCCTTGACTTGCACCATGGGTACCCTATGTGTCAGTATGGAGAAGTTGCCGTGTATGTTTTGGAGCACCCGCTCCACATCTGCATCGATCATGTCATATCCTCATCCCCTCCAACAATGTCAGGGTAAACCATTTGGCCATCTCAGAACCACATTTGCATATACATGATCAATGTCAGTACGTGATATCACCAAAAACATGTTTTTGATTCCATTATATAAAAATACAAAAAAATCAAATATTTCAAACTACATTTGTGATTTTTACCTATGTCATCGTATGTGGCACCCGGTGGTAATGGCTATTGTTGGGAATTTCACACCTTCTACGGATAGAAGCTATTCCTTTGGTCTGAATGGTTCAGATCCAGAACAAATAAGTTACAATAAGGTTGATAAACTTCTTCTAGAAGCTACAAACACCTGGAATATAATCTTTAGAGATTGATGTGGTCCTTCACCTAGGGAAAAAGATATCCAAGAAGATACCTACAAAACACATCAAACACAAAAGATCAAAAGTACCAAAGTATTATCTATAGATCTATATTGGTGACTAAGGAATCAAATAGTAAACATGCAAGATTGTACATGACAAGTTATATGGGAAGAAAACCAACTTTGCATTGATAAATAATGAAAGAGTTTACAACATGTGCCTTAGTGTTGATGCACCCCTCCACAAAACTGATGTCTTATCCCCGATAGCTCCAACTTGCTCTTCTATGGTCACTCTTGATGGATCAAGATAGGATGTCAAAATGGAAGCATGACTTTTCTCTCTCCTCAACAATGGGGTATGAGCCTATTTATATAGGCCTCAAATGGATGGTTGAGATTTTGGTGGGTGAGGTGGACATGAGAACCCCAAAGCATGGATCTTGAGCTCAACTGACCCAAGTGAATAGGGATAAGGCCTGCCATGAAGATTTTGATCTAGAAGCTTCGTGAAGCTTCTCTTTTTCACTTTTTACCAAGGGCACCGCTCTTGCTTCTTGATGACAGAGTGGCGCTAGGTAGAACCACTCTTCAAACAAAGAGGAAAGGTGGTGCCACCACCTGTCTTCAACACAACTCAGGCTGTACTGAAGAAGGTACCGCTTCAAAGCTTAAGGGTAGAAGCGATGCTAGGTTTTTATATGCAAATTTGAAATTTGGATCAAGGTTTTCACTTCAAGATTTGGGAATGAGGGAAAACATGGATGTTTAGGATCTTATCACATGTTGATGATGAGATTTTGGTGTAACATAATGCCCCCCAAAGCATGAGTTTAGAGGGATACGATAGGTGAGAGATTTGATAGAGCAAGTTATGACTTCGAGGAAAGAATCGGTTTGATCGGAGATCAATCATCAACAAGGCATCTGTAATACATCAATGCTTTTGACTCATGAGAAAATGTGTCTTCACCATGGCTGCAGAACAATACAAGGTAGATCCATGGGAGAAAATAATGAACATGGCTACTAGAATACAATGTAGATCCATGTGATAGATGAATCAAACTTGGACATAGCTACCAGACATACAACGTAGATCTATATCATACATACGCAAATTTAAGCATAGCCACTACAATACAAATGTGTATCCATGCTAGTACTTCATACAATATACTCCATCGCAACCTGGGGAGAAAGTTATGAGTGCTTTCAAATAGATACCCAGGGTCTTCGTCTTGCCTTCCATAAAGTACGATTCTATCCATGTGATTACAATGATCTGAAGTCGAACATGGTAGAAACCACTTGATTACCGGTCAATGATGTGAACCGTTAACAAGTGCGAGGGAGATCACCATTGATGTCAATGATTTCCAAGGTACCCTAGTACAATCTACTGAGTGTGAATAGATGTTTTGATGTCGAACACCCAGTGGAATCTTTCAATCAAAGGTCAATGATGTGAACCTATGTCAAGAGCGAGAGAATATGTCATTGAGGCATACAGATCTCAAGGTACTAAATTTGTTTCTAAGACTATTTCCCAGATGATGAGTTGATGTCGACAGGAATAGTCTCGTCAAAGGAGGGCCATGATGAATCCCACATCAATGACATGGAACTTGGAACCAATTTCTGGAATTTCATAGATAATGTAACCATAGAACTGACTCAAAAGTACTGACGCAAAAGATTGTTTTAACTGCAGAGGTAAACTTTTTACTTCCTTTGAACATCAAGCGGCATGACAAAATACTTAGCAGCATGAATAGACCAAAAAGACACACAATACGACAGTGGACAATGCATTCTTTTTAAAGGCTCAAAGGAGTGACATGACTGATGAAAGTGGATCGACTTGTAAGTCAACTGAATACCCAATTGATTGAATTATATGCAGACAAGTGCCATGTTCAAAGGTGACAAACAACTGCTATTTATTTGCAAAATGATTCCCTTCCCTTAATTCCCCCATCATGATTGATGAGTGCCTCTTTTTTGTTTTTACGAGTCCAAAGAGGGTAACAAACACTCATTGTAGCTCATCTGAAGACAAGTCCAATCTCATATATTTCATGAACCTGAGAAAGGAGGGGTTCGTTCCTTGAATGAGTCTCTTAGTGTTTAGTTTAACAAGTCCAATGAATGAAAACTCAATATCGTTCATGTTTAGAGAGTCTAAACGAAGACGAAAGAAAACTCCAAAGGGTCCTTTTTCATATGATTTAGTCTCTAGGGCCCGAAAAAGTATAAAATAATACCCGAGAGAACTCTTCAGTCATGATTGGCTGGAGCGTTCCCTTTTCGTAAATAGTTTGTCAGAACTGAAAAAAGCGATAACCTACCGTCAGAGAGACGACTCTTCAAATACTTTTACGAGTATGAAGATGACAAGTACTCGACAATCTTTTCATATTTAGGGAGTCTGAAAAGAGATTAAAGGAGACTCCATTAGGTTTCTTTTTCACAACGAGAATTTTTTACGAGCCTGATGTTGGTCGTTTGGGCAGACCTGGGTTTACTATAATGAACCAACAACACCCCTAGCTCACTGGCCCTTTCGGCAACAGACCGCGGAGCGGCCTGAAGTCTCACCCGAAGTGATCCTAATGGGTTGGTCGAGGACTCAAGTGTCTCGACCAGGTTCTGTATGGAATCCTGTGTGCGTCTCGCAGCTCTTCTTAGCTCCCGAGACCGCTCTTTCCTCTCTGCGACGTGATGCACAGTTTCCTCTTACTCGCAATGACTCCAACCTCTATCGCATCGCCACACCCGGGGAAACACATAACTCTTTCCTACGCTAGATCCTCAACCCACAGTATCGCGCACCGTAGCTCCTCTGCTGGTGTGATATTGCCTCCCTGTGATATCCTACCGCTGCAACTCAGTGTACTTATCTTACTGGTGCTCACCTACCGGACACAATACGCAGAGCTGTCTTATACTGCGACTCTTGACTGTCTTAAGGGAAACTTAGATAGGCTCTTATACAGAATGCTTAAAGACTTCAACTTGCATTTATCCTGTTATTGAGCTATGATCTGAATAACATACACATACATATATTTACTGTAAGCAAAGTTCATGTAAAGAATGACAGATATAACAAGCAAATACAATCACATGAGTCAATCACACAACACTCAGATTTTACGTGGTTCACTTCCAGGGTGGAAGTTACGTCCATAGAACTATGTTTCTATATTATAAATTGAGAGAGGTACACAGTTCTGCTGCACCACATATGCAGCTAGAGATCTTCTGGGTAACTCCGCATTCATCTTGGATCCCTTCTCTCCTAGCTCTCTTCTCTATCTCTATATTGCCTTCTTACAATTTACTCTCTCTCTCTCTCTCTCTCTGTCAATCCCTGCGGATTGTTACAATACAAAATAACAGTAAGCTAACAGACTACTGATAATCTAACTAGCTGGATGGCCTAAAATGCCCAAAATGCCAACCTTTTACAATACAAATTACATCCCTTTATAGGCGGCTCGAAGGTCTCGCCATTACAACACTGTGGGCCTGTCCCAACAGTAACCCAAACCATAACTAGTGACAGTCGACATATATGTACTTGGGGTAGCCGCTTTCCATCACACCACTGCTCTCTGCAGTCTTCCATGCTTCCCGGCGCTGACCATGGGTACTATGCACCGCTTCCCTTCTTCTGTCCTTCGTCTTCAATACCTCGGCCTCGTTGCTCCTTTTCCTTTATGAGGGTAGCTGAGCCCTTCTGTCTTCGCCGCTACCATCAATGCAGTGGTTGATCTCTCTCTTCTCGGCCACTCAGGTACTGTTGTCTTCTTTGACTTCTCTGTTCCAATAGTCACGATTTTCGGCTCTGCTTTGCAGCTAGAAACATGCTACGGCGTCGTAGCTTCACCTTATCTCTTTGTCTTCACCAAACTGTATATCCGCCAAAATGGCAGCTTTTCTTGTAGCTACGGGACCCTACTCCAACAGTCCCCTAACACTTAATTGTGGCTCGCCCCCGAGCCACTACCAACAGGCTTCTCCTGCTGTAGCTTCTCCTTGGCTTCCTGCGAAGTGCGCTGAAGCTTGTCTCGAAGTCCTACGACTTCGTTCTCCATAGCTGCAGCATGCTATTTTAGTTTCTGTAACTTAGTTTGTTGGGCTCTCTTATCTTTCCTGCCCTTAGTCATGCTCTCGCTTTCGTCGCTTGTGAGACCTTTTAAGGATCTCCAAGTCTTGAGAAGTCTTCCACAGATATCCTTTCCTCTTTTTCTGGGTTAGAAATTTTATCACAAGGAAAATCTGTATCTTCCAGCCTTCTCAACATTTCATTCAGTCTGGAGCCTTCTTATGCGAAAGGTATACAAACCAGGAATTCCCTTCCGAGAACAAGCCTCTGTCTGCATCTTGAAGTTCTGCTTGTTTGGTTTGTTTTCCCTTTCACTTTTCTTCTCGGCAACTCGCTCCAGGTATTCACGCTGCTTGGGTTCCGCATATTTTCATTCCTGGCCTTTGGAACCACTTGTTCAGCTCTTAGCTAATGAGATAGGTCATCTCCCTTCTCCCGTTGCTGTCTTTTTCTCATTTTTACTTTCTTCCTAGCTGGAGATTTCTTCTCGTCATTCCGCTGCTCTGCTTTCTTATCTTCAGTGATCAGCTCGGCTTTCTTCTGCTCGTCAGTAAAGACTTTGATGACATCTTCTACATCCTGCACTTGATTCCTCATCCTTGGAAATTGTATTACCTGTGATATTCCTAATTTCACAACCCTGGGCGGCGTCGCCATAGTGGTCACACGGCCACCATGCTCGAAGCGTCTCAGAGTGTCTTCTAAAGGTTCCTCCTCGGGCAGAACCCACTCGGTGTTATACGTTGGATTGGAAATGGCTGCAAACTCTGGAAATCACAGCACTCTGTTAATGAAATTAGCTCTAGATAGGGGAAACTTAACACTGCACTCTATAGCTCTCGGCTCTTTGCAAAAGTAACCCTCCTGAATGAATAATTTTTTCTTTTATACTGAAGGCGGTAATCCCGGACGCAACGGTCATCTAGACTGAACCCGTCGGTCGTATTAATTGCTTGGACGAGACCACACCCGTCATTCCGATCCTCAATAAATGCTGAAATCCGATCAATTTTCCTCGAAACGTGTGTGTGTAGGCGCTGGTCTCGTCGAAGATTTTCCAAATCTGGAAAAATTTATTATGCCGTGCCAAATCTACGGTAAGGTATACCGATCATTTCCTCATTAACTGCCTGTCAGAAGGCGACTTGACTAGCCCTCTGTCTCGTTATAAAACTGGGTACGTGGCACGGAGAAACATCGCGCTGCTACGATGCCACACCGCATCACTTGCTCAAAACAAACTTACACGTGTCTTTTTTTTTTTTTAATTTTATAACTTTTTTTCAAAAAGAACTGTCCTTATGTGATTCGTTATACTTAGAATACCTGCCGGTGTAGAATAATTCTCGGTGCGATGCCTCCTTTCAACTACACTGGACATCTGCACCTTCTGCGACTTTGAATTAGGGCTGAGAGGTGGAGTGGCTGTCACTATAAATATTAAGCCTACTGCCATTGATCATCGTGGGAAGAAGCTCCCCATTCAGTTTGCTGAGCTGAACGACACCTCCCTTTATGACTTGCTGTATCTGATATGGCCCCAGCCAATGCGTCTTGAACTTCCCTGGAAAATTAAGAAATTTACTGTCATAGAGGAGTACTAGGTCTCCAATATGAAGAGTCTTACTCTTAATGTGGCTGTCATGCCAAGATTTTTCTCGTGCCTTCTGGACTTTCTAATGGAATCCAGCGATGAATCTTCCTTCTTCTAAGGCAAGCAGCTACGCTAGCCTCTCATGCACCGTGTCTGTATCAGCCATTTTAGTGATCTGAGCAATTCTTAAACTGGGAAGGATATACTCCATAGGAATAACAGCCTCATGTCCATACACCAAGATGAAAGGTGTGTTCCCTGTAAGTTTCTTGCATGTAGTCCTATATGCCCATAATACAACATTAACTCTTAGGTCCCAATCATTCCTTTGGATGTTGCATATCTTAGTAAGAGAATTTTCTAAAATCTTGTTAAAGGCCTCCACTGTACCATTAGCTTGCAGGTGGTAGGGAGTGCTCTTATGGTGTTGTATCTGAAATTCTTCCGTCAAGGCCTCAATGGTGCAGTTCAAGAAGTGTGTGCCTTGATCGCTCATCAAAATTACTGGGCATCCAAATCTAGTGATGATGTTTTCAAAAATGAACTGTGCGGCTGTTGCAGCATCACAGTTTCTTACTGCTTTGGCCTCGGCCCACCTGGTGAGGTACTCTATTCCAGTGATGATATATCTCACACCAGTTCTTTTTCCTGGTGGATTGATAGGACCCACAAAATCTATAGCCCACTTTTCAAATGCGCGCAACGTAACCTGCGGTCGCAACGGCATTTCATCTCATCGTGAAGGTTTTCCTACCCTCTGGCAGATATTGCAGCATCTGCAAAAGTCCTTGGTGTATTTTTGTAATGTGGGCCACCATAATCTTGCGCTCAGGATTTTCTGCGCATTCGGCTTTCCAGCGAAATGACCTCCTGCGGTACCTGAATGTGCTTCTCTGATAATAGCCTCTTTTTCATGCGGCATCACACATCTGCGCAGGACTTCATCTGGACCTAACTTATATAGTTGTCCTACGATCAGGGTGAAGTCTTCTGCTTTAACAACCAACTGCCTCTTTTGATGCTTGGAAAACTCCTCAGGTGCCCTTCCTGTAGTGAGAAAGTGAATGATATCAACATAGTACTCATCTATGATCTGGATAGAAAACAATTGCGCATCTGGAAAATTGTCCTCTAGATTACTTGGCTCTTCTCCTGAGTCTATTCACGACAGATGGTCAGGTCCAACATTCAATCTTCCTGGTTTGACAATGATTTCAAAATCATACTCCTGAAAGAGGAGTAACCATCTGCAGATCCTTCCCCCTAACACTGGCTTATTGACCAGATACTTCAATGTGGAATGGTCAGTAAACATCTTGAACGAGGTACCCAACAGGTAGTTCCTGAACTTCTGTAGTGCGTACACCATAGCTAAGCCTTCTCTTTCTGTCGTGGTGTAGTTCTTTTCTGCTGTCGAAAGCTTTCTGCTGGAGTATGCGATAGGATGATCGATACCTCCTTGTCCTGGTTGCGTTAAAATAACCCCTAGTGCGATGCCAGATGCATCCACATGTACATGAAACGGCTTGGTCCAGTCTGGGAATACTAAGATGGGTGCTGTAACCATATTCTCTTTAAGTGTGTTTAGACTCTGCTGGCATTCCTCATTCCATAGGAATTTTACATCTTTCTTTAACAGTTTTTCCATCGGTGCTGTAATCTTTGCGTATCCCTTGATGAATTTTCTGTAGTACCCGGTATGACCAAGTACTATTCCCAATTGTTTGACTGAGTTGGGTGCTGGAAGATTTACAATGATGGAAATCTTTGCGGGATCTACCATCAAGCCTTGTCTCCAAACAATGTGACCCAACAAAATACCAAATGGCGCACAGAATATACATTTTTTCAAGTTCAGAGAAATCTGGTACTGCCTAGATTTCTCTAACATCAGTCTTAAATCTCCTATGTGCTTGTCAATTAATCCAAATAACGGTCCAATCATCAAAATAAAATTCTAGGAATTTATGGATGTATTCTTTAAATATAGCAACTACTACTCTAGAAGAGATAGCTTGTGCATTCTTAAGACCAAAGGGCATTACCATATACTGGAATGAGCCCCATTCTGTGGCAAACATGGTCTTATGTCGATCTTATGGGTGGATCCTGATCTGGTGATAGCCTGAAAATCCATCAGTGAAGGAGTAGACCTCCTGTCCTCCAACATTGTCTAATACTTCATCCGTGAAAGGTGTCAGAAATGGATCATGAAGTGATGCGTAGTTGAGTTTACATAAGTTGACACAAATCCTGATGTCTCCTTTGGTTTTCTTCTCTTGCAAGACAATGGGACTAACCCATTCACTTTCTTCTACGGGCTCAATGATGCCTGCTGCTAGCATCTTATCGATCTCATCCTTCACTTTTTCTTTGCAGCGCGGATTCAATCTATATGGACGTTGCTTGACTGGTCTAGCATCCTCTTTCAGTGTTATCCTCATTACTCCCAGGTCTCCGACTATTCCCTTCATCTCTGTGAACTTGGTGGGAAATAGGTCCTGATAGTCATGTAACAAGTCTGCAATCTGTCCAATTGTTTCATCGGTCCAATAGTCTCCAATAGAGGCAAACTTTGGTTCTGTGTCTATGCCAATATTGATCTTTTTAATCTTGAGCGGCTCTGTGATTTCTGGAGTCTGTAGCTTCGGTCCATCAACATCGCGAGTCCCTTCTGACTCCGGAATGTTGATGTTACGAGGATCCTCATCCTCCTTCTCTAGTTTCGATGCGAAGTTATAACACTCTAGCGCATCTTCTAACTGGATGGCCCACTCAGGTTGAGTTTGTACTGATAGTGTACAATCCTCAAATATCTTAATCTTTATTACATCTAGGGCCTTATCAACATTTGGATACTCAGATTCAAAAGCGAAGGTGAGTAGAAAGCTGTCTATTAGAAGTGGCCATGTAATCGTTCCCTTGCACAATTCAGTCTCTGTGTACCAGTTCCGTGGAACTGGGTCTAAAGTGTGAATGAATCGGTGAACCCATTCATCCTCGGGAATGTCTGCCCAATTCTGTTCACATGTCTGAATGTGTGACCTGGGGTCACTTTCTCCTGTGTATCTCTGCTGGATATACTCTCTGTCGGTAGAGAATCTGATCACCATCAATCTCTTAAGATCATCCCATGATGCGATATTCTCTTTATGTGCATACCACCATCTTGCAGGTGTGGCTCGTACTGCAAGATCCATAGCTACGATCCTCTGCTCATGAGGGATTTGTTGTTCAAACTGCATTAGAAAGTCCTGGATGTCTGTTATACCATGAAATGATGGAATCTTGTTGATCTCTGCGCCAATCCATCGCAGTGACTTAGTCATGTACGCACATCTGCGCGCTGAAAATTTTTAAAGTATGTTCTGCCAGTTCTCTAGACCAACATCCGAATCCAATGCGCATGAGTTGTCACATCGCCAACTAATGTTCCCTTCTGCGGTTGGATTGATGTAGTCGCTCTGGTTCGCAGTCATCTGATAGAGACTGTCCATGTTACGTGCCTCTTCCTCTGCTCAGATAGGTTCAATGTATCTAGGACCCTGAAGAGGATCTAACGGTGCAATGACCCGGATCTGTACATCCTCAAAGGTCATTTGTCTTCTTTTTAAGTTGATAATGGCCATGTTACCGATTTCCCAATCAATGCCTAGTAGTGCTAGATATGGTCTACTATTGCCAATAATTTCTATAACTTCAAAGTCCACAGAGCTGCAAACTCTGTCAATGTCAACTGGCACCTGTGATAATCGACCCAGGGGTGATACCTGCTGTTGATTAGCTAATCTGAGGTGGATAGGCGATCTGACTAACTTAGGACTACCCATCTATTCCCATGTCTGCTTAGTTAGAATATTTACCTCTGATCCTAGATCTAGGATGACCTCGTCCATTTCAAATTCTCCAACCTGTGCTATGAGTCGCATCTCTCTTCCTGTTCTTATATGTCCCCTAATACTATGAACAGCGTGCTGTGCACTGCTCATGGAAGAAGATGGTTGACACTGATCTATGATGCGCTGAAGTTATCCAATAGCTTGCTCATTTCTCACGATTTTTAAACAACTCTGCAGGAAGGATTGTACACTTCCTGCCAACTCATCTTCGTCGCAAGCACTCGATGTGGTAGCCTACGATGTCTGGTCAGGGCTAACGCCACAAGGTGCTTGCTGCGATACGCCCCTAGATGGTGGTACCTGTGATCCTGATTGCATAGGGTTATCAAAGAAAGTCTTAGCTTCCTGAAATGTCTGTTTGTTCTTCTATTGGTCAAGTGGTGTTGCTTTGTTAGGAGCTTTACGCACCCACTCCTAACCTGTGGTATTTTCAGTAACCTGCGATATCTCATTGGTGGAAACACCACTGCGAGTCACAATGTTGACTCTTAGTTCTGGTTCTTCCTGCTCAGCAGCAATAAACTGGATGTTCTGGTGTATTGCTGGCTTAGGTTCTCTAATCTTAGTTATCAAGGTAGGACAGTCTTCTATAGCGTGATCGTAAGATTTGCAATAGTTACATGTGGTGGTAGGGCTCTGACAGTCCCTAGCATAATGTCCGACAACTCCACAGTTGTAACAAGTGACTGGTCCGCGACCACGGCCAAAGCCTTCTCCATGGCCAAAGCCTCTGAATCCTCCTCGTCCTTTGAATCCTCCTCCATGACCACCATAAGCCGGATCATGCTGTGGTCCTGCTGCTTGACCCTGTGTTTCTGATTGGACTCTATACAGGTCTTGCTTGCTCCCAACCATGAGATCATAGGCACGACAATCATGTTCATCATGGCCTACCGACTTGCAGAAGATGCAGTATAAGTTCTTAGGTGTCTGCACGTACTTCTGAAGTAGAGGGCACTGGTGAGGTAGATGTCCTCTTATTTTTCATATTTCACACCACGGCCCATGGCTCTGTGGTAAGGGGTTAGGAGCCCCGGTTGCTAGATATTCTACAAAGACTGGACAGTTATCTTCAGTATGGCCTTGTGCTTTACACTTTACGCACCATATGTCTTGCACAACCTCTTTCCCTTTCTTAAGTTCATGCATTTGTATCGTGAGATTAGCCAACTGGTTTTGCAGATTTGTCATACTTGTGCTAGTTTCAGCTAGAGGTGAAGCCTCTAGTTTCATCGCCATCTCCAACGCGTCATCCTACGTCTGGAGTTTCTACTGCATTAATGGTAGTCTGATGTGAGGGAGCAGTTCTGCAATAAACCATTCCTTATGCTGCTCCGGTGCAAACTCAAAGCTGACTTGGTCTATAAGGGCTTTAAATTTATGATCGAAGTCCCACACTGACTCTGTAGGTAACTGTTTGATGTCTTTGAGCTCTGTAATGCTCTGTGACTCAGACTTAGGTTTATTAAACTCTTTAATCATGGAAGTCCTCACCTGGACAAGTGTCCTGGGTACTGCTGAGGTATACTTCATATACCATGTTAAGGCTCGTTCTCTTAGTGTGGTGACCAACTGTACAAGTTTACTATTATCATCATTGATTGCTTTAATGGTCCACACGGCTTCACATAGAAACCAATGCTGCTCTGGGTCCTCTGCCCCTATACCCTTAAAGATAGGTAGCTTCATATCATCCCCCATTCTATTTCTACGTGGTGGATGTTGATTTCCTGTGTTACTACCACTCGGTGGTGTAGGTGGAGGTGATGTAGTGGTAGTATGTACTGTCTGCGAGCTACTAGATGGAGTTCCTACGAGATTGTTCTGAGTCCTGATCTGTTTCTGTGGGGTATAAGGGTGGTAAGGGATACCCCCTTCTGTTCTGTCTGTGGTACTGTGACTCTGTTGTATAGTATTATTTGAACTATCTTCAAATATGGGAGATCTGAAATCTACTTTGTATTTCTTTCCACTACGTGTACATCCAATGTCATCAAAATCACTTTCAAACTCTTGTGACATTACTATCTTTACTTATTCATCTGAAACTAGATCCATTCTTCCTTTTTCATATAATAGCATCTTAATGGACAAGTTTAAAGATTTTAGGTACTTACCGCGATATCCTTTGAAGAAGTACCGTTTAGCCTCGCTGAAGCTTTTTCTCTGGTCAACTGCAAACTCTGTGACGAAGCCTTCTAGCACACTCGTAAGCCAGAAGTCTACTATCCTCGTAATGGGATTATCAAGGTTCTTCACGATCTGAATCAGCTCCATTGTCCAGACAATGTGTCTTTTCTTCTTGAATATGTTCTTATCAGTCAACTTTGAGAACCAGTTGTAAAGCTCGTTTCCAAAGGTCGCAAAAAATATCGCATGCAGGTCTGTAACGATATGTTTTTGTAACAAGTCCTCTGTACTCAGTATAGGACTCTTGTTCTCTCATTCAGCAAACTCTTTCTGGTTAGACACAACCCACTCGTTGAGTTCGTCTCTAGTAGGATGCCAACAGAACATCTGTGCTCAGTTTGTTCAAAATCGGCAACGGAACCATTTGTTGGTCATATGGGCAGACCCGGGTTTACTATAATGAACCAACAACACCCCTAGCTCACTAGCCCTTTCGGCGACAGACCACAGAGCGGCCTGAAGTCTCACCCGAAGTGATCCTAAGGGGTTGGTCGAGGACTCAAGTGTCTCGACTAGGTTCTGTATGGCATCCTGTGTGTGTCTCGTAGCTCTTCTTAGCTCCCGAGACCGCTCTTTAATCTCTGCAACGCGATGCGCAGTTTCCTCTTACTCGCAATGACTCCAACCTCTATCACATCACCACACCCGGGGCAACACGTAACTCTTTCCTACGCTAGCTCCTCAACCCACGGTGTCGCGCACCGCAACTCCTCTGCTGGTGTGATATCGCCTCCCTACGATATCCTACCGCTGCGACTCAGCGTACTTATCTTACTGGTGTTCACCTACCAGACACAATACGCAGAGCTGTCTTATACTGCGACTCTTAACTGTCTTAAGGGAAACTTAAACAGGCTCTTATACATAATGCTTAAAGACTTCAACTTGCATTTATCCTGTTATTAAGCTATGAGATAAATAACATACACATACATATATTTACTGTAAACAAAGTTCATGTAAAGAATGACAGATATAACAAGCAAATAAAATCACATGAATCAATGACACAACACTCAGATTTTATGTGGTTCACTTCCAAGGTGGAAGTTACATCCACAGAACTATGTTTCTATATTATAACTTGAGAGAGGTACACAGTTCTGCTGCACCACATATGCAGCTAGAGATCTTCTGGGTAACTCCGCATTCAGCCTGGAGCGCTTCTCTCCTAGATCTCTTCTCTATCTCTATATTGCCTTCTTACAATTTACTCTCTCTCTCTCTGTCAATCCCTGCGGATTGTTACAATACAAAATAACAGTAAGCTAATAGACTACTGATAATCTCACTAGCTGGATGGCCTAAAATGCCCAAAATTCCAACCTTTTACAATACAAATTACATCCCTTTATAGGCGGCCCGAAGGTCTCGCCATTACAACACTGTGGGCCTGTCCCAACAGTAACCCAAATCCTAACTAGTGACAGTCGGCATATCTGTACTTGGGGTAGCCGCTTTTCATCACACCACTGCTCTCTACAGTCTTCCATGCTTCTCGGCGCTGACCATGGGTACTATGCACCGCTTCCCTTCTTCTGTCCTTCGTCTTCAATACCTCGGCCTCGTTGCTCCTTTTCCTTTATGAGGGTAGCTGAGCCCTCCTATCTTCATCGCTGCCTTCAATGCAGTGGTTGAGCTCTCTCTTCTCGGCCGCTCAGGTACTATCGTCTTCTTTGAATTCTCTGTTCCAACAGTCACGGTTTCCGGCTCTGCTCTGCAGCTAGAAACATGCTACAGCGTCGTAGCTTCACCTTATCTCTTTGTCTTCACGAAACTGTCTATCCGCCAAAATGGCAGCTTTTCCTGTAGTTGCAGGGCCCTGCTCCAACACCTGAAAAGAATCGAAAAAAGACTCGAAACTTTGATACCGAGTTCTAAGAGCATGAACAAAGTGTCGAAACAAACGCTCAAGGACTTTTTCCATTTTCTGGAAGTGTGAAAAAGTCAAAAACAAACTCCTCCATAGACACTATTGTTTATCATTTCATCCCTGCAAGACCTAAAAAATCCATTAGTCCCCTAAACATTCGAATAAATGACTTTATAAACCATATTGAAGGGTGTTTTCACATCACAATGACTTAAAAATATTAATAATAATGTAAAAAACCTAAAAATATATATTTAAAAGCCAATTGAATAGTAAAAACAAGTCATTTTACTATTTTCCAATTTGTGAAAACATTTGGGAGACTTTTGGATCCAGATCTTCAACCAGAGATTACAAGAGCATCCACTGTCCATTTCGAGTACCGTCAGAGCCGGGTAGATGCTAAAACCTTTCTCTTTCACTTTATGCTTTCCATTTTTGCTTTGGCTGGGGTTTCATGGGTCTTTGAACAAGCCCTAAACCCAAATTGTGAGCACCACTCCTGCTCCTTGTGGGACAGGCGGTGCCCGATAAAAATCGCCCCTTTTCAATTTCACTCAAGTGGTGCCACCGCTCTGTGTACATGGAGGAAAGGAAGTGCCGGCCGTGAGGTTGGAAAACTAAGTGAGCAAGCCAAAAGAAAATGTCTTTGATGATTTTAATGATTGAATATGGTTTTGACTAGCTCATTTGTTGTTTTTGGCATATATTATCCGGTAAAAAATGGTTATATGGAAAGAATGCCAACTTGACAATGATGATGCCATGGATGAGGGAAATGCGGGGTGCATTACTGCTTTGAGAGGTTGTGGCCTCTTGAATTTTTTTTGCACTCTGAGTATGATATCCCATGAGCACCTGCTAGAGTATATCCTGCACATGTGGAACCCTGAACAACAATATTTTGAGGTTGGAGCTCATATACTGACCATAGAGGTAGAGGACATCTACTTTTGGACTTGATTTTCTAGACGGGGAGCCCAAGTTTCATTGACTAGTTGTCGAGGAGGGGATGTGACCACCCAGGAGCTGATAAACCGTTACTGCGTGCCTGGTACTAGGATGTCGAGGAAGAAGATCCCCATAAAGGTAGTGGTGGATGATCCACTGTGCACTGTTCTTTTCACTATGCAGAGGCTGGCAGGAAGCCAAGGGCCTCACTAGGCATCGAGAGCGCATTCACTGTATTCCATAGAGGCTATGGAACCCACTGTATTTAACTGGGAAAAGGAACTACTTCAGGTCTTCAAGGACCAGCTAACTAAATGTCGGCAAGGGGAGCTGAAACATTTCGGCTATGAATCCATTTTAGCTTGTTTCTTTTTCAAGCGGGTGCCCCACATGAGGCCCCAAGTGGTATTTACAGAGCTGAGGCCCAGATACCTTCGTATGTTGAGATGGGTAGAGCTTATGGCTCATATGGGCGGCGACAGAGCCAAAGTGAAGTATGATGCTGGATTATTTCACTGGTTGGAGGACCAGATCCTCATGGTCAGGGATTACGCATATGCAGGTACTGACTTTAGGGTCACCCTGACCTACCACTTCCACCTGGTGCACAATGGGGAGACATCGGTAAGAAACAAGACTCTAAAATGTTAATTGTGTTTTTGCATTTTCATGTTTTTTGTGTTTTTTATGAGCAGTAACAAGACCTAAATTTTTCTCATGCAGATGTTGGTGTCGCACGACCTGGGGGATCATCCCCAATGGATAGTCGAGTGGAAAATCAATTTGTCCATCGAGGTGATGACCAACTGGGAGAGTTAGAGGATAACCTGGAGAGGTTAACCTTAGACATACCAGATGCAAATATTGATGACCTCTCGATGAGGTACCAGAGGCACACTATGGGAGTGCCAAGCCATTTCAGCCGACTGCTACGTAGAATAGTACGGGTTTTCATGTGTTTCCATGACCATCACTAGATGATGTTCTGCACGATGTATTAGTGAAAGCTGAGACAAATTTAGGATTTTGTATGATGTAGTATTTTCCTTGTAGCCACTGTGCTTCAGATGAGGTCTCGTGACCATTTTTTGTAAAAACATTATATATATATATATATAGACTTTGTTACTGGTGTTTATACGTCTCAAATGGAAAATGTATTTACATGAGTTTATGTGTTATCTACTGTTCATTTACAATATGATGAACCAAGTTTTATTTTCAAGTTATGTATGAGCAATATACCAGTCTAGGATATAGTTTTCTAACGAATCAACAACTGCATTGTCTACCCTAGGGATATGCTTGTAAGTAATAACCTCAAATGACCTTTCCAATAGACGCACCCTTTGAAAGAGACGAAGAAGTATGGGGTTTTTGATGGTATAGACATGGTTCATATGACAAACCACTAACTGAGAGTCCATGAATACTATCACATTATGAATGTCCCGAGATACGGCTTCAGTCAATAGACCTATTACTTCCTGATACTCAACGATGTTGTTGGTAGCTGGACTGATACAAACCGCTCATGAACTAACTAGATCGTGTGTAGGGAAATACATAACCCAAGCAGCTGAAGAAAAGTTCAGCGTATGATGGAAAGCACCATCAGCGAAGCCATAAAAGCCCATCCGATCTACATAACCAAAACATGGTATAAACAGTTTGGACACTAAACTCAAAACCATATTGAAAATAATAAAACACATTCAAAGTAAAACATGTACATATATACAAGGTACCATACACGAGTGATCTAAGCATAGTACCTCTTTAGGTACAACCCATTGCGAAGTTGCTCGAAGGGGATTCTGCCATAATCTACAACCTCATAGGCCCCTTTCTCTAAGACTTTGGAAACGATAAAAGGACCATACCACATTGGTTCGAACTTCCCTTTTCCTAGTTTTTCATGTTTCTGATCATAGGTCAGAACTAGGTCACCTTCATTAAAAACATGAGGTTTGATAGATTTATCATACTACGCCTTGATGTGTTTCTTATGTGCCTCATTGACTAAGGCAACATCTCGTCTAGTTTTGTCAAGATTGTTTAGGTATAGAAATATTTCTTCCTTGGTGGAAGTATTGGGGAGAAGTTCAACGACAAGTTTCAAAGACGGGATTTGAAACTGAATAGGTAGGACAACTTCTAGTCCGTAAACTAACTGGAAAGGTGTAAAACCAGTCACTGTTTTCATTGAAGTTCTATAACCCCAAAGAGTGGAAAAGAGAGCCTGGTTCTAGTTGGATTTATGATCTCCAACCAACTGACGCAACATAGTTTTTAATAATTTGTTAATGGCATCGACCTGACCATTGGCTTGCGGATAATAGGGAGTTGAGTTTTTATGGCGAAAACACAGCTTGGCACTTAACTCTGCCATCATCTGATTCTGGAAATGTGATCCGCGATCAGTGACTATGGACTGTGGAACTCCAAACCTATCTATTATGTGATTAAATAGGAAGAGGGCAACAATCTTACCATCCTCTGCATATTTAGGCATAGCCTCAGCCCATTTAGTGAAATAATCCATGGCTACTATGATGTCACCATGCCCCCCAGCTGAGGTAGGCTTACAATGCATAAAATCTATCCCCCATTTGGTGAAAGGGCCAGCGGAAATGATGGGGTGTAGCGGAGCAGGGTGGGTGCATTTTTTCAGATAGAAATGTTGGCATGGTGGGGATTTCTTAACAACCTCGTGACAATATTTGAAGATTCAGGGCCAGAAATAGCCAAGGTGAAGGATTTTTTGGGCTGTAGCCATCCCAGAAAGATGACCACCACATGCTCCAAAGTGGTAGTCATTGAGAACTAGTTCAACCTCTTCATGGGTGAGGCATCGTCGAAGAATGGAATCTATACCATGCCTATACAATTTATCATTCAGGATAAAGTAGTATTTTGCGTGGTGACGGATGCGGCGATGATCGTCACGAGATAAATCAGGCTGAAATATCTGTGTCTAGAGATAAATGATTAAATCTCCATACCACGGGTCGGTCATGCTTATTAGGAACATAAATTCATCTGGGAATGAATTGCTGGGCCAATAATCCATCAAAGCAGAGGGAAGGTCACACATAAGCTCTGCAAAAACCAATCATTTCTTTGAAGTAGCTTTGGAAAACTCAAGGTCAAACTCCTGTAGGATGATGATCCAATGGGAGTATTTGTCCCCTAGGACCTGACGAGTCAAGATGTAGTACATAGGGGTTTGGTATGAAAATAT
The DNA here is from genome assembly GCA_001517045.1 of Pseudotsuga menziesii. NCBI lineage: Eukaryota > Viridiplantae > Streptophyta > Pinopsida > Pinales > Pinaceae > Pseudotsuga > Pseudotsuga menziesii. The sequence continues at coordinate 43,130 of LPNX010247499.1, read as the reverse complement.
CTTGGTAGTGCGAAGCAAGATGTAATCACGAAATTTTTGGACAACAATGACCGTAGCCAATGCTAGCTTCTCCACACATGAGTATTGAGTTTTAGAATCGAGAAGATTCTTACTAGCGTAGTATATCACGTGTTCTTGGCTGTTCTAATCCTCTTGGGATAGAACCATTTCGATGGTAGTAGTAGAGGTAGCGACATATAAGAGAAAATTCTTTGAATAATCCGGGGGGTGTATCATGGGTGAATGAATCAGAGTGTGCTTAAGATTATCAAAGGCTCACTGGGCCTGATCATCCCACAAGAATGGAGAGTCCTTCTTGAGGAGACGCATATAACCGTGCATTTTCTCAGCAAAGTTACAAACAAAACGATGAAGAAAGTTTGCCTTCCCTTGCAAACTTTGGAGCTCAAGGATGCTGGTTGGGGCAGGTAGGGCGAGTATAGTAGCAATCTTCAATGGATCAACCTAGATGCTATCCTTACAAACCACGAATCCTAAGAGATGTCCCGTCTCAACGCAAAAAAACACATTTTTGTGGGTTTAGCCGTATTTTGCAATGGCGACATCTCAGGAAAATGTCTCTAAGGATGTTGATGTATTTGTAACTTCGGAATGTATTCACCTGTATATCTTATGTATTGTACCCCGATGTTTATTCCAAGAAGTGTTTGTAATGTATTTGAGTCATGTCATGCCCCGATGTTCCTATCGGGAGATTCAATAATGTAAACAAGTCATCTCAAGTCATTGTGGGTAACCCTTCTATTTTTCAAGGGTTAAAGTCCCCGCAGTTGCGGGGCCCTAGGGTTATTGGACTCTCGTATAGAAGTCGGCCCTAGTGAGTTATTCTCAAGTTGGGAATTAGTATAAATAGAGAGTGAACCTCTCTATTTAACACACACTCACTCACACTCAGTTGTAGCGCATAGCTGAGGAAGAAGAAGTTGCTGGGGCTAGAAAGAAAGAGGCTACTGCTGTCGGGAGATCATCTTACTATTTTGGGGTTTTACTTTTGGTGTTGATTCTATCTCTGAGGAAGTTGCGGGGTTTTCTCCATTTATGGTTTCCCTGAGGAAAAACATTGTGTTCATTGTCTCTTGTGTTTGATTGTTGTGCTTGTTATTCTCTCAGTTAAAGATCCTAATATAATGCTAGCTTGAATGATAAAATCTAACATGGTATTAGAGCTAACCTGAGAAGAAGACACTATGCAGCTGCAGAAACTAGGGATTCCTACTTTTTGGATCTCTCTCCACAGATTTTCAGCAAAAGAAGGCTGGGCCGACTCTCCTCTCCAGGGCGCATCTTTCTGTTGAAGCAGAATCTGATTCTGAGCATTTTCAGTTTTTGACCCGACACTACTGTCGAAAATTAGGGATTTCTACAGAAGTGGAATTTTTGAGTGAGCCCAGGCCTGGATTTATCTCCTCCTCAAAATAGAAGTTTAGAGATCAATATCAAATTTTTTGGTTGGACAGAACTTTGGGAAAGTCAAACCCTAATCTATTCCTGAACCAACATTGCAGGAATTCAGCTCCAGATCCAGATCCGAAATCTTGACTTGGTAAGATCTAAATCTTTTGTATTTCCATTTGAGGTTCTCAGTTAAGATGTCTCATCATACCAAGCTTGATGAAAAGCTTAAGGGAGCTGATAACTTCCGAGCTTGGAAGAAAACGAGTTGGACTCCTATATCAATGAGGAGGTTCCAGTTCTAGAGGGAGATGAGGCTAAGGCCTTACACAAGAATAAATTGGTCATGGCTAAGAGGATTATTGCTGATTCAATCAAGGATCACCTCATACCACAGCTGTCCTCCCTAAAGACACCTAAAGCTATGTTTGATGCCCTGACCAAACTGTTTGAAGGGAAGAACATAAACCGGAAGATCACTCTGAGAAACCAACTGAAGAATGTAAGGATCCAGAATGCAGAGACCATCCAGTATTACTTTACAAGGGTCTCTCAAATCAAGGAACAGCTGGGAGCAGTAGATGAAGAAGTGGAGAATGTAGAGATTGTGATGACCACCTTGAATGGTCTTCCTAGGGCATGGGACTCTTTCATTCAAGGGATCTGTGCCAGAAAGAATCTAGTCAAGTTCAACAGACTATGGGAAGAATTCTCTCAAGAAGAAGCTCGGATAGCAGCTTGAAAAGAAAAGATGGGAAGTGAATATCAAGCTCTCACAGTCCACACCAAGAAAACCAGAAGGGACCATCATCACTCCAAAGGTAAGAATTCAGACTCTAGAAGAGATCTGTCTACTATTAGATGTTACACATGTGATGAGAAAGGACACATATCCAAATACTGCCCTAACAAAGGGAAATCAAAGAAGAAAAGGGGAAACAAGAGAAGACATCATGCTCATGATGCAGAGGATGATGAACCTTCCACAAAGAGAATAAGACAAGAAAGTGATAATTCTTCAAGTGATGAAGAATGTGTGCTGATCTCCGCTCTCACGGGAACTATCTCACATGGAAGAAATGATTGGCTTATATACATTGGTTCTTCCAAACATACGACGTGATTCAAAAAATCATTTGTGAAACTATCTGAACATGAGTCACCTCACAAGGTGAAACTTGGGGATGACTACCAGTATCCAATAAAAGGTAGTGGTGAATCCTCCTATAAGCTAGAATCTGGAAAGTCTATGAAGATGAAAAATGTATTGTTTGTACCAGGCTAAAGAAAAACCTCCTCTCTATATCTACATTGGATGCAAAAGGAATGAGGGTTTCTTTTGTAGATGGCCAAGTTCTTATGTGGCCAAAGGGAAATAATTTTGATGATGCAGTAGTGATTGGGGAACAAGAAGGAGGTCTATACAAATTGAAGGGCCAACCAAAACAAGCTTTGGTTCATGACTCAGTAGAACCAAATGAACTTTGGCATAGAAGGTTTGCACATGTGCATTATAGGGCACTACCACTTGCAAGAAAAGCTGTTGAAGGTCTTCCAGAAATGCAAACAAAACATGATAGTGTCTACAAAGGATGTGCAAAAGGAAAGAACACAAAGAAGACATTTCTAAGTAGCGAGAGAAAGGCAAAAGGAATATTGGAAAACATCCACTCTGATGTATGCGGTCCAATGTCATCCAGTTCATTAAGCAGGTATGTATACTATGTTTCTTTCATTGATGATTTTTCTAGGAAGACATGGATATACTTTATAAAGAACAAAGATGAAGTATTCAACAAGTTCAAGGAATTCAAAGCCTTGATCGAGAACCACACAGAAAATAAGATCAAGATTTTTCAATCAGATAATGGCGAGGAATTCACATCAAATGAATTTAAAGAATTATGCAAAGATTCAGAGATTAAGAGGGAGTTAACCACTCCATATAATCCACAACAAAATGGGGTTGTAGAAAAGAAGAATAGAACGATCATGGAAGCTGCAAGGGACATGCTTCATGATCAAGATCTTCCCATGCATCTATGGGCAGAAGCTGCCAGAACAACGGTGTATGTACATAACCGTACTCCACACAGAGTACTCGAGAATAAGACACCTGAAGAAGACTTTTCCGACAAGAAACCAGAATTCAGCCATCTCAGAATATTCGGCTGTCCAATGTACATACACATTCTAAAAGAAAAGAGGACAAAGTTAGATCCTTCAGGAAGGAAGGGTATATTTGTGAGATACTCTGAAATATCAAAGGATTACAGAATATACTTCCTGGGATTCAAGAAGATCGACATCAACAAGGATGTAACATTTGACGAAGATTCAGCTTACAACAAATCTAGAAAGAGACCTGCTGAAGAACCTGAAGAAATAGAAGCACCCAGAATTCATGACACAACCATGAATGGAGAATATCAAGAAGAAGATCGAGAAATAGAAGAACCTCAAGAACCTGTAGATCCACCTCAGGAGAAGAATCCTCACAAGAGGAAACCTGCTTGGGTACGAGAAGCTATCTAAGGTGCAGAAAGATATGGGGATCCAGAAGAAACACACAGAGAAAGGAAAAGAACCAGGTCCTATTCCAGTTATGTAGCCTTATTATGTGATTTCATTGATAAAGAACCTTCCAACTATGAAGAAGCGACAGAAAAGAAAGAGTGAAATGATTCTATGATCAAAGAGTACCAATCGATCATGAAGAATGATGTTTGGGATGTTGTTTCAAGACCTAAAGGGAAGTCTGTGGTGACTTCCAAATGGATCTACAAGATCAAGCATGCTGCAGACGGTAGCATAGAAAAATATAAACCAAGATTTGTGGCTCGTGGCTTCTCCTGGAAAGAAGGAATAGATTATGAAGAAACTTTTGCACCTGTAGCCAGATACACTTCCATCAGATTAGTACTTTCTCTAGCTGCAGTGATGAAATGGAAGATACACCAGATGGATGTCAAGACTGGTTTCTTGAATGGTGTAGTGGAAGAGGAAGTGTATGTGTAGCAGCCGCTCGGTTTTGAGACACATGACAGGGATACTCATGTGTGTAAATTGAACAAAGCCCTGTACGGTTTGAAACAGGCAACCAGGACATGGTACGGTAGAATTGATGGCTTTCTATCCAGTTTGGGCTTCACCAAAAGTAAAGCAGATTCCAACCTTTACTACGAGGTTGAATAAGGAAATCCAATGATACTCCTACTATATGTAGATGATCTGTTTGTAACAGGTATGGATGGACTAATTACTGATACGAAGAGAAATATTGCTACCGAGTTCGAAATGAAGGACTTGGGTATGATGCACTATTTTCTAGGCATGGAGGTGTGACAGAATGCAAATGGAATCTTCCTCAGACAAGGGAGGTATGCAGTAGAGATCCTGAAGAGATTTGGGATGATGGACTACAAGGCCATAACCACACCTATGGCATTGAACCTGAATCTATTGAGTGATGTGTCATCTGAGTCGGTTGATGCCACAATGTATCGTCAGATGATTGGGTCCTTGATGTACCTAATGAATATGAGACCATATATTTTCTTTGTTGTTAACACCTTGAGCCAGTTCCTGATAGATCCGAGACATGTTCACTTGATTGCTGCAAAGCATATTCTGAGGTACCTAAAGGGTACAGTTGATTATGGGCTCAAGTATAAGGCCGATTAGAAGATTAATCTGGAGGGTTATGTTGATTCAGATTGGTCAGGTAGTGCCATCGATAGGAAAATCACTTCAGGGTGTTGCTTCAGTATGGGATCAGGTGTGATCTCTTGGTTTAGCAGGAAGCAATCTTATGTTGCACTAAGTACAACTGAAGCAGAGTATGTCACAGCTTGTTCAACTAGTTGTGAGGCAGTATGGCTGAGGAAGCTACTGTTTGATTTATTTGATCTCCAGTTAGATTCTAATTGTATATATTGTGACAACCAGAGTTGTGTGAAGTTATCGGAGAACCCGATGTTCCATGAAAAGTAGAAGCATATCAAGATCAAATATCACTATATCAGGGATATGGTGCAGAGAGGAGCAGTGAAGCTCTAGTATGTTGTGATGAACGAATAGATAGCTGATGTGTTGACTAAGCCATTGGACAAGGTGAAGTTTGAATACTTCAAGGAGAATCTTGGTGTTCTTTAGATCGAGGTTCCTTCCAAGAGGAAGTGATGAGTCTGTGATGTTCCTTTCTGACATGGTGAGAGGATTGGTTCCTTCCATGGTCAGATGTAAGAGTTGTGACATGGTGAGAGGATTGGTTCCTTCCATTGTCAGATGTATGTGATGATACCACATCCAACATGAAAAAGGGCTGGCTCTGTGAAGACACATCTAGTATGAAAAAGGACTAGCTCTGTGTAGATCCCACATCCATCATGAAAAATGGCTTGCTCTATGAAGACACATTTAGTATGAAAAAGGACTAGCTCTGTGTAGATCCCACATCTAGCATGAAAAAGGGATGGCTCTGTGAAGACACATCTAGTGCGAAAAAGGACTAGCTCTGTGTAGATCCCACATCCAGCATGAAAAAAGGCTGGCTCTGTGAAGACACATCTAGTGTGAAAAAGGACAAGCTCTGTGTAGATCCCACATCTAGCATGAAAAAGGGCTGGCTATGTGAAGACACATCTAGTGTGAAAAAGGACAAGCTCTGTGTAGATCCCACATCCAGCATGAAAAAGGGTTGGCTCTGTGAAGACACATCTAGTGTGAAAAAGGACTAGCTCTGTGTAGATCCCACATCCAGCATGAAAAAGGGATGGCTCTGTGAAGACACATCTAGTATGAAAAAGGACTAGCTACGTGTAGATCCCACATCCAGCATGAAAAAGGGTTGGCTATGTGATGACACATCGAGTATGGAAAAGGACTGGCTCTATGTAGATCCCACATCTAGTATGAAAAAGGACTAGCTCTGTGATGACACATCCAGTATGAAAAAGGACTGGCTCTGTGTAGATCCCACATCTAGTATGAAAAAGGACCAGCTCTATGATGACACATCCAGTATGAAAAAGGACTAGCTCTGTGTAGATTCCACATCTAGTATGAAAAGGACTAGCTCTGTGATGATACATCCAATATAAAAAAGGACTAGCTCTGTAGATGTACATCCAGCATGAAAAAGGGTTGGCTCTGTAGAACTTCCTGCGACGAGAAGAATCAAGAGATAACACCTGTGATGATGACCCAGTGATGATTTAGATCCAGCAGTGATGATCCAACAGTGATGATCCAGATCAAGATGAAGATGACTTGAAGATGAAGATGACTTGAATATGAAGATGATGAGAACTCATTGATGATCTAGATGATACAGAGAAGAAGACCTGTGCTGATAAACTATGTTGAGAGAATACCTTCCTAGTTAAGAGGGAGTGTTGATGTATTTGTAACTTCAGAATGTATTCACCTGTATATCTTATGTCTTGTACCCCAATGTTTATTCTGGGAAGTGTTTGTAATGTATTTGAGTCATGTCATGCCCTGATGTTCCTATCAGGAGATTCAATAATGTAAACAAGTCATGTCAAGTCATTGTGGGTAACCCTCCTATTGTTCAAGGGTTAAAGTCCCCATAGTTGTGGGTCCCTAGGGTTATTAGACTCTCCTAGAGAAGTCGGCCCTAGTGAGTTATTGTCAAGTCAATAATTAGTATAAATAGAGAGTGATCCTCTCTATTTAACACACACTCACTCACAATCATTTGTAGCACATAACTGAGGAAAAAGAAGTTGTTGGGGATAGAAAGAAAGAGGCTACTGCTATCAGGGGATCATCTTATTGTTGTGGGGTTTTAATTTTGGTGCTGATTTATCTCTAAGGAAGTTGTGGGGTTTTCTCCATTTATGGTTTCCCCGAGGAAAAACATTGTTTTCATTGTCTCTTGTGTTTGATTGTTGTGCTTGTTATTCTCTCAGTTAAAGATCCTAATATAATGCTAGCTTGAATGATAAAATCTAACAGCAGGTAGGGCAAGTATAACATCAATCTTCAATGGATCAATCCGGATGCCATCCTTAGAAACCATGAAGCCTAAGAGACGTCCCTTCTCAATGCAAAAAAACACATTTTTGTGGGTTCCGCCGTATTTTGCAATGGCAACATCTTAGGAAAATGTCTCTAAGATGCTGAGGATGGTCTTCTCATTGCTGTGAATGCACAGGGAGATCATCAAGGTATGACTCCATGATTTTTTTAATGTCATGAAACACATAAGACATGGCACGCTGGAATGTGGCTCCAACGTTCTTAAGGAAAAGGGTAACTTCCTATTGGCGAAGGTTCCTCACGGGCATATAAATGTCATCTTGTGCTGATCGACAGGAAATATCTCAATATGATTATAGCCAGAAAAGCCATCCATGAATGAGAAGATGACACTTCTGGCAGAGTTGTCGATAATCTGATCGATGTGTGGAGTCGGAAAATTGTCCTTAGGACAAGCTTTATCCAATTCTCTGAAATCGATATAGACTCTAATGGTTCCCTGCTTTGTGTTCACAGGAACGATGTTAGATACCCATTCCGTTAGGGGTACAAGATAAATGAATCCTACCTTCAGAAGTTTTTTGACTTCCGCTTTGATAGGTGCTACCTTCCAGGGATGGACTTAATGTAATTTCTTCCTAACATGTCTGGCTGTGGGATAGGTTTTGTTTTCATGGACCACGATAGATGGGTCTATCCCAGGCATTTTTTCATAAGACCAGGCAACAATATTTCGGAACCCCTTGAAAAGTGCTCTATATTCTTCACTTTCTTCTATTGAACAGTTCTTCCCAACACGAACTTGTTCAATAGTTCCAGGCTTGACTGATATGTCGATTGGATTTGTTTTAGTGATGTTGCATAGTTTTCCTTCAAAATCAGAATCTTGCAACAACACATGTGTTTGCGAAATGTCAACAATATCAGTACCCAAGAGAGATACAAAATCATTATCTGCCGAACTGGTGTTGGGGAGGAACGAAGATCTATGATGATGATCCTCCCATACTGATTCATTCGTACTCATAATCTCCATGATAGTTTCATCTGATGAAAAAATTTGGGAGAGATAATCCAGAGTAGGAAGAGAGGGTTCTAACCAGTAGGGCAGGTGGTAAGGATCCGAAGCCACAAGATGAAGATCATCTGTATGATCATCAGAAACGGATTGGATAGCATCATAAATTGCTTCATGCGGGCTGCGGGTGGATGACTCAACAACTTACATACCCTTGGGATCATAGCCAAACAAGGAGATAATATTGACAGTTGATGTCTATGTGCTAGAAGGAGCTGATGGGAATACACACATAAGGGCAGAGTCCTTCAGCATACCTACCCCAACCATATGATAAGGAGGAGGGGAATGACCTAGCATAGGGATGTTATTTTCCGTAGGGGTAGTAACATATGGCATACAGAAATCAAGTTGATCAATTGTCACAATCTTTCCCAAATTTGGAAACTTGAGAGTTCTAAATACCGTGGAAGTGACAACAGTCATAGCATAAAACCAATTTCTTTCTAGGAGAAGATTGTAGTCTAATGGGGCATCCACTACTTCCACCTGAATGGAAACAGTTCCCCCCCCCAGCTCAACTAAAAGTGTTGGAATGAGACCATGGGGTTGGAAACCTCTACCATCAAAGGCTCTTAGGGTTGTCGATGATTTTGCAAGCTCGGGAGAGCCAATGGTTTTCCAACAGGATAGAGACAAAAATAAGGTTGAAGCACCTTCATCTAGAACAGTCCTAAATATTTGTTTCCCAACTACTTTTGTTATGATCTGAAAAGCAAGTTGGTGAGGTAGTGTAGACTTGTGGCTCTCTAGGTTAAAATGGATCAAATTTGTGTTATCCGGGTCTAGGGATCTTAAGGCATTTAACAAGTTTTTGCGTTGCGTAGGACAACTTTGGAGTACTTCTAAGGTAGACATTGCACACGGTGCCTGAGTGAGGTATTCAACAACATTATATAACTATGCAGCTCAGGAATTGGGATTAAAAACATACTTTCTAAGAGTACTCTTGGGCAGACGGAAAATCATGTCAATATTAGGTTTCTCGATAGTTAGGGGGCCATTAGACAAGGATGCGGGAGAACTAGTAGGAGGAGCTTTATCTGGAGAAGGATTTTCATTTTTATTCTCTTCAGGTTTTCCATATGACTGAGTACGAGTTGTTATACTAACAGTTTCTGACAACATCATTCGGACTTCCTCTGAAGGACTAGAATTTCCTTGATTGGACATGTGGTCTATCAGTTGTTGTTGAGAAGGAAAGGGATCAGTAAGAACTGCTGGTGCGGGGTTAATTTTTAAAAACTTGTTAATTTCATCATGGTGAGGACATTCCTTCATGAAATGATCGCCACCACACAACAGGCAGGGATATTTGGCTTTCCTTTTTCCTTTATTGTCATTCTTCGGGGCCGTAGGTTTGGGATTTTCCTGTTGGTTTCCTGGTTTTTTATTTTCACCTTTTCCCTTTTTCTTATTACTGGATGATTGCATACTTTGAATAGCATTCACCTCAGTGGAAACGGTAGGATTAGAAGGAGCAGTAGTAGAATCACTGGGTTACTTGGCACGTTTAGCCGTTGACGGGGTTTGGATTGAACCGATAAACCCATCGACATGATTTTCTGCAGGTGGCTTAGTTGGGTCCGTGCTAGGATGAGGAGCTTGAGGAATTAGGTCATACACAGTTCCAGATTGGGAATACACCAAGTCCAGATACTGAGTGCAACTGATAGCTTGCTCTTCAGTGACAGCACCGCCCATGGCCACATCTCGGGAAATGGGTGGCAACAAAGACTTCCTAAACCAATCAACTAAGAGTTGGTCTGGGATAGAATCTTTAATGAGCCTTCTCCGCCTTCTCCACTCATGGATATGATCCGATATGTGTGTGGAGGTGTTTTGACGCAGAGAGGTCAAAAGGTCTGTACCCGTTTCATAACGAATGGGTAGTTGAAAGTGTGTGAGGAAGACAGTTTCCAATGCACTAAAATCCACAAACGAGTGTCATGGAAGTTCAATATACCACTTCATGACTGTATTGGTCAAAGTTCATTGTAAGAGTCTCAATCGAATAGAATCATCCATCAAGGAGTTTGAAAAACACCATAGATGTTGAAATATTGTAACTTCGAAGAATATTCTATATGTATCTTTTTTTGGTCCTCGATGGTCCTATCGGGAGAACCACTTGTATTACTTTGTACCTCGATGCTCCTAATCGGAAGAACTAATAAGAGTCATGAGGTAGTCCCCTCTAATTGTAAAGGTGGGTCATTAGCACCCCAGTGTGGTTACTTGAGCCTACATGTGTAACTCGAGCCTACATGATTTAACTCGAGCCTACATGTCAGATGAGTTAATTAAAGTGAATGGATGAATATAAATAGAGGTGTAGCACTCCTCATTTGGAACACACACTCTCACTTGTGTAGCGCATTAGTGGAGAAGAGAAGAGCAGCAGGAGAAGGAGGGAGGAGGATTATGCTTTGATCTCCTTGCTGGTTTTATCTTTTACCTTTTTGGGCATCTATATTGAGGAAGCTTTTGCTGGGTTTTTCCCTTTAGGGTTTTCCCAGGATAAATCTGTGTTATTCTTGTGATGATGTTTCTTTCAGTGATCCTGTTTATATGCTTTTGTTATGAAAATGAAATGATATACTAATGTCTTAGCTAAGCATATGAAAATTTAACAATAGATGGAAAGTCATAACGTGAATTTTGGGATCATCTCCCTGCTTACCATCGAATTTTGGAATGTACGATGGCAACTTTACTGGAATAGCAGGACATGAAGGGTTGTGTTGAATGGGGTCATTAATCAACTTGGACAAATCGGGTAAGTCCAATTTTTCTAGGAAAGGTAACTGACGATTGGGTTCCACGTACTGGAAATATTGATAAGGCATGTAACCACCAGTAGGGTCGTAGGATGACTGATATATAGGTTGTTGAAACATCTGATGAGATGATGTACTTCCCAAAGATTGACCTCTAGGGTTTGGGTCGCCAGAGCCACCAAGACCATTAGGCCCATTAGGAACATTAGGAGGAGGTCCACTAGGGCATGCGGGACCAGTAGGGGGAGGGCCACCAGAACCACCATGAACACTAGGAGGAGGACCTCCAAGACCCCCAGGACCATTAGGAGGAGGACTGGCAAGACCCCCAGGACTAATAGGAGGAGGACCTCCAGGACCCCCAGGACCACTAGGAGGAGGACCTCCATAAGGTGGTCCTTTAGCACCTCCAGTAGTATGAATAGTTATTCCTCCCATTGCTGGCATGTAAGAACAATTAGGTTTCCCCCATAGTGTAAATGCATTCCCAAGATATGGAATTCCAGTGTAAGACATTCCTTTGGGGGTAGGTTGATAATTCATGTTCCCTACATAAATTTTATTTGTTGGGTAACCATAACCCCATGAGGGTTGATGAACTGCAGGTTGTGCCACCGAGGGCTGACCTAAACTTGAAGGAGGGTTTACCACATTTGTGTTGATGGGAGGGACATATACTGCATATTGTCCTACAATAGAGGTTTTCCTATTATTAGTAACAATTCCATTAGTGGGTAACGTAGGTCACGTCGGGGGTTTCCCCCCGACGTTAGAAGGTATAGACACTACTAGAACTGAAGGTTTCCCCCCGGCCATAGAAAGTATGGGACGACTAGAGACAAACTTAGAACTCAAAATTGCAGGGGCAGAATCGGAGGTTTGACCTGGATTGCGAGAAGTCTCACCATATGCTGGATGACCATCAAAAGAAGGTTTAATTTCAGCCACAGGCCAAGGATTTGTATTTCAGGGTAATCTAGTTGATATAGTTTCAGTATGTAGTGCAGGCGTGGCAAAAACTTTGTCTAGCCTTTGCATTCTCTCTTGAAAATATTGTGCACGATGAATCGATGGTTGGATTTGTCTATATTCTTCTTCATCTAGAGAAGTTTGTTCAAGAGAGGTTCTATTAACCCTGAATGAGGAAATGGCTTGACCCATGGAAGTTCTCCAAAACGAAGCATCTGGGCCATACTCAGGTGGAATAGGACTATCGGTACGACCTTCCATATGTGGATGAAAGGAAGTATCCGCCATAGGAGGCCGTTGAACCAAGGGATTAATACAAGAAGTGAAATGGTCTCCACTTTCTACAACTATATTTTCTTCTTCATGGGAAGTAGTTGCAGCTCCTTGGTCGATGGCTTCGATTGGACTTTCTTCTCATAACAGGAGGAAAATTGGGTGGCAAGCCTCGATTCCTTCTGGATCATCTCAATTGAAACTCAGCTAGATTGGTATCAGTTACTAAACTAACCTAGGGTCTCAAAAATTTCTCCTACTCAAGCTATAGGAAACCAAGCAAACTTAAATGGTAGGATGAGCTCAAATAGTCGATCTCTCACCAGGATTGTCAAGCAGGTGCAACTCACGATATACCACAAGGTTACGTGTGTAGTAATCTCCCTGAATGTTGTTTTCGGTGTATTGCTCTACACAAGACAACCAAAGTGTTTTTCTTAGATGGATAGGGTATCCTAGTGGGGTCTCCCGATATACGCAAAGTACATGAGAGCTCAAATAGGTAGTAGTGTTGTCTAATGCACAACCGTTCACAAGGGACCTTTCGATATACAATCGAGTACATGAAGTACCTTTATATATATATCAAGGGTACGTGAAAGGATGTTCGATATACCGACGGTACGTGGAAGAACTGTGCGAGTCGCGGGTTCTAGTGCGAACAAGTAACGACAGCTCCTATGTTTAAAGATGCTTGAACAAGTCTCTAACCTATCACTCAAATTTCTATACAATTTTTAGACCTATAGCTACCGTTAATTTTAAAGTGGACGGTTAGGTGAATGCATCAGATTTTGACAGAAAAGTAAAACCATGCAAATATGAAATGCACATTCATTCACTTTACCATTCAGATTATGCCTAATTACGGGAATGAGAGAGAATCTTTTTCTTTTCATTTTTTCTTTGAAACCAAAAACTTCTCAAACAACTACACTAAACAATTCTTTTTCGAGAAAGAAAGAAAACAACACTTCTTCAAATCAAATCTTTTGAAAGCATGCAGATAGGGTAAGATCTCGTTTCTAAGAAGGAAGACAAGAAGCACACAAAGGCATATTCGATATTTTTCAATTTTTCTATTAAACTAGAAAGATCAAATTTAAAACTGCCAATATTTTTTCTTTTGATGAGATGACAATATGAACTAAAGGGAAGAAAAATGGAGATCTGAAAGCTTATTAGGCTAATCACAGATCCAACAATTCGTCCTCAAATAACTATATAAATGAATCTCAACCAAAAAAATTTCTTTTTTCAGAGTAAAAATAAGTCCTTCACTATCTTAATGAAAAAATGGAAACAAACAAATCGATCAAATAGGTCTTTCTTTTCAGGATTATCCAATAGCAAGCATAGATCTAATAGAGCTAAAGATTTCAAGTACTCCTTTCAAAATAACCAAACTCACAAGCAGTAACAATGATGAATCTAACCTAGCCTTTTGATTTTAACAAGCAAGCATTTACCACACCAAAAATTTCAGATTTGAACACTCAGGTATTTGCAAATAAGCCTGGACAATGCCAGTTGAAGACAAAAAATCCAAAATCCAAAAAAATTCTTGCAAAATTTTGAAAAACAGAGGTATGGAGAAAACCTACCTGGCACCGCTTGCAGAAGGTTGTTGATAGAGCGGTTCTGAGGAGGCACCGCTTTCTACTAACTGCTCTCAGGCGGGGGAACCACTTCTTTCTAACTACGCATAGGCGATGGCATTGATTTTTGCTCACTGCACAAGCGCGGTTCCCTGCAAGTGTCCAAAACACAATAAGAGCTAAAAAACAAAGTCAAAATTTGGAAAACCAGCATCAAAAAAGATAAATCAATAGTAATAAAGAGCATAGAAGGTCAGGATGGCTCAGCTATGAAGAGATCTGATGATATCAACTCAAAACCAAACTAGGTCATATGGTAGATTTGACTGAAATGATAAGAAGTTGGAGCTTGGATTCAGACAAGTGTTCGAAGGCTAAGGAAGATCAAATCTGCTAAAGCTCTTCGCCAGTATGGTCGCCAGATTTGTTTCCAGGAATTTCGCACCTTCTGTAGACAAAAGCTACTCCTCTGGTCTGAATGGTTCAGATCCCGAACAAATAAGTTACAACAATGCTGATAGACTTCTCCTAGAAGCTACAGACACCTGGAATATAATCTTCAGAGATTGATGTGGTCCTTCACCTATGGCAAAATATCTCCAAGAAGATACTTGAAAAATACATCAAACACAAAAGATCAGAAGTACCAAAGTATTATCTATAGATATATATTGGTGACTAAGGAATCCAATAATAAACATGCAAGATTGTACATGACAAGTATTATGGGAAGAAAACTAACTTTGCATTGATAAATAATGAAAGAGTTTACAACCTGTGCCTTAGTGTTGATGCACTCCTCCACAAAACTGATGTCTTATCCCCGATAGTTCCAACATGCTCTTCTATGCTCACTCTTTATGGATCAAGCCAAAATGTCAAAATGGCAACATGACTTTGCTCTCTCCTCAACCATGGGGTATGAGCCTGTTTATATAGGCCTCAAATGGATAGGGATGGTTGAGATTTTGGTGGGTGAGGTGGTGATGAGAACCCCAAAGCATGTATCTCAAGCTCAACTGACCCAGGTGAATAGGGATAAGGCCTACCATGAAGCATTTGATCTAGAAGCTTCGTGAAGCTTCTCTTTTTCACTTTTTACCAAGGGCACCGCTCCTTCTTCTTGATGACAGAGCGATGCTAGGAAGAACCGCTCTTCAAACAAAGAGGAAAGATGGTGCCACAGCCTGTCTTCAACACAACTCAAGCAGTGCTGAAGAAGGTACCGCTCCAAAGCTTAAGGGTAGAAGCAGTGCTAGGTTTTTATATGCAAATTTGACATTTGGATCAAGGTTTTCACTTCAAGATTTGGGAATGAGGGCAAACATGGATGTTTAGGATCTTATCACATGTTGATGATGAGATTTGAGCATAACAATGGCATGTATGGGTCTCCGCGAAAGTATATCCCTGCATAGGGATAGTCATCCACAACCACGATATGTCACATCCACCAATGTCTGATGTCTGGTGGAAAAGGACTCAATGTCCGAACCCCCCCTAACTGTCGCATCACCTCTGCCCAATGGGTTTGGGCTGGATCTCGTAGAATATGTGGAGGAACATCGACTCTTGGGCTAAGGCCTGGTACCTGCTCGAAAAAGAAAGTGCTAAGTATGCTGGTGAACCCAAAGTTCTTTATCCTACCCAGCTTGCAGTATGCCAGTTGTTGTTTCATAGCGTTCAACAATGATGTGCTCCAATCATACACTATAGGTATCATACACTCTACTGCATAAAACATGAGAGGCCTGAAGGCCTGATGAAGTGATGCCAACTCTGCTATTCTAGCTAGTACTAGAACTATCACCTTGAGACCCAGGCTCTGGATGGAGTTCACCGGAACTTGGCTTCCGATATTCTCAATATCCAGAAGGAAATAGATGACTATATACTCCTCTATGGTGAGCCCTCCACCCACTCCAGGAGATAGTCCTGCAATGAAGTAGATATCTTCCACGTCTAGTCTCAGGGGTGTCCCATCTAGTTGAAAAGTCTCTGTGCCTAGGTCCCGGTAGTCAACAAACATCTGAAGAAGTCTTGGTTGGGCCCTCAAACCCCCAAGCTTCCAAAAATTGTATAATCCACATCTTTTCAGAGCTTGTTGAGCATTTATGTATCGGTGGAATTCCTTATCAACTTCATCATGCTCAAGCTCCCTTCATTCCAGCACCATCCTGTCAAAAAACATTGAATTTTGATGAGTTTTTGACATTAAATTGTGTATTCACGGCCCTGTACAAGAATTTTCTTGGTAATAGTAACATATGTACATGAGTTGTATGTGCTTTTCCCACATACATCAGGCCTTATATGTGACCCAATAGCTTGTGACCCGCGTGGGTTGGGATACCCATTTATGCCATGCTCCAAGCTAAAAAATACACTGTGGAAAATGAAAATAAATGCATGGAATTGATGAGGAATGAGAGTAGGATTTACCTGGTCCTGATGGCTCGTGAATTCGTTGCTCCTAGCTACTGGAATCGACAGTTGAAGTTTGTGGTCCAAATGGCTCCAAATGCACTATTTGTGGTAAAAAACAAAATGGTATGGTAAAAATGTCAATTTTACTATTTAAAACAAATTTCTTTTGAAATTTTTACCCACTTAGCCTATAGTTTGGATTCTTATTAACATTTTTGAGTTGTTTTGGCCTAATATTGTGGTGTAGGTATTCATTTTGGGTGCACTTTTGCTGAGGTCTTGACCCGTTTTTGTCTTTAACAGGACAAATTACGAATTGACCTATAAGATATGGTCACTTTTCTGCATGCATCATGCATTGTCCTATGACCATGTCGCCTTAACTATATGTACAAAACCACTTTGTGATGTTACAGAACCTTCACACTGCTACTAGAAGTGACATTATGTAAGTGGTAGAGCCTACCTACTCATGGGTGCCCTAGATAGATCCCACTTTTCCATTTGGTACCCATGTTGAGAGTCCTCCCTTAGGTCTGGGATTCCCTTGTAGTTACGCCATGTCTTTGAGCAAGAACCTCATATTCTTTCTTGAATCTTATGCTGGCCATCTTCCATAGGGACTCTTGTTTATATCAAGTTGTAATAAATTTCATACGTCTGCTTGTCGTATTGAGCCTTATTCCAGCTCCCTGCGTCAATTTTATAAGCCACATAGCCTAAGCTTGTCTCAATCCTAGCCAAGCAGAGCCTTCCATATATCTTTTGCATCTTGATCACCCCATACCTGGAGGAGACATCCCCCCTGAGTGTCCTTATCTTGCACATGCTTCCTTGCATTGAGCATAGGTATGTTCCACTGCTTGGAACTAGTTTTCTTTCCCGCGACACTCGTTTCCTCCTAGTTATGTACTATAAGCAATTTTATTTTTTTTCAAGCTTTCTATTATGAAAAAGACCAAAAAAATAAAAAAAATCATAAAAATCCAAACGAGAATTGATATTACTTTGGTAGTTGTCATGTCGGGTCGCCTTCGAATAAAGCACTTTATATTCCATCCATTGGTTGGGTTATTAGTATGAATTTAGAAGTTGTACTCATTACTCTGATTTTTATCCACCGATTGGTTATGCTTCCAGTCCTTATGGATCCTCTGTTGATGCCTCCTGTGTCATGGAGTTGTCCCAGTTTTCATGTTGAGTCTATGTTGTATATGAGTCTCCATTTGCCTTATGCTCTTATTTGAAGGAAGTTTTTTCCTGAGTTTGGTTATGATTACATATGATATTCTATTTTCAATTAGTACGTGTTTGCTTTCAATTAGTTTGGGTTTCAATATTGTAAACCTTAAGAGGGAGTGTTAAGAGATAAAGAATACATGTTGTAATAAAAATCACCTTTTGACATAGTTATGTTTTTGTACTTTTTTTTATAAAGCAAATATATTCCACGTTCATAACTGAAAATGATTTGCTCCACGAGTAATCGTATGTAAGGAAGTCAACTCCTATGTAATAATTGCAATAGTTCCTCATAATACCATATCGTGTTATTGTGTGCATCTCTATCATGTGTTTATCTAGCTTTTGTAATCTAAAGGGAAGGTTTCAAATGGATAAACACACAGGAATGGAAAGTTCACAAAAGGTTTTTTCAAGTCTTAATAAGGCCATGATACACTATTTTTGTTTTATATTTTGTTACCCTTGATCTTATTGTAATAACTTTATCATTAATGAGTTTTTTTTGGCTCTTAGATTTCAAAATTTGGGTAAAGATACACATTATATCTCATTGGTAATAAATCCTCAAATCTTACCCCAAATTTTAAAATCATCATAACACTTTGCTTTTATAATGTTTTTCTCCCACTATAAGTAGAATAGTTTTAAAAAATTCAGTAGAAGTTCTTGAAATGTTGAAATGAAGTTAAAGGGATAATGGGAGGACCATGATTTGTTGTCATAGACAATGTGGACATTCCCATCTTCTAATGGGAAAGTTGGTCTCTTGAATAGATTTGTTGCTAAAATATGAAAGGTCTCTCTCTATGGAAGGATTTATGAAACTATGATCATCACAAATGGAACCCATGAAGTGCATTTAATTGAACTCAAATCTCATTGGTTCAAATAAATTTATGGTAGAGAGTTGTTGCCACATTATTCTCGAGGAGTCATTTTAAAATTAGTTACATGGGTTTGGTATGCTCTAGAGGGATTGAAGATGGAGGAAAGGGGAGCCATGCTACATTTATGTGGTCAAGGATCTGTGTAATGTGGCAAGGCACACCGTTGATATTGTCCCTCGCTTGAACAATAGATAGAAGGTGTTGGTAACTATGGTGCATTGGTTGAAGAGTTTCCAATCAACATGTAAATCACATTATTCTTTTAAGCACAAAGTTTGGGGTGGATTTTTTTCAACAAAGGTTCACTATGAAGGGTAGGCTCGATAAAGTAGGTGTGACAATGTTACTTGTGCTTTGTGTCAAGGATGAAACAATGGTGCATCTTAGGGTGTGAAAGCGTTGTGGACGTAGTTGTAGGCAAAATTTCAAGTTCTTTATTATTCCACTTCCATGGAAGATCCCTCTTTTGGGTGACCACTAAATGGTTTGGAATAGTTATAAATAATTGTGGTAGTCAATCCAATTGATTGTTGTTAGCTTTCTTTAGTGGCATTCATTAGGGAAATTTTGAGGTAAAAAATGGGCCTCAAAACAAAAAATATACTATCAAAATCCACTTTTAAAGAACCAATCACAATCTAGATGATAACATCATCTATAGTAGTTGAGGTGGCATTGGTTGAGTTAAAGATGCTTATTTGTCAAATTGTAAATGGTGAGTGAAAACCCATAGTTAACTCTATCAATGTTGTAAGTAAAGTACTCATTATAAAAATAGTACTCAAAGATTATTTTTGAATATAATATAAATGTATTAAAGTACTCTTAAAGTACTTACAAATAAACTCTTTATATTTGAATATAAAATAAATTACAAATACCAAAAAATAAATTGTCTATTCAAAACTAAAATTATGTAATTATATTTTCAATATTTAAAATATATATGTCAAATTTTTATTTAAAATCAAAATCACTTAACATTTTATAATAAAAACAATTTGATGATTAATAGTTTTGTTTTTTAAATACTTACTATATATAATAATCTCTTATAATTAATATTTAAATTTAAAAAAATATATTTATTTATTTTATAAAAATAAAATATTATATTATAATAAATTACTATATATATTTTCATCCGCTTGAACTTTAATATTAATACAATGTTTTATTTTTTTGAAATTTCTGTATTATTCAAGGTTCATATTTTATTATCAACTTTTAACCTTTGAAACACCTACATCTATACCAATATACATTAGACAAGTACATTCAAGTTACAAACCAAATATATATATATATAAAACCTTAATGTAGAAATTTGAATGGACTATTATATTATTAAAATTTTTATTACATATAATAATAATGTTTATTACATATAATCTCATTTGCTTAATATTAACTCAATTTTTTCGTGATAGAAATTTATGTCCTATTCCTTCATCCCAATATTAACACATTTTCTTTTAATTTATTTAATAATGTTATTAATTATTATATTTAAAACTATATGTGATATACATAATATATATCATAACAAATTATTAAAAATGAGTTTAGTGTATTAAAAAATTGAAAAATAAATTTAAAAAATGTTTTTTTTTTAATTTATAGTTTTATATTTATATTTTAAAATTAATTTTTATTTTTAATATATATATATATATATATATATGAAATGACAATTTATTTATTTAAATTTAACTTTATGTTTAAAATTCAAAATTATAAATACATGGTTAAAAACATATTTTGAATATTGAAAAATCAACTTTTGTTCAAATTTAAAAATTAATATATTTTATTTTATGAGTACATTACTTTATAGGTACATTCATCATATTATATTCAAAAGTAATTTATGTGCTCAAAAGTACTTTACTTTTAGTCATATCAAAGATGGTATTTTATTAGTTTATTTTAGATAACTTTTCAATTTAACTTAACCATAGTTGCATTGGTTATAGTGTAAGAGATGAGTTGTAAATATACATTCCCCAAAAAATGCCTAACTCATAATATTTTATTATATCTCTTATGAAGCCCATTTTAGACCTCATAATTCCCCTAATGGTTGTCATGTCCCAAATTTTGTATTGGGTCACAATGGCCTAATCACATTTGCCATATTCATGAGATTTTGTCAAATTGATGCTAAGGGTCAAATAATTACCAAGGAGGAAAATTACTAGTTTCCTAGGTTGGGAGTGGAAGCTATAGGGCAGGTCGTGGTTCCTTCTATTGCAACACTTTCTCTCGACCATTTCCAGTTTTTATGGCATATTCTTGCTCATGGAGGGATTATGCTTTGGGTGAAGTATTGATCTCTTTGGGGAAGATTCTTATGCCCCATTATTTTATGTTATGGTGTAAATGCTCTGTATTTCAAGTTCAAAAGACTCTTAGGTCGTAATACTGAAAGATTTCATGTAAAAATGTTAATCAATGAAGAGATGGTATCATTTCCCCACTATCTTGTTGTGAACCAATGTAATGTTGATGGATTCGAATGGATAAGTAAAATACTAATGGTTTATGGATGAATGGACTGTTATTTCTGTATTTAAAAGTTCAGAATACTCTCAGGTCGAAATACCCAAAAGATTTAATGTATAAATGTTAAACAATGAAGAAACAATGCCATTTCCCCACTATCTTGTTGTGAACCAATATAATGTTGATAGATTCGAATGGATAAGTAAAATACTGATGGTTTATGAATGAATGGACTGCTATTGATGGATTATATGAGTTTAATGCTCAATACATAAGCATTTGGAGTTATTTTGTTGAGTTTCATAGCATTTGTAGAAGTTTTCCTATCATTCCCCCCAAGATTGAAACTAGTATTTTTGCATATGATTTAAGGGAGTTATAGCAGACATTAAAAGTTGAAAAGTGATGCATATGAGTTCATATTGATGTCCTTTACACGTCCCCTGCTTCTATTCATAAATTCGAGTTGGATTGAGTGCATTTGGGACGCCATTTTCAGAATTCATTGTGGGAGAATTAGAGCCCCAAATTACTAGTCAAAACTTCTACCTCGACCAGAATCTTAAACAAGTTTGCAAAAGCCTTTAGAGGGTCATAAAGATTCCTTGAACATCATATTCAAAAATTTAATATCATCCATATATCTTCGGTGAAGATTTGGGAGCATTTGGACCAATTTGGAGACCTAGACATCAAAACTAGTCAAAGGTCAAAATTGGGAAAAAAGTGAAAAATTGGTCATTGTGATAAAATTTTGAAAAAAGGACATTGCAATTGTTGTACAATGACTTTTTAAGAGGACCCCTCTTATTTAGCGTAGGGGATTCGATGAACTTTAAGCAATAGTCATCACTTGTTAGAATCAACTCCATGCTTTTCATCATGATGTTGAATGTGTTGGTGCATAATCCCATATGCGTGTTTGGCATTTTGAAGCACAAATTTCTTTGGACCATTTTGTTAATTGTTTTCTTCTATTACCTAATGCACTAAGTGAAATAATATATGCAACATTTCACAATAATAAAATCCCAAGGAGAAAACTAAAGAAACTTGTAATTAAAATTGTGGGTTGCATTAATTTACAACAATGTTACATTGTTCATCCATTTAGAAAGAAAATAAAAGGCTGAAAGCTTATATATAACAAGAATATAAATTTGATTTGTTCATATGATTTACCTACAATTTTTGGGTGGTATTTTTGTAGGTGGAATTCAAAATTCAAACTAATTCATAAGGCAATTGTTTTCTTTACTTATCGCACTTAAATAATTTTATGGTGTACATTGCAGCTATATTTAAAACTCACCATAGACCTTACACCTAAGCTAGCTCTATATTTGTGTTTGGGACTTGGGGAACTAGTACTAGTTGTATTTTAGACGTACATCTTTTAAATAAAACATTCAATTCATTACTTGGTCTATACCTAAAACAGGTTATGGAATCACATTGCCTCTTATTAAAGACATTTTGAAATGCAAAAATATAAATAAATAAAAATTACTAAAGCAACTTCAGTTCTTCCTTTGTACAAACAATCACCACAGAGTTAAAAATCAAAGTCTTCTCAAAACAACACATTTCAACACCAAAAATATTATAAAGTATTCACCAATGAGTTCATCAAAGTCTTCTCAAAACAACACATTTCAGCACCAAAAATATTATAAAGTATTCACCACTTAGTTCAAAATAAAAAATTGCTTATAATGACTTCATTTTTCAGTTTATACAACACTCATCACATAATTCAAAATCAAATTTTGCTTCAAACGACTTGTTTTCAAGTTGAGAATATTATACAACATTCATCATAAAATTCAAAATAAACAAATTGTTCATTTGATTTCATTTCTTCACACTCACCACATGTTTCAAAACCCAAATTTCCTCAAAATGTCTTTTAATTATTTATATTTTTGAAATGCAAAAATATAAATAAATAAAAATTAGTAAAAATACTCCATTTCTTCGTTTGTACAAACAATCACCACAGAGTTAAAAATCAAAGTCTTCTCAAAACAACACATTTCAACACCAAAAATATTATAAAGTATTCACCACCAAGTTCAAATACAAAATTATATCAAACAACACATTTCAACACCAAAAACATTATAAAGTATTCACCATTGAGTTCAAATAAAAATAGCTTATAATGAATTCATTTCTCAATTTATACAACACTCACCACATAATTAAAAATCAAATTTTGCTTCAAACAACTTATTTCTAAGTTGAGAATATTATACAACATTCATCATAAAATTCAAAATAAACAAATTATTCATTTGATCTCATTTCTTCACTCACCACATGTTTCAAAACCCTAATTTCCTCAAAATGTCTTTTAATTATTTATATTTTTGAAATGCAAAAATATAAATAAATAAAAATTAGTAAAAATACTCCATTTCTTCGTTTGTACAAACAATCACCACAAAGTTAAAAATCAAAGTCTTCTCAAAACAACACATTTCAACACCAAAAATATTAAAAAGTATTCACCACCAAGTTCAAATACAAAATTATATCAAAACAACACATTTCAACTCCAAAAACATTATAAAGTACTCACCATTGAGTTCAAATAAAAAATAGCTTATAATGAATTCATTTCTCAATTTATACAACACTCGCCACATAATTAAAAATCAAATTTTGCTTCTAACAACTTATTTCTAAGTTGAAAATATTATACAACATTTATCATAAAATTCAAAATAAACAAATTATTCATTTGATTTTATTTCTTCACACTCACCACATGTTTCAAAACCCAAATTTGCTCATAGTAACTTATTTCCATGCTAGCATCAACACATTTTTTCTACTTTTACATTTACACATAACTTTTTCTACCTTTTACATTTGCACACAATAACTTAACTTTAACTTCTGGTTTTTACATGACCAAAATGATAGATGGCGGTACATGACATACTTGACACAAAGGAGAATTCAAGAACTTGCATCCTTTTTTAAAACGACCTTCAGTGCATAGCATATGCCTCAATTGCAAAACGCGAAGATGTAAAGTGCAAGCATCAATGAACAATGAACAATTTTATTAGAACTAATTGTTAGTTATTACCAAATTTATCAACATTTTAATCGAGTTCTTTGAATTTTTGTTCTTAATGCCATACCCTTCGATAGGTAGTTTATGCTATTTAGTATTATGTATATTCGCATTATGAATTTGAACATTTAACATGACTAATTAGTGTTTCCCTTGTATTATTGGCAATCAAACAATATTGTTTAATTAGTGTTTTCCTTGTATTTGCAATCAAACAATATTGTTGTTAAAAATACTAATACAAAAGGTTAAGGACAAAATAGGTTCACATGTTTAATGCTAATTTTAATATAGTGGTATGAGTAATATGCACATAGATTTTATATTTATATTTTAAAAAAACATTAAATATTATTTTAGATTTAATGCTAGTAACATGGAGTGTATTAGTAAATTGGGTCTAGCTTGAGTGGTTAGGAAAAATGATTACCCTCCACACCCAAGTTCAATTCCCATAAGTGACATGTTGAGCTATTAATGAGCATATTGTTGTAATGGTATTGAGTCCTATGTTGACAAAGCCTAGAACTTTTGTGAAATTCGCTTTATCTTAATTATCATCCTTAAAATGAGGGGAAGTATGATGAGTTTCCTTGGGATATGTATTACATTAAAAAACAAACATGGAGTGTATCCATCTTGGAATACAAAAAAATAGAACCTAAACGATTGTTAAATGATAAATCCACATGAAAAATGAGCTTAACCTTCCACCAATAATGCTTAATCATAGGTTGTTGGTAGTTGGAGTTATTTGAGGGTGACCCACTGTGTCCTCTGTAATGTCCCGGTTTTGACCCCGTTACATTAGGTGTATATGATGTATATATTGTAATGATCATGGTGTGGAGCTAAAGGCCAAGGCCCCGCCATTGATCGGTTATGCTATGTTTTGGGATTTAAATTGTCACCGATGGTATATCGGGACATGCGGCATATATTATGTTGGCCATCATGTAAATATGCATCATAATTAATTAATGGACACAACCAGCTACGGTCGCGGCAACCAAATCGAATGGGGCATGATTTCCTAAGGATAAGGGGGGGGTGAAATATTTAACCCATGGGCCAATGGGGAAAAGCCAAATGTCTATGAGAAAACCCATCAAACTGTCAACTACCTTTCTTGTCTTTTTCCCCAATCATTTATTTCTGCCAGAATGTGGTTGAGTCAGTGATTGCATGGAATGGGAAGAGTATGGGCAAAAATTCGAATTGAGCAGAGACCCATTTTTGAAAAACGTGTTCTAACTTCCTTGGCAAGGAAAATGCCCAAAAACGTATGCCATTCTGCTATGCATCGACGTTTTTCATTTTCCTCACCATTCTCCTTCACGTTGGGGCTTTTGGGAGCAGCTGGAGTTTTTCCTGTGTCTTTCATTCACGTTTTTGGTTGCTGGCTTCATTTTTCCCATGGATGGGAGGTCGTTTTTGTAGTGCTGGGGATTGGGTTGTCTTCCTCACGTTTTTGGAGCTGCTGGTGCATTTTCCATTCACGTTTTTGGAAGTTTCATGTGTTTTTACCATGGCTGTGAAGAGCTATTCACGTTTTTGGCTGTCTCACTGACTGTTGGTCTCACGCACAGACTATTTGGGGCGTTATTCCCTGCTGAGAGTTGTGCTCACTGATAAGCTTCAGGACTGTGTGTTTTCCCCATGTTGTGAGCAGTTTTTGCTGTTACATTTGGGGCTGTGTAATCCTTTTCTCCTGTTTAAGCTGTAATAGCTAAATTGGTTGCCTAAGTGCAATGGCTGGTCTTGGGACTGTGTGAGGAGTAAGGATTTTGGCTTGGATGCTTGATAAACCTGGTGTTAGAAACCACACAGACAGAACTAGAGGGCTGGCCTTCTTCTCCATCACCCCTGAATAGCACTGGAAGGGAATGCAGGGCCTGAGGGACTGTGTAGCAGAGAATGGACTGGTTCCTTGTGTTGGGTGTGGATGGGTGTCTTAGAGGTCAGGCTAGTTCTGGTGTGGGTATCCTTGGCTCTGTAATGAGCTCACCAGCTTAGCAATTTGCCTTCTCCAACTCCTGGATGGCCTGATAAACCCAACTTAGTTGGCTTGGCTGTGTTTTGGTTACCTTTGGCTATGTGTCCACCTGCTAGTTCCCTTATTCCTTGGAGAATCATGCCCAGCTCGGGGGTGGCAGCGTTGCTGAGATATTGATGAGCACACTGGCCTATGGTTGGGTGGAACGTTGCAGCGACGTAGCTGGTTGCGGAGCAAAGCTCTCATAAGATAAGTAATCTTGTGTATTTTACCTCTGCGATTCTATATTTACTGTTAATTAAAATGGAATGAACATGTTGAAATAATGATTGTGTGAATGCATGTTGTTTCCGCTGTGCAAGATGAATTAATTAAGCTGTGTATGATGAACAATTGAATTTGTGCATGTTACACTGTCATGCATTCTTCTCAGCAATCTGTTTTAGGCCATTTTAAGCCTGTACATGTTCATGGGCGGTTAGCCCAGTCTGATAAAGCAAGTGGAGTCGCGTCCTCTTTGCCGATCGGAGGCTTGGGGACGTGACATCCTCTTTAGCAGATGCAAGAATGAGTCAAATGTTAGGATTTGAGGGAGCCCCATTCAATTGTTACCCTTTAGCAAAGTGTATATGCCAATGGAGAGTTTGTTTGGAGTCTGGGATGCCAACCACTACAACATCACACACAGTGCAAAGAGTTGGGCTTAGGGCAGTCATCATTTCTATTAGCAATGGGTGTGGATTTAAAAAAAAGGTTTAAAGGATTGCTTAATTGCCTCTACCTTTCTAACTCCTTTAGTCTTGAAATTCCTTCTCTCTTCTCTCCTATTCTATAAATTTCTTCTTGCTCTCTCTTTTGTTCATTTTCTTGTCTATATAACTCTATTGTTGTTTCTTCATTTGACGTTGCAATTCCTTATCAATTTTTCATAAGCATTCCTTTCTCTTGCTATTATATGAGTTGTTTTGTCATCATTTTCTCTAATCTTTCTTCCTCTCCTCTTGCTCAATGAGCATTTGAATACATTGTTTTGAAGTAATGCTTTGAGTGAGGGCTTATTTAACAAAATTGCACCATGATTTTCTTGGACACTCTCTACTAATAGGTTAAATTTTTTAACAAGGGTTCCATTTCCTTGCCTCCCTAGTGGTTAGACAAATGCTTCATCGCAATTCACTTCTTGTTTGTTTCATCTCCAAGTTCACATTTTTGTTAAAAGTATAACATCACAAGTCATTCTCCAAGCCAATCTTGTGCAACCAGGATTGAGCCTCATGTGTTGAGGTAGTGAGCATGAGTTGGACTTAGAAACTTGGAGTAGAATTCTTGCGTTGGACTCAAGAATGACTAAACCTTTAGTGTAAATGGTTATTCTTCACGGGTTGAGGTGAATACTTTGATATATCAAAGTGATGATGTTGTAAAGTCTTGTTGGACAAGGCTCGAGACTTGTGTGTCTACTTAGATCCTCATGTGTTAAGGTGGACCTCCAGTTATAGAGGTAAATGATTTGCATGTTGAGGCATAAATGTTGTGTGATGTATTACTAACCATGGTCACCGATTCTATTAAGTCTCCTTTAGACACTGGCCACATCAAGAGTGAATTACTTTAGCATATGACCATTTGGTTTGACAGTAATATAATATGATCACAACATTCGACAAATCTTCTTAGTATAATATGATATGATAGATATAATAAAGTTGGCACATATTGACCATGCAGTAAAGATAAGAGATAAAGATAAATACATAGAGAACAAGAGAATTCGAATTGATCATTGGATGACTTCAGTGAACTCGAATTGTTAAAAACTTCAATTAAAGTAACAATGTATGCCTCAGTTAAAGCAATGATGTATGCATCAATTAATTGAAAGAGAACTTAGTGAATCAATCAACATGATTTCAGTTAAGATTAGTTAACTAAAGTGTTAATAAAGAATGAATGGTTAACTAAAGTGTTTTGCATTGATAACACTTTAGTTAAACTAAAAGACAACACTTTAGTTTAACTAAAAGACGACACTTTAGTTAATTAAGTGTTTTGCATGACAACACTTGAGTAATTGCATTACAACACTTAAGTTAACATCCTAGCTAAGTGATCATGCAATTGGTTAGAAGGTGAGTTCATCATAAAGTTAGTTGAGCATGATTTAATGTAAAAGATGAAAGGCATTGCACATCATGTTATACAAGATTGAAGAAACCAAAGCACGACATAATTCTTAAAGAAGGCAGTTCGATATTTCTGCATGGGAGGCTAATTCCCCATGCAGTGATTCGCTATTTCTTGCATGGCACCGGTTTTGTCAAGTTATTAATGTGTTGGACACATTGCAAAGTTCATATGGTTGATCTTTCTTCTCTATTGCTTAGTATCTACACCTAGGGTGTTTTGTTCTCTCTTATCTTGCACCTATGGTGCCAAAAGCAATCTACTATTATAAAAGACATTCTTTACTATCTATCATAATTATACTTTGAAGATTTGTTGGGGTTTTCATCCTCATAGTTTTGAGGGTTTTCCCTAGGGTACATCTTGTGTTATGGTTGAATTTTTTATGTGATTGATTCTATTGATCAAAGCTAAACATATTTGCACAAAAATCAACAATTTTCCCTAAAAAAAACAATGCCATCTTTTACTTCCTAATCTCCACATTCTACCTAGAAACACACTACCTCTTTTAGATCAAGTGTGGGTGGGGGATATGGCATCGGAAACCCCAACTCTTCATTAATATAATCAATGTTAATTCCAAGGTTCATGGCACCCTCATTTATCCAATTAGGTGGGGGTAAAATATGTGTGCATAGCACACTGTTCCTCATTTGGTTGACCATGGTGTGTTTCATCAACTTGAGACATTTCACTTGGCCATATGTCTTAGGAAAGTGATAAGGGTTTAGGGGGGAATAGCCAATCCTCCTAAATCATGACTTATGTTATTAATATGAGTGCTCCTAGTAGTGCTTTCTTCCTAGCACAACCAATTCAACCCTCTTAATCCCTAGCAGGGATAATTTTAGGGGCGAAATTTAGCCCATAAGCTATTTTCCATGTTTTTATCCAAAAAAAAGATTTGCCATTTTGCATTTTTTGAAGGCCCGTTTCGCCCAATTTAGATGGGGTAAAAAAATTTCACCCTAAAAATCGCCAATTTTTATATAAATGATATAAAATTCTTGGAAAATTGAAATATTTTTTGAAAAATATCGCCAAACACTTTATAGTTGGTATTTTAAGAACTGGTAAGATTCACCAACATTTATACACTTTTAAATAAGTATGGTTCCTTAAAATTATCCCTGATCCCAAGGTCAAAATCCCTTCCATCTATATCCCTCTCCAAATTTGAAGTGTGCATTTAATGGTGAAAAATACTTGCATCCAATGGCTAAAACTTTCATGAGATCTTGGCCATTTAGTACAATTCATAGTGAATTTGTTTACCCTTTCATGTTTCACAAAGCTTCCTCTACAATATGGCACTAAGTCTTCAACTTTCAACAATGTTGACAATCCCTCCTCCTACTCATTGAGAATGGAAAGTTAAAAAATCTTCAAATTCTTTGCATTGATAGTGGAATAGATGCTCATATATGGTGGCAACCTTAGTAGAAAATCATTTTCCCCAATTTGCTAAACAAGATCAAAGGGACCATACCTAATGATTTTAAGTTTCTTCACTGGCTTTCATATTTGTTGCTCACTGAGATGTTACCAAACCATAACCCCACTTGAAATTGATGAGATACTCTATGTTGATCATGCCTCTCCTTATACCGTCATGGTGCTCTCTACAATTACTCTTTCACTTGCTCATGTATATGCTGAATTCTTTCGATGAACCTCATGGATTTGTTTTAATCACAAACTTGCCTTGTTGACTTCTCCTCAATAGATTGATCGAATGAAATGTCAAAGAGCATCCAAGAAAAAATCCCAAACATGTCTCAAATGGTGATTCACTACTATAACAACGAACTACATGGTTATAACAATGTTCTGTATATGGTAAGATTCTCATTGCAGCTCTTAGGTTTCCTTTTGTTAAAACTCCTCGGTGAATGAACTATTCGTTCAACAAAAAGAAAAGAACATGTCTAATGAATGCACAACACAGATTTCTTCTCTTATTAAGCATCTAACAACTCGAATCATTGCTTTTAGTGATCTTTCATGTGGTGACAATGATACATGGGCTCGTATAGATGGGTAATTCACTAAGTGGTCTTCTTAGATACACATATCTTGCTCTCAAGTCCTCTATTGAATAGGAAGAGTTTGATGTCGATTAGCTTTTCAAAGGATGCTCTTGATTTCTCCAAGGGTGAGATAAACAATTGTACTTGTACTAAGATGTATAAAGCTTACCCTCGATCCACATGATCTAAGCCTACTGAGATGCTTTCTTCCAAACTTCAACACTACTTAGACTTGCATCTCCAACATAGAGATGGGCTCATCTAGCTCCTAAGGTATACTAGACTCTAGTTACCTTGCACCCTAGGGACACTCTTTCCCAACTACCACCAACTTCACATTGAGACAAATCACCATAAGCCTCGAGATCATCATATTTTCCAACTTTATGCCTTGGAGCTTGAGACTGAGGACCATTTTGTATTCAGATGCTCTCCCTGTGATGAGATTAGAGGATGGTTCTCCAGTCTCTTCAAAGATTCACTTGGTTCTCTCCAAATACCCATGGCTTATGAGGACCAATGATGCCTAGCCCTCTTCCTTCGAGATATGTTCAACCTTCACCTACAACTCAGTAGATGCCAATTCCCCCAATCTCTGTTACTTCCGACCGTCTAACACTAGTAAGAAGAGGCCACACAACTAAAGCCCAAAGCTCACAAGATAGACTCATGACACATCAAAAACCCAATGACCACCATGGCCTCATGCCCATTGCACATTTATGGGTTTCAACTAGGGGACCTCCTCATTCTTGAGTTTCTCCATCATTCCCCATCTTGTTTGGTTGATGCTTCCCACTTATCTTTTCTTTCATCTTGTTTGGCTGGTGCTTTCCACTTATCTTTTCTTTTTTCTTTTGCTTTCTTTTTATTGTATTCTTTGCAGTTCCATGTTCCAAATGGATATTAATAACTCAATTAAATTAAATAGGCCCTTATCCTTCGAAACACCTTACTATCTTTTTAGTCGAGAGTTTTAACATTGATATCTTAGATTTGGAACATCGATTCTAAATGCTAGATAGCATACTGAAATGATAAAGAAACTACAGATGATTGTAAATATCAAATTATCCATTCACACTTCAGATCGCATTTACAAAGCTTAGCAGCACTTGCATACAACTTATGTTGACCCCAATTAAAGAAAGGTAAGTTATATGACTAGAATAAGGAGACTTATAATTTCTAGAAAGGTAAGTTACATGACTAGAATAAGGAGACCTATAATTTCTATCTCTGAGGCCAGAAGCCTCAGGGTTTTATGCAAACCTATAAAACTATATTGGCAATAGAAGTCATCTATTATTTTGGAAAAAAACTGCCCAGCCTCTTGAGTCCATTTGTAACAATTACTCTAGCCTCACGTTCTACAGGATCAATGAGACAATTCAGAGAAAGTGAAATAGGGTGAAGTAGTCCGCTGGTATTCGGAGGTGGACAGCTTCACCCTATTTCACTGTCTCTGAATCGTACATTTTGAGATTCTAATTCGGAGGTGGACAGCTTCACCCTATTTCACTGTCTCTGAATCGTACATTTTGAGATTCTAGCTGGATGCCAGTGCTTCTACCTTAACATATTTTTTATGCTTTGTCAAAAGCCATTGTGGGCACTGGCAAGGTTTATTGCATTTCAAACAATTATGAGCTATAGGAAGATGATTTTATTGGCCCCATATTTTCACTCTGAACAATCCTTATGCCTTACAGCCTGCATGTACAACTAACATGTATTCTGAACTTTCAATCAACGTGAATGTGAATGTGAATGCTAAAGGAACCTTGAATCTATGTACTAAATTTAGAGAAATTCCTAGACCTTTCAAATACCATTTCCTGTTAATGGAAGGTCTGCGACTCTGCAAAGCATTTTCCCTTCAAGTGGAAGTCCAAAACATCAAACGAATAGCGTCACAGTATCACTTTAGAATTTCATAGCTGGATCCCATTAGCTCTAACGTATTTTGAAGAAGGACAATTGATCTCAACTTTCAACATGATGAGTTGGACTGAAGGAGGACCTTATGAATAATAAAACAACTTTGAACCCACTTTTAACTAGAAATCTGGGAGGATCCTAACGTTTCAAGAAATAACAAGTCGCATAAAAGATTATTTGTATGATTCTCTCTGTGTATAGGTCTGGAGGAGATTGTAATTCTGATTCCAATATATATATGTACTGTTTTCAAACACCTCTACATTTCCTTTTTGTTGAAAATGCAATTTATATTTCATTAAAAATCAATATACATGTACATCAAGATGAATAAAGCAAAAAGCCAAAGAAGCTAACGTTCTGGTGCATCCTTGATTCCCTACAGTTATATTCAACGCAGTTGTTAATTTGCACATCTCATTTTGAATCAGCTTAAGAATTATACCCACAGTGTATGCCTTCATATGCCACAATCAAACTTTGGGTTCTCTGGAGCTATTAACCACTTTCAAGATCTCTTGGAAGGAAACATTTAGATAAAAAACTGGAGAGGCCCTGGTTCCAGCATGACATTCAAAAGCAGCATGACATTCCAAAGCAGCATGACATTCCAAAGCACCATAGCTTACAGTTTCCATTAAGACTTCTAGATGGAACAATTCTTAATTTTAGATTTCAAAATATAAATCCGTCACTCAATTGTATCTCCTTCATAGGTTCAGGGCAGATAAAATGAAGCCTGCAAAGAGGACCAATATCTATAGATGAAAATGACCTTTCTTCTACAACCATGGCATTAGCCAATCCATACAATTATGGCATACTAGCCTTATTACACCAGTAGAAGCGTAATTATGAAAGATACTTGATATGGCATTTCCCTTGATCAAGCATATAATACAAAGCAACATTAAATATTGAATTGGAGATCCGGTAGTTTGCATGAGTCTCCTCAGAGTAACAAATTCTAGTAGGTATTGCAATTGGGTGACATAAATATGTAAACTATAGGAAGAGGTTAGCTTACCTTCTAATCGCCTCGTGGGATCCTGCCAGGTACACCGTAATAGCTCAAGTACCATTTCACAAACTTCTTCAGACCTGTTGGGAGATCTGTGGTTGGCTTGTAACCCAGCTCCATGCTTGCAAGAGTGACATTGGCATGTGTGTAGGGTACATCTCCATTACTCGGCATTCTAAGCACATTCTTCTTGGCCTTAACCTTCAACAATCCCTCCAGAATCCTCACAAGCTCTTGGACAGAGACAGGCGAAGTGTTACCCAAATTATAAACCCTGAGTTGGGCAGGACCTGTCTTTTTTCCTCCACTTCCTGTGCTCTTCTCTGCAGTGTCAAGAGCGCCAACGCAACCCTTGACAATGTCATCAATGTATGTGAAATCCCTTGCCACATCAACTTGATTTGGACCTTGGAAGATAGGAATAGTCTTGCCTTGAAGTATATCCTTTGTGAAAAAGAAGTATGCCATATCAGGCCTACCCCAAGGTCCATAGACAGTAAAGAACCTGAGACCTGTGATGGAGAGCCCATAGATGTGGTTATAAGTGTGAGCAATCGCTTCCCCTGCCTTCTTTGTAGCTGCATAGAGACTAGCAGGCTGATCTGTTCTGTCGCGTTCAGAAAAAGGGTTATCCTTATTCAAACCATATACCGAGCTTGAAGAGGCCCAGACAATAGCAGGCTGTGGGTTTACAGACTTGCAGATCTCAAACAGATTAACCAATCCAGCAATGTTGCTGTGAACATAGGATATAGGATTCTCCATGGCATACCTAACCCCAGCCTGTGCAGCCAAGTGCATCACATGAGAGAAGGGCACCACATCAAATAACTTCTTCAAAAGATACCTATCATTGATATCTCCCTCCACAATGAAGATCCCATGGTTTTCAAGCACCCTCTGGCGAGATCTCTTCAACGAGGGATCATAGTAGTTGTTGAAATTATCAATACCCAAGACACCATCTCCCCTCTTTTTCAAGGCCAGGGACACATGGGAGCCCACAAATCCTGCAGCCCCAGTGACCAGAACCAAGAACCCATTTTCCCTTTTCAACTTGCATGAATGTCTAACCTGTTTCTCCCAATCAGGGCCTCCCCAGGAATAGGACCCAAGTGCCCTCCTCCTGCTTTCACTCGGGGAGTTCGTGGTCATGAAAAGAATGAACATTAGGCCAATGAAAATAGCTGCCCAGAAGAAGAGCTTTGAAGAATGGGAACTCAATCTACCGTTGGCTGGTCTGCCAAAGTAGCTGCCGTTTCTCTCCATCTTCCCCTTCAACGCCCCGTCAATTGAAGCAGGCATTGAGCTTCAAATGCCAGACTGCCGGATCCTCCTCTAGATTTAGGAGGTGAAAATTGCGATTATATGGGTTTGGATTGCTCAGTCCGATAATAATTGAAAAGAATATCAGAGAGCTACCAACATCAATCGCATATGAAACCAATTGAACTTCCAGTCACAGCACAGGATCAAGTACGTACTTAAACACCCAAACCCAGTGCAGAAGCCCAGGAGCAAAATCTCAAGCCAGATCTACAAAGCATGAAATAGGGTACATGAGTACCTCTGCCTCCTCTAGTTGTCCCCCAAATTCCGTATTCTTTTCTCCGGCACACGGTAATCACGCGGAGACTGCGAATCGGCGATCTATAGGCGAAGCAAGCATCCAATACTGTTACCCTCAGCAACCCAAGTTTAAATCTGGGCAATTGAAACTCATTTAAATTAATCCAAGCCTCTGGAAAGTCGGTTTTCTGCTGCCCTGTACTGTTCACAATCCAATCATTTGCGTAGGGCCCGCTTGCATGACAAATTTGAAGCCCGGCCACTGGTGGTAAACTGGTAATGACTCTAAGGTCTCAGCGGTCAAATTCCGTGGGCTTGGAATTTGGCAATTAAAGCTGTTGCCCGTTAGCATTTATCGTTTCCAACAAATCCTAACTGGCTGATAAGTGACGACCATGAGACCAAGTGAAGGCAGAATTTTTGATGCTGTGTCTCTCGATTACATCCACTCGCCAAATGGACGGCCGCGATATACCCCGAGAACGTTGGAGTAGTGTTATCTTTCTTGCAAGTATTCTGTCGGCTGTTAGATCGCGAAGTTTGAAGCCGTCCACCTCCTTGAATGTAATGAGAGTAAGCCGAATTTTATAGATCAGTTTTATTTTTATAGGTTTGAATTTTTTTAACGGATCCATCTAATAGGACTATTTTGACTCTTGGGCTGATTTTTCGTTGGAATTTGGTGAATTTAATTCACCAAATCTGTAATTTATGTTGTTTGTTGGATTATTTTAAGTTCATAAATAAAATCAAGTAACACGAAAATCCTTCAACATCCACATTTTGTAAGATTTAGCACTGTTTTTAAGCTTTTAACTTACAGTTTATAAAATCTAGTAGTGTTTTTAAGCCTTTTGAAATTTCCGTGACAATTCATGGCCAGAAACTGATAAAATCTAGCCGAAAACAAGGGAAAATGGTCCCCTCTTTACACAACTCTTAGAGGAGGTGAGCTTGCCTCGTTAGATGATGGTGTATTATTTTTTGGAAAGTTAAAGTGAAGTTTTATTGGTAATATTATTTTATTTATGATCTTCTCCTTTAACATAGGGAATGTGTGTTCTTGGAATTATCTAATGCTCCATCTTTAGTAGTCTTACAAGTCTAGTTTTAGTGATGGAATGACACATCTTTATATGTACTAGTACAATCACTTAACTTGTGACTCGTGAACACTTCACCGATAGGTCACAAGTTAAGTGTCACTAAGAATTTGGAACAACAACCATAGAATCAATAAATAGGGTGTAATTACCACTCAAACTTGAGTTTAGTCTTCGTTAGCCTCGAGGAGTGTAAGAACTCTCTTAGGTGGATAGGTGTGAATTAGTTTATTTATTTCAAGTTTTGGTTTGATAAATTTTTTGGTAAAATCCAAATTTAGAAGCGTTAAAATTATGTTTTTGAATATATAAAAGGATTCAACACCCTCAAATCCCTGTATATCACTTAGATTATGTAAGTTCCAAAACTAATATATGTGACCTAAGATTTTTTAAAGATTTCCAAGTGTAATCTGAACAAAACAAACTAGAAAATAGACTCCAAAAATGTTAAAAATGTAGAATATTTAGACTACTACAATATGTATTACCAATCAAACTTCAATTTACCCAAAATAAAACAACGCATCCAACATTGACACCTCATCCACCCTCATTAGCCTCTTAGAAGATGACAAATGCTTAAGTTTCGTTAAAAACTTTAATACATTTATTTTTTTGAAATGCGATGGTTTACACCTAAGTTTTTAAAAAAAATGTCTTATTTTGTTAGAAGTTACAGTTGGAAATCTTTAAAAATATCTTAGAATCACATATATTAGCTATGGAAACTGCATAATTTGGGTGCCATGGGGGTTTTCGAGGGTGCTCAATATATTTAAGGATTCAAAAACACAATTTTAACACTTACAAATTTTTGTTTACCAATACCAATTGTAAAGTCCAAAACATAGAATAAATAGATTACTTTAAATTAAAATATTAAAGAGCAAAGCTTTAGGGTTAGTATTTTACAAAATTCCTATTAAATTTTTTTTTTTCAGATGGAAAGATTCACGGGAAACCCAGCAATACTTCCCCACATTCGTGGATGGTAGAGGTGCAAAAGGCCTAACCCCAGAGGACTCAAGGCTCCGTGACCTCCCCCCTAACCGCACGTCTTACCAATTGAGC
Organism: Pseudotsuga menziesii; assembly: GCA_001517045.1. NCBI lineage: Eukaryota > Viridiplantae > Streptophyta > Pinopsida > Pinales > Pinaceae > Pseudotsuga > Pseudotsuga menziesii. The sequence goes on along the minus strand of LPNX010247499.1, from coordinate 5,940 downwards.
TAACCCTTGGGGCTTAAAATTCCTATTAAATTTGTATAGACATTCTCTCCAAAAATAGTTAAAATTATTTACTTTTACCTAATTCTAATAAATTTTGCTATCTAATTTATAAATATTAAATGATAAATATTTATTTTATAATAAAAATTTGGTATATGCATGTCTTGAGTGGGTTTAAAGGTTAAAAACATGTGTTTCTTCTTAAGTGGTTATTGGTCCAAATAAAAAAGGGAAATATATGTAGGTCTTTATAGACTTTAGCAGTCAAATCAATTGAAAATGAGACCCTTGTCTCACAAACAAAAAGACCTATATATTAAATTAATGTCTTTCTAGATTATTACCTTAAAAATAAATTATTATTGTTATAATATTTAAAAATTCTGAATTATTATGAGACATGTTAAATAAATATGGATATCACTATGTATAGTATTCCTATTTAAATTATTGTAAATGTAGATATTATTGTGCATGCCAATTAAATTTGGACACCATGAGAATATATTTAAATTAATTATTGTATTCATTGTTAAATATCAATATCACTCGTACAATGTAGGACTTTTGCTTAAATGATTGTACATGTTTAATGTTGATATTATTGTGCATGTTCTCCGCTAAATTTTAAAGTATAGATCTTTGTCAACTTTAGATATATTCTTAAACATATAAACATGAATATTCAATAAGAGTGAAGTAAATATTTTTTATTTTTAAACATCAAACATTACAAGTTATAAATTCTCAAGACAAAAAATGGCAAACTTTTAGACTATGACATCCACTTAATTGTCAATTTCAAGTTTCCAGGAAAAAAATTGTCAATTTCAAGTGATGTTAAAGTATGGGTTATCTTTATTCATCTTGGATTTAGTGATAATTTCTAATTGTGTAGGACAATGATATGATGAGATGGCTGAAAACATAAATTATTATTTTTTAGATTCAAATTTATATTTTTCTGACTACTTTTGAGTCGGTGAAATAGAGGGTTGGAATAAAAGTTGTACTTATTGTACCGACACATGGTGCCATGAAACTTCCCTTATCATTCCAAGTCAGAGACAGAGATGAGTAGGATTGACAGAGTGTGAGACAACTAGCATTTCACTTTATGTCAAGAAATTCCACACCTCTTACCAAACCTGGCAAATGAGATTCTCTGCACTGAGACTTTCAACTTTTGCATTTTTGACAAAGAAAAAGATAGACACATTGAATTGTAATACCGCCGTCTTCCACATGCAATCAGGCGGTGCTACCTAAACGTAAACTCAACAGTCGGTGGGTGTCTTTTATTTAGAAATGGTTTGCTTGGGGTTTTGATAAATCCAGTATGAACGTGATTAGTGTTTGTAATGCGGCGATTTAATTACGATTTTTTATTAGAGTATGATCTTGATTAGGGTTTGTGATGGGCTGATTTAATTATGATTTTTAAGTTTTTTTAATTAAATAAAAAGAGTAAATTGTGGCTTTGATAAATCCAGTATGAACGTGATTGGTGTTTGTAATGCGGTGATTTAATTAAGATTTTTAATATAGTATGATCATGATTAGGGTTGATTAGGGTTTGTGATGGGGTGATTTAATCATGATTTTTTAGTTTTTTTTAATTAAATAAAATGAGTATGAATTTATTTTAATTATGATGATGGGGTGATTTAATTATGATCTTTTAGTTTTTTTTAATTAAATAAAATGAGTATGAATTTATTTTAATTATGATGATGATGACGACGATGGTTATTAATGTCTACTTAAATTAATTATGATTTCTTAAACATTAAAAAAGGTAAAGAATCATGTTCTTTTTTTTTAGAATAGTATTTCTGTGTTCCAAAAGCTTTAAGAGAAACAATGTTAGATCACCATAGTTATGATGGATGAGTTAAAAAGTTATGAAGGTTAGTGTTCTCATCTTCAACCATCTTAGTATCACAAAGATGACAAATTATTTCCTCCCATGACCTTTTACAAATTGTGCAATGCCATGTTTCACTATCTAGCTCATGAGAGTTTGTTTTTATTTTAGCAATGTCGATTTTCTTTTTTATACAAGTTAAAATAAAGAGATACTTTTGTTCTTCTATAAAGGTTGATCACCTCCTTATAATATCTTAATTTTCTAGTGCAACACAACTTCTCCTTCAATTTAGATGTAATAGAACTTTTAATATTATCATTATTCTACAAAGCAAACTCTTCCTCAACTCCCCAATGATTTAGCCAAGACATGGTGTCTTAAGCTACATGTTGTTTTGACTAGAATATGAAACAATCTTAGAAAGCCTCTTGTCTCACATGTTGTTTATCTTGTTCTTCTACATTAGGTACTTAGTCATAGCCATGCTCTTCATGGCACCTTCATGGGGAAGACTCGTTTCTATGAGGATAGGATATGGTGCATTGCCTTTAGTTTTGTGAGTATATGTTATAAAACACTTTTGGATTTTCTCTATCATTCTCTATGATTCTATAGAGATGATACAACCCCAAAATTCACATCTATATAATATAACATGAGTGACATGAGTCTCAAAGAGGAGTTTTTTCTTATCTCAAAGCCAAAGGTCTACCGATTTACAATTGTTTTCAAGTACATAATAAGCTTTTCACCATCAATTACTCGTTTTCTCAATGCTATTGTTCCAATTAAGCTTGTGATAAAGATCGATTCTGAGAAATTTGTAAGAAGTCACTTCCTCTAGGTTGTTGTTGTCTTTTGGGATTTGATTATCATAACCTTTGTCTTGTCAGTGTTAACAGTCATACATGTACTAGAGCCAAAATCGTTGAGAATTTCAATTGCTTATCGAAATCACAGGGACTCCTCATGATAAGAACAATATCAACAGCACAAAGAAGAAGGATGATGACTCCATCGACCAACGTCATGCTAGCACAACTTGTGTCTTCCAAACAACCCTCTAACTTGTCAATGTATATACCAAAAAGGGTTGGGAACAGGGGACAACATTGCTTGACTCCTATATTACAATTAATATCTTCTGACCATGCCTCGTAGTCCTTAAACTTGGCAATAACCTTCTCATACAACCTTATCATAGCAACTCTCAACTTGAAATAGGACTTTTAGCTCTTATAATATGTTCCAAAGGTTAGTTTTGCGCATTGTGTCAAATGTTTTTCTAAAGTCAACAAAGCAACACATAAGATTGATTTTATTATTACGACACTCCTCAACAATGGTCCTAAGCATGACAAAGTGGTATATAGTTGAATGATAGCTCCTAAATCCTACAAAGCCTTTAACGATTTTTCCATGACTTTCTAACTATATCTCAATCTTCTTTTTCAAAATAATTCCATATAACTTTATTAAAGAAAACTAATTATAATGATTCTATAATTAAATGGATTATTTTTATCTTCATTTTTAAAAATATAAATAATAAAACTTTTTGTAATGATTCTATAATTAAATGGATTATTTTTATCTTCACTTTTAAAAATATAAATAATAAAACTTTTTGTAGAGAATTTTAAAAACTTTATTTCACTACTAAATTAGAAAACTTGTAAATATGATTAATAAGAATAAACCCACCCATTTTTAAAATTTATACTCTAAAATCAAGTAATAATTACGTCGATACATGTATATATTTTAGAATTTTGGGGTGAACTAATATCTATGCTTTTTTTTCTTTTTTTTCAAAAAAAGACGGGTTGAAGGCGGATAGATCGAGCAAGGTGCCGAGGACGAGGGCGAGAGATTGGCGAGCCTGCCTGCTGCGAGCGATTGCACCCCTTGCAGAGATCGTTGGGTCTTCCATTGGCAGAGCGTTCTGCCCCCTGGACGTGGAGGGAGGAGATCCGGAGGGCCGTGTCTAACCAAGGCCGTCCCAGAGAAGACAAATTAGCTATCTGAGATCTGATAAGCTGTGGTAAGAGGCGGAGGCCCCTGTACCCATGTATTGAAGTTGAACCGGAGGGGTTGGACACCAAGATGGTGGAGGAGATAGGCGATTCCTTGCCTACCCGATCGAAAGCCTTTGATAGGCTAATCGCCAATCATGCCAAGCGATCTGGGAAAAGAGAGGTGGCGAAATTCGTCAAGCGAATAGAAGATGTGCCGGAGGTAGCCCTTCCTCCGGAAGAAACGATCCGGGTCGCCCTATCTCTGTCAGATCGGGCTCTGATCAGGCAGTTCACGGGGATGTGGCCCTCACCCAAATCCACCGATAGCTGGGTTCAGAGGAACTGGTGACCGCTTATAACAAAAAACGTGGCCTCCTACGCCATCGGAAGGGGATACTTCCTCTTTGACTTCGAATCGAAAGATGACAAAGACTTAATCTTCAGGAATGGGCCCTACTTCAGGGGGCCGCAAGGTCTTTACCTCAACGGATGGTCGCCAGACTTTGATCCGGAAGCCGATACCCCCAAAGCTGTCCCAGTCTGGGTGAGACTGCCCAACCTACCTATGCACTGCTGGAACCCCAAATCCCTACAAGCTATAGGGGACACATTGGGAAATTATATCGACATGGCTAGCCCAAAGGATCAATATGCTTGTGCCCGCATCTGTGTGGAGGTCGACCTCGAAGCCGGACTGCCAGAAGCCATAAACCTCACGGTGGGGAACTGGTCTCACATTCAAAAACTGGACTATGAACAACTCCCCTTCAAGTGCAGAGGGTGCCACGAGTACGGGCACTTCATTCGAAACTGCCCCAAAACTCCAGTCCAGCAGGATAAGGGGGAAGGATGGCACAGGGTGAACAGATCTAGAGCTAAAAACCAAAATGGGGGGGGTCCTAAGAAAGGTGAGGGAAGTGGCCCATCTGGAAAATCCCAGGAGCCGCCAAGCTCTACATAACCAATGGAAGCAAGGGAGGAACCCTTAGAAACAGAAGACAGATCTAGCCCCGAAAAGAGTAAGGAACCGGAAACAGTCATCTCAGACCAAGGAAGAGACAACGAGGAAGACACAGCGGAAACCAAAGCAGGAGAGAGTCAGGGAAAATCCGATGAAGAACCGGACTCGGAAGAGGACGAAGAGGAAGAAGGGGAAATTGAAATAACAACCCCAAGATGGAACAAAACAAAAGGAAGGAAATCTAGGAGAGAAGTTCAAGAGAAAGCAACATACAAGGACATGATGCAAGGTTCCCAGCCAACCTTGGAAAAGATGTTGAAAAACCCAAGAAATACTCGTCAGCAAGGGCATGCCTCGAAAGGGATGCCTACAGCCCAAAAAAGTAAGTAATGAGGACAATTTCCTAGAACTGCAGAGGGCTCGGAAGCAAAGGCAAGGAAGAAGCCATGCTAGATCTAATCTCTCTCCATCAGCCGGACATTTTGCTGATTCAGGAAACCAAATTGGAGGATACAGCATTCCTCCAAACTTGTAAAAAATTTTGGAAAAAAAAAGGTGCTGCTGCTCTAAGCTCCAGAGGAGCGTCTGGGGGTATAGGAACCCTCTGGGATGAAAGAAAATTTGAAGCAATAGTCATCAAAAACAACACTCATTGGATCCTCACAGTGCTGAAGCATAAAGATACCAACTCTCTGGTAAGTATAGTTAACTTATACGCTCCTAATTCTTATAGCGAAAAAATAAACTGCTGGAATCTTCTCCGTGAAGAACGAAACAATCTGCAGGGTAATGTCATATTGGTCGGGGATCTGAATCTCATCCTCAGCCAGAATGAAAAAAGAGGGGGTTCTAACTCCACAGATCCTATGAAAGATATAGTTGAAGACATCATCTCGACCTGGGACCTCGTAGATATCAAGCCAACTACTGGGAAATACACCTGGACCAATAGGCGGTTTGGCCCGGGGCACATAGCGGCCAGACTTGATAGATTCTTGATTCAAGACTCCTTTCTTCTTCAAAGCCTGATTATATCCTCCAAAATCCTCTCCCTTGGAGGCTCCGATCATAAACCCATCCTCCTGGAGATG
>LPNX010247492.1:0-26866 GCA_001517045.1 Pseudotsuga menziesii | reverse complement strand
TGTCCGCCGAATGCACACCGGCAGCAGAAATCTAATGAAAGTTGTCTCCTCACTTGAGAAAGTGGGAGAGGTGTGGCCTTGGGGGCAAGCACAGAGCGATGTACTGTCACCTACTCCTAGGTCCTCCGTTTAGGCTAACTCCTAACGAAGCCAAGGGGGTAGTTCCTAACAAAGAGTTTCTATGGCTCAATGTTTTAAATGTTTTTTGGTGGTTGCGGATGCTGATAGGTATTGTTTAGGAGTTTTCTGATGGAAAGATCACAGTTTTAACTTTAAAAAATTACAAAGATATGCTTGCGGTATTTAAATGAAACACAACACTGATTGAATTAAACAAAAACATCCATAATGATAAGATATTGAATAATACACTTGAGATATGGAAATACAATAATAACGACCAATGTCTTATCCAATGGGCATGGAGTCAAAAAATTGTAGTGCTGGGATGCTTGATACAAGAGTTCAATGTTTTTAAGATCGTTTTGCAAGTGCTCTTTGTAAATTTTAGCAAGTTTTAGTGATATTTGATTATTAAGGCTGAGAGAACAAGGTATCAAAGTCCAACCGGAAAAGTATTCTAAGTCGTTCCGTTCGAGACTTGTCGGCCCATCCAGTATCCCGAGCTAGGTGTTCGGAGAAATTAACCAGCAAGCCGGAAAACTTAGACAACGGGGGGTTTCGGCACCCTTACTGAGAACAACTCGAATGCTTTTGACAGCGCCAGTGCGTTGGTTGTGAGGGTGAAGATTTTAATATGTTATTACTTGCAAGATTAACAAATCCAATCACCGTTCTGAGTACGAGTCCAACTTTTTAGGGTCGGCAAAGCATACTAGGTGAGGGATAGCAACAAAGTAAATTTTAAGTGGGGAAATGTGAGTTGGAATGATTTTAATATTATGAGCATACAGTTCAACTTTCCGACAGAGAGCGCTCTTGACTTCGTCTTGTAATGGAAGTTCAAGAGACTTTAACTATTCTATATGCCTAATGCAAGGAGAATGCAAATTTAACTATGCTCTCCGACAGAGAGTGCTCTTGACTTGGGTTATGGCAAGTTCAAGAGACTTTGGTTTATTTTAAGAGACAATCATATTGTAAATATGAAACCATGTGATAGCTCAAATAAAGTAGAAGCTAATCTAGCAATTAGTGTTTTAAGCAAAAATTAAACTAATCTAGGTACTTGAAGCAAATCTAAGCTAAGAACACAGAAGACACTCTTCCCAAAATGGGGAAGAAACACAAACTCTGGGAGGCTTTATCCCACTTAGCCTTATTTTATTGATCAAATACAACTTTTTAGGATTTTCAACCTTGGAATGAGAAATGAAGATGGTAGAAGTGACTTTTAAAAGGGCTCTTAAGAGCTTTACAAAAAAGGAGAGTGTTCAAGTTTTTATGGTTTTGATCTTGGTTTCAAATCTCTTCTTGGTTTTGCAATCTTCTTCTTCTCTTTGATAATCTCTTCTTCTTTTTCAAGTCCTCTTCTTGAGTTTGTTTTTGCTCAATACCTACAACATAATGCAAATCACACTACAAGCAACCTTTAGCATTAGTCAAATCAAATGAAAATGAAACTAAATGCAACTAAGATCTGAGTATGAAATTGAAAAATTTTGTCCTTTTGAAGTAAGAAAAACTAGGAAAATGTACACGCAAAAGAGTAAAAAGAAGGCTAAAAAAAAAAGATGAGGAAATAGGGCAGCCAACAAAGGAGTTGGATGGCTACAAAAAAGAGAAAAAGAGGCAGCCAAGTATGAGAAAAGATGGCTGCAAAAAAGAGGAAGAAAAAATGCTCGTAGAAAGACAAAAAGTGGTTGAAAAAGTGCCCAAAAGGGCTGAAAATTGAGGTGGAAAAGGGCAGCCAACCAAGATAAAAGTTGGCTACAAAATAATGAGGAAAATGACAGCCACAGAAAGGAAAAGATGGCTACAAACAAGAAGGGCAAACAGGGCAGCCAACAAGAAGACAGTTGGCTGCAAAAATCGAAGGAAGAGAGGCAAAATAGAAGAGCTAAGGAAGAGGAAAAAACGAAGAGGAAGAAACAAAAAAAAAACAAAAGCAAGAAAGGTGTTTTAGGGCTTCCAAGGTAACCAAGTTTTGAAGTGGTTTGTAAGATGGAACTTGAAGCAAACCAAACCCTTAGTGCCTCCCTCTTGAAATAATCCAAGCTATGTAGATCCTGAAAAGAAAACCAATGTTAAACAAAAAAGCTTGTGATCTTGAAGATGAGCTAGATGCAACCGAGCTCACACCCTTCTCCAAGATGGCAAATTCTGTCCAAAATCAGACCACTCAAACAACCGAGTGAGATCAATCAACTAGCACGCTAAGCATATAAAGATTCATCAACATTAATACAACTGAATATTTCTTGCTCATGAAATCTTGATACAATAGCATAATCAACCAAATTATCAACTGTAAATGGGATATTTTACGTTCTATATAATAGACTTCTAAAACCAATTGATTTGATCAAACATAAGCATTTGAATTGAAACATATGGAAAGCATTCACCTCACAAAGTTCATTCACGACTAGCACCAAGTCGCATAGACCTCCAAAGTCTTGATCTTATTCCAAATAATGAACATAAAGCAATTACAAAATTCTACAGAGTAAGTTTACAACAAAGGATCCATGAAGAAAAGAGTGCAAAGCACCTCTATTTATACAAAATACCGAGCCCCAAGGGCTTTTAATGAACCAGAGATCAATCCAGAGCTAATCTAAGCTGAAGCGGAGTTGAACTGGGCTTGAACTAAGTTGAACCAGAGTTGAACTGATAATAAGCTGACAACACACCCAATCAAACCCCACCAAAATTCACCAACCTCCAAATCGTCAACCTTCAATTCTTCACGCGTGAGCTTCCTTCCACGTGAGTCGTAAGGTAGTTTGGCGTTAATGGTTGAATTAGTTAAAGGTCGAATCCAATATATGAAATGACAACGGATTGTTAATGAATGGGGATCCACCCAAATCCAACGTATGCATCCCCGTCACCATGCTCGCGAGCTCCGACATCACGTCATCCTTTATTTTGATCAAATCGCTATGCATGGAATATAGTATGGTTTAATTTATATGCAATGGTTTAATATTTGCCATTTTACAAATGTGGATGGGTCCACACGCTCCCACTCACACCCAAACTCTCATGCTAGTGTGAGTGCTCATGCTTCACGTTCTCCTCTCTTATAACTTAAATCAAAATTTAGAATTTAATCCAAAGTCTTAACTCATATCATGTGGAACAGAGCTGTAACTTAATAGGGACCCATATGCCAAGTCACCTTACCAATAAAATACCAATTTTTGACTTTTCAATTTTTTGGATTTTATGTAATTTGTCTTTTTTTAGCATTAAAATGCCATTCTGAAGCATTTTTAGCTGAATGATGGCTTTCGGGATGCTCCGGCTGTCTGATTGATGGTGAAAGTGGCCCCTGGGGTAAAGATGTTGCTCCAGGCTTGAAAATGAGCCCAACACTTTTATTACATTTTGAATTTTTCCATTTAAACCATTAAAAAATGGCTTAAAAAACGGAAAAATTATTTTTCTTGGAATCCAACGAAACTCTAGGGGGACCTAGTACATGTTCATACGACTCAATCAGAATGCCTAGCATGACAAAAAACACTGACACGAAGGCTCTAATAACCTCCCAAGGCCAAAACATCAAGACAACTACCCCAGCTTTGGAGGAGTGAGTGAAAAACTCAGAAATTATTGGTCGTTTGTTCAACAGCCAATAATAACCAAGGGAAAAAACACTCTGGGCTAGTCGGCTTGATACCCAAGTCTGGGAAGCCGAGCATTTTATAAAAATTTTAATGCTAGGACATTTTTTACATTTTCCCCAAGAGGGTATGAACATGTATTTTACAAAAAATAAAAAGTTCAGTAAAAAACTGACTAACTCTGGAACACACTAAAATTCTGAACTCTGGAGATGAGCATTCATCATGCTCGATAACTGGTCGCTCAATAGGAAGCTCAACTATTGTACAAAATAGTTAGTAACAACTACATAGCACTTCTTCCCACTCATCCAATTTAATATCTTTATTAATAGCCTTTGTACGAAGACTCTTCTCTTTCAGATGGCCTATCTGATTTTTCCAGTCGTATTAGAGTGTAAAGCAGGCAAACTGTATCTTCTAAAGGAAGCCCGTGGAAATCTGAAAATAGATAAGCTCGCTGAGATTTATGATAGAATCATGAGAAGTAAGGAACAAAATTGCCAACATGGAACTCTAGTTTCACCATTAGTAAGGCACCATGGGCCACCATAAAAGTTGCTATAATTGACCCAGATTCCAGATTTTGAGATGGACTAAAAAACATACACCAGCTATTGTAGAATATCCATAAGATAATTGAAGCAAAAATGTAGTTCGTCTTAAAGCAGCACCCTCTTGTTCTAGATGGACTGCAAGACCACTTTTCTCTTGGCAAATGTTTGAGCACGGAGACCTAGCCAATGAAGAACATGGAGTTCCTTGAGTAACAATCAAATCTTGAGTGTCCATGGTTGCCCGAATTTTTGATAGTGATTGATCATTCCGTGGTTGGTGCTAATTATATAGCATAAAACTAAAAGACATGAAAACAAGGATCAAAACCACTCGGAGTGTAGATACCTCTTGATCCTTCAGAACACTCGGAGTGCAGATACCTCTTGATGCTTACATGCTGGTGCATTTGGAAGACTCGCAATAAGTGCATTTTTGAGGATTTGCAGGCTTCCATCAATGGCGTGTTGTTTCATGTCGAATACCTGATGAATCTCTTTTTTGTACCTGTAAAAAAGGAAAAAATCAGAGCTATAGGAGTTGGGCCGGATCTGGTATTCCCCTGTGGCTTCTTCGACGGGGCTGCTACGGCCTCTCTGGGAGGAGCAGGTGTAAGTATTGTTATCAGTAGCTCACATACACTCATTTTCATGCTAGGTTGTGGACCCTCGACAAATACTAGAGCAAAGCTCCTGGCTTTCTGGACTCTACTTCTGGTGGCACAAAAAATGGGTCTCCCCTTCTTGTGCATTTATGGTGATTCCACAATTATTATAAATTGGGCAGATAAAAGAGCTTCTCTTTCCTCACTAGAGCCGAATCACTGGTGTGACAACACTAGGACTCTTATGGAGGGTTTTGTATGGCTAGACATCCGCCATTTCTACTGGGAGCACAATCAGAGTGCAGATAGTTTATCCAAGGATGCCCTAAATTTGATCCCTGGGATCCTCAGTTTTTCTGAAATTTTGGATGGTTCTATCAGTAAGTGTGGTGAGTTTAAGCTCTTTTAGAGCGTATGTGCCGGAGTTTGACTCCTTTTTTTTTGGCACGCAGAGACTTTGTCTCTCTGATTTTTTTCTAGTACAAAGGGTGGGCATTCCTTGGATCAGCTCTCTGGGTTCTCATTGTCCTCCCGGTTCAGACTGTTTGGCATGTCTTTGACATATCTCTGGTATCTGGTTCCTCTCAGTTTTGATGTATTAGAGGCCCATATTTATGTGGAAGGTTTTTGTGACTTGATAGTTTATGATATGCAGCAATACGGCTATGTAGAACTCCTTTATGATTTGATGAGCTTAGCTCGGTTGATAGCTTTGTAATTCCCAGTTTGGGGAGGCACATTATGATGGCCTTTGATTCATTTATGAATATCAAAACCAGGATTTTTTCGACTGAAAAAAAGGGATCAAAACCACTCCAAAATATGAACATGTTTTAGCCATAGAGTGTAAAATAAAGCTCAATTCATCGTTGCAACTTTTCTGAATCCAAGCTTTCAGGAGTTGAATTTTCCATGAAAGGAACACCCATGGAAGAATTTACTCTGTAAAAGATATGCATGATTGGAATTGCAGATCCAAAAGTTGACTTCATATGTGCCCTTTGAGCTCTTCCATGAGCTCCTTAAGACACTTTGAAGGAGAAGAGTAACCACTTTTGTGTCATTTGTATCCCAAGGAAATCTATGTTTTCATTGCATTCCATGGGTGGATTTAAATAGCATGCACTGGACAAAATGATTTTTATGGCATCTTGTGACATACTCGCATCATTGAGCTCATAACATACTCCCATTACTTGCCCCTTATTCAAATTCATTTGGAATTATTGGCATTGGATGATCTATGCAGTGTGGTTTTGAACAATGCCCAAGAATAGGGAGATTTGAGCAACCATCAAAATAGTGTTGTATAGAATGGGAATAGTGTTAAACAATAACTAAACTAATATGTTTATGGGAGGGTTTCTCATTATGGATATTTATTGAGGGAAGTTTCTCATAACAGGTATAACCGGAATGGGTTTACTTATGTAACTATATTTATGAAGTACATAGTGCATTGTCGGGATGCACGATGTAAAGAGTTGTCTGTGAGGCTGAGACCCGTCTTGTAATCTCTCTTTCATTAATGAGCTTCAATACTTTGACTGTGGATGTTTCTCTTTTGGGGTTTTACCACATGAAATGTTGTGTTCTAATGGTGTTATTTATTCTCTGATTGTCTAAATGTGTCTCTGAAATTTAACAAGTGGGCTAGAGTGCTGAAGAGACCGTGTGAATTGCTACTGAATAAACCGGTGGAAGAATTTTTTGTTTTTGTTTGATATCTGCTGGAGAGGGAGAATCTGCTGCAAAGTAAGAATTCTGTCTGCCAGCGTGAAGGAGAGTGAGACTGTCTGCAATTCTGCCTGTCGTTCAGTGTTCAGCCTGAAAGAGAGCCATATTTCGCTGCCCAAGGTGAAGAATTGCTGTGAGAGTCTATGGAGGAGTCGCTATGTGGAAGAATCACGTGGAGGTTGCGCGTGTGGAAGAATAGCGTGGAAGGGAGAGTTGTTTCTATCTTGCTGCTTGGACGGGTGGAAGGGAGAGCCGGAGCCGTTTGGAGGAAGAACTGTCCGGGAGAAGAGCCAATGCTGCCGTTGCTGGTTGCTGCACCTGCGTTTGGAGAGTGGTAATTCTCTCTGCATAGTAGTGCAATGGAGAAAGAGCGTTTGAAGGATCAGACGGGCAATAGGCCGTGAAGGAGCGGCTCACTTGGTGCTGCTATGAAAGAGCAGAGCAATAATTTTTTTTAATTACCTGTGCAATTTTATTTATTGGAAGTTTATTAAGTTTGGAATAAAAATTAAAACCCTGAAGTAAGTTTTGGAATAAAAACAAGCAGTAAAGTCTATTTGGAAGTTTTGGAATAAAAAAAACTTGCTAATTTTTTGGAAGTTTGGAATATATATATATAATAAAATTCAAACTATTCAAGTTGACAATTTACGGTTGTTTGGGCAATATTTTTTTTTCGGGAAAATATAAGTATATTTTCAATAATGTCTAGCACAAAGTTTGAGATTGAAAAATATAATGGTAAAAACAATTTTGAATTATGAAAGTTAAATATGCGGGATTTATTAGTTCAGCAAAGGTTATAGAGAGCTTTAGACAGGAAAAGGAAAAGACCTCTCACCATGACAGATGGTCAATGGGAGAATCTGGATGCCAAAGCACTAAGCACAATCCGTTTATGTCTTGCAAATGATGTGTTGTTTTTTGACATTATAGAAGAAACATCAGCAGCAAGCTTGTGGAACAAATTAGAAAGTCTATATATGATCAAATCAGTGACAAATAGAATTTACTTGAAGCGACCACTGTATGGTATGATAATGAAAGAAGGTACAAAGATTGCAGATCATTTAAATGTTTTTAACACTTTTATTTGCCAGTTGAGTAGTATGGATGTTAAAATTGATGATGAAGATAAAGTCGTAAATCTTTTATGTACTTTACCTGAGTTTTGGGGTCAAGTAGTTTCTTCCATTAGCCTTTTTTTTTTGTAAGTTTAGGTTTAATCTGTTAAATAAAGATAAGAATACAAATACTGATATAAGTCTGTGTGTTACGAGAACACAAAATTAAGCCAATAGAGGCGGTCCAAGAGTACAAAAAAATGATCCTCCCCATAGAGGGGAAAACCGATCTTAAAATCCAAAAATTACTGAACAGAGTGAGTAAAAGTCAGACTAACTTAGGCTAGACAGGTGTCATAGACTAGAAAGCAAAAAAACTTGAAAACTGTGGATTCGAGACATCTGGAAAATTGAAACACCTAGCATCAAAGTGGCTCGTACGGAACCTCGGTGATTGGGCAGCTGTATTCTGTTCCCCATTGAAGTTCCTCCTTCTTTCCATTATCCCGCTTCTATTCTAGTTCCTTGCAGTCGCTTGTGGAATTCCTTGAGTCCGGAGCTGGTTGTTTGACAGGCTGAGGTGATGTCTTCTTGGTGGCTTTCCCTTTCTTCCTCACAAATTGACGCTATGGAGCGGTGAGGGAGCTCTGACCCTAGGGGGCGGAGGGGGAGGAGTGGGGAGAAGTGGAGGAGCAGGAGGAGGCGGAGGCGGTGGGGGCGGAGGTGGCTGAGCAGGGTCGGGGATGTCGTTAATGGCTGGCGGAGGGTTGACGGCTCGAAGAATGAGTCTGGTGAGCAGATTTTTAAAAACCCAGTAATTTTCCCTGCGCGAAGTGGTGTGGGTGGTTGCAGTAAGGGAGCCCGAGATTTCATCTTCCCAGTCATCGACCAGGGATCTCAGAGCTGTCGGAATCTCGGCTTCGAATCCCTTGTTGCTAGCGTTCGGGTGAAAATGTGGTTCTGCAGGTTACCAGCCCTTCCACGTCCTCTCATGCCTCTGGGAGGTCCTCTTCGCCTCGGCGGCATGAGATTTCCGAAGTGCGAGTTACTGTAGCAGGCACCGGGGGAGCAGAGCGTCGTGCAGACAGGGACGGGCTTGGGTGAACAGAGCCTGAACAGACAGAGCTTGAAGTGAGCTTGGTTGGCGAATTGTTTGAACTGATGGACGAAAAACAGGGAAGGATCGATATTGCACCTAACCTGATGGTCATAAATGTGAGCCTTAACAGCTCTGTACCCAGCCTGCTTGGCCTTAATTGCCAAGGGGACTCGAACTGCCGGCGTTTCTGCTGGTGTTGGGCGCATGAGGGTGCTGGTGTGCATGCTGCCAGTTGTCGGCTGCCTGGCCATCCACGTCATCCTGAGCCATGTCCCTGTCTGCGTCCACATCCATGTCCACTTCCACGACCACGTCATCCCTGGCCATTCTGTCCTTCGTATCGTTTCTCTTATCACCTGCATCCGGGGAGTTTCTTCCATTAGTCTTAGTACAATTGATACTTTAGAATTTGACAATGTGGTTGGAGCATTATTGTCTGAGGAATTAAGGAAGAAATCCAGCCTTGAAACCTCTTCTCCAGAAGCTTTGGTTGTTATAGGTCAATCCAAGGAAAAATGAGACAAGTCAAGAGGTACTTCCAAGTCTAAGTCGAAGGGCATAAAGAGTAAATTAAAATGTTTGTACCACAACAAAACTGGTCATCTCAAGAAGGACTGTTGGAAGAGAGAAGAATCCAAGAAGGATGACTCCTAGTCAGAGGAAAACTCAATTAAGTCTTCCGATTCATGTATGATTGATGAGGTCTTGTCTGTTTGTAATATTTCTGAATGTAATGAGGAATGGTTATTAGATTCTGGTGCTTCGCACCATATCGGTCCTCATAAAGATTGGTTTGCTTCCTATCAAACAATTAATGATGGAA
Source organism: Pseudotsuga menziesii (assembly GCA_001517045.1). NCBI lineage: Eukaryota > Viridiplantae > Streptophyta > Pinopsida > Pinales > Pinaceae > Pseudotsuga > Pseudotsuga menziesii. The sequence continues at coordinate 17,229 of LPNX010247492.1, read as the reverse complement.
TATTTCTTTTTGTTGATGAAATTGTCATTGATGCCAACATGGACTTGCAGTGGCTCCACGGGATGTCATTGATGCCACCAAGTCCTGCAGTGTATTAAACCACCAAGATGTTGAAGACCCCGTTGATGGCGTTGAAGACCCTGCCAATGATGATGAAAGCCTTGGTGATGATGCTAAAGCCCTTGTGGACTATGGAGAAGCTCTTGAAGCCCTTGAAGATTACCTTGGAGTTTTTTTCCTTGATTCTTTAAGCCCACAAGCCTGGATCTTGGAACTCTTGCATATAAGTGGCTAATGGAGATCGTGGACATATACATATGCATGAAATCCTGGTCAAAAGCTACAGCAGTTTAAATGAAAATGTTGAAGCCTTTGCCTAATGACTGTTCGTCACATTTAATTACAAAATGATCCATGCTGTGATCATTTGTTGATCTGTTTCAAATATTGCAAACCACACAAGGTCGGCTCCAAGTAAATTTTAAGTTATAATGAAGTCGGCCCAGAAGTAAATTTTTTTTTTTTTATAAGTCGGCTCAGTCAAACACAAAGTCGGCTCAGTCAAAGCCTTAATAAAAAAAATATATTATAAGTCGGCTCAGAATTTAAATTAAAATAAAAATTGAATTTTTTATAGGTCGGCCCCGAAATTATGGTGAAAATTTAGTATAAATATCAGCTCAAATCTTCACTTTTAAAAGGTGAAATTTTGGTGGAGCTCTGAGGAATTTCGTAGTTAGCAGAGAAGCAGATTTTTGACAGTCATTTTTTTTTTGTTCTTAGCAACAGCATTAAGCATTTAATTCAGATTTTTTTTTGGACTGTTCAAAGTTTCGGGTCTGTTCATTGGAGCTACAGCAAAAGAAGAGAAACAATTCTGAATTTCAAGGAGCAGCAATACGTAACTGTTTGGAGCAGCAGAGATGCCCTAAAGTTCAGAAATTGCAGCAGCAGAACATAAATTTTTAATTGATCTTTTCTTTTTATATCAGCAGATCTGAATTCCTTCTTGGGGTTGATGTTTATGTTTGATGCCAAGGTTCTTTTGGAGTTTGACAGGGAGCAGCAAACACAAAGATTGCATCCATAGGAGGACGTTTTCACTGTCAACAAGTTGCCATCTTTCCAGATCTGTTGCTAAGTTTTTTTTTTTTGCACAATAAAGACATATACAGCCCTAGTTCTATGCTGTCTTTGAAGTCATCCAAAGAAGGTATTTACAGTCTAAATCTTTACAAGATCTTCATGCTTGAATAGTCCCACTTTGACTTATGTTTTATCAGCATATGCTAAGTCCATTTTGGACTTAGATTAGGGTTTTATCTCAGCATCAACAGTCCAGTTTTGGATATGTTCTAGCCACAGTGATCACAGTATTACACTCATTTCTTATGGCAGCAGTACATGTAGAGGTTTGTTTTAAAAGCTTATAGGCCAAGTCTGTCCACTGAAGCAACAGAAATCACAGGAACATATTCTGATCTGTCTAATATTATTAGACACTGTTCAATGAGAGCCACACAGAACTCAGAACTCTGATGTTGTTCAAATTGTTTGGGTCTTTTTATAGTTTGGTGGTGATAAAGAACTAAAGCCAGTCCTAGATTGGAAGAAAACTCGGGCTGCAGACCTAAGGTAAAGACTGGTCAGTTCCACGATGGTGTGGTAGAATACACTCTAAGTGGCAGAGCATACTCATGTTGAGACGAGGCAAGGTTGTAGAGTAGAAGTTTCTCATTGCTGAATACAAGCCTGAAACTATGCACAGAGAATGAGCTTGTTGAAGAAACTCGATGACAGTGACACCTACAGAAGAATGATTTGACAGAGTGACAAAAGTGGACAACTTGTTGCATACCTTATTACATTAAATATGCTTCAGTTGGTAGCCTTTAAATACTACAGGAAACCACAGTATTCCATCATCTGATCTCTAGTATGTGTTAGAGATATCTCTGAAGTTCAGAATATAGAGGGCAGAACAATGATGATGTGTTGATCACTGACAAGGAGAAATTGTGAGCCTGTGATCTGAGGTTGAGGACAGTGATAGGGATGTAATTGACAGGGTGATAAGGCAGCCTTAATCTTCACACCTAAAACAGTCTGGTTTTGACAGTGCTTAACCTCCTGAAGAGATGACAGTGTTTTCTTGAACAGCGTACAAGAGTATGAACAGTATGATATACAAGGTATGTGTAATGCCGAGTGTTATACTAGTGTGATACAGTAATGAAGAATTCAGTGACATGTATACATTATATATAGTGAAGTATCCTGGAGTGTATAAACAGTAATGACGCATTTCTATGTACTGTGATGATGATGACATATACTCTATACTGATATATGATGCACACCGTGCATACAATGTTGATGATGAACACTCCATGCACATAATGATGATGATGAATGCTTTGTACAAGGTGCATGATGATGTTGAGTGTACAAGTTATGAATAGGAATGCATGTACAGTGAGTAAGTGGCATCTATGCAGTGATCATACAATGATGTAGACAATGGCCTTGATGCTGATAATGTTGCACACTTGATGCATACTTTCTGACACTCTTGTTAAAGACATGAGAATACCTAGATGAAAAAATTCATTGATGACTTGTTTACTTGTGACATCTACAAGAGCATATCATGATGCTGTTGATAAAGATGATGCATGAGAGCAGATGAGTTCGTTGTTGAACAGCAATTAAAGACTGTGACAGTAAAAGCTTGATGATGAAATAATCCAGTGATGAACAGTAATATGGCAGGTTTTGACAGTTTGACAGAGGACACCACTGAATTGGCTTTGGTACACTTGTGATCTACACACTCTGGAGGTGTTACATACTCAGGTATTTTGCACAGGTAATGGTAAGTTATGTGTTATGATAAAATGTTGACACAATGATGTGATTTAGTATGATATTGATATAAACTGTAAAGGATAAAGCAGTGATATAAAGTATGATGAAGAATGTTGCTGAGTATGACACAGATTAATGATAGTTCACAGAAATGAAGATAGTGATGATGATGTACAATAATTGAAGTACAGGAATATTAAGATCATGTACTGTGGTATTAGTGTGTAAGTATAGGTGCAAGCTGAAGTATGAAGTTGTGACACATGCTACTGTATGAATTGATACACTAGGATATGATGATGCCTTTCCATAGTGACAAGATGACTATACATTTTGTACACCATGATGACAATGAGTATAAGCAGTGGTAGCAGCAGTATGTGGATCCTTTCAGTAGAATTTGCAGCAGTGGATGCACAAGTGGACAAAAGGAGCAGCAGTGAGCAAATGAACATGATGATGAAATTGTCATTGATGCCAACATGGACCTGCAGTGGCTCCATGGGATGTCATTGATGCCACCAAGTCCTGTAGTGTATTAAACCACCAAGATGTTGAAGACTCCGTTGATGGCGCTGAAGACCCTGCCAATGATGATGAAAGCCTTGGTGATGATGCTAAAGCCCTTGTGGACTATGGAGAAGCTCTTGAAGCCCTTGAAGATTACCTTTGAATTTTTTTCCTTGATTCTTTAAGCCCACAAGCCTGGATCTTGGAACTCTTGCATATAAGTGGCTAATGGAGATCGTGGACATATACATATGCATGGAATCCTGGTCAAAAGCTACAGCAGTTTAAATGAAAATGTTGAAGCCCTTGCCTAATGACTGTTCGTCACATTTAATTACAAAATGATCCATGCTGTGATCATTTGTTGATCTGTTTCAAATATTGCAAACCACACAAGGTCAGCTCCAAGTAAATTTTAAGTTATAATGAAGTCGGCCCAGAAGTAAATTTTTTTTTTTATAAGTCGGCTCAGTCAAACACAAAGTCGGCTCAGTCAAAGCCTTAATAAAAAAAATATTATAAGTCGGCTCAGAATTTAAATTAAAATAAAAATTGAATTTTTTATAGGTCGGCCCCGAAATTATGGTGAAAATTTAGTATAAATATCAGCTCAGATCTTCACTTTTAAAAGGTGAAATTTCGGTGGAGCTCTGAGGAATTTCGCAGGTAGCAGAGAAGCAGATTTTTTACAGTCATTTTTTTTGGTTCTTAGCAACAGCAGTAAGCATTTAATTCATATTTTTTTTGGACTGTTCAAAGTTTCAGGTCTGTTCATTGGAGCTACAGCAAAAGAAGAGAAACAATTCTGAATTTCAAGGAGCAGCAATACGTAACTATTTGGAGCAGTAGAGATGCCCTAAAGTTCAGAAATTGCAGCAGCAAAACATAAATTTTTAATTGATCTTTTCTTTTTATATCAGCAGATCCGAACTCCTTCTTGGGGTTGATGTTTATGTTTGATGCCAAGGTTCTTTTGGAGTTTGACAGGGAACAACAAACACAAAGATTGCATCCATAGGAGGACGTTTTCACTGTCAACAAGCTGCCATCTTTCCAGATCTGTTGCTAAGTTTTTTTTTTCACAATAAAGACATATACAGCCCTAGTTCTATGTTGTCTTTGAAGTCATCCAAAGAAGGTATTTACAGTCTAAATCTTTACAAGATCTTCATGCTTGAATAGTCCCAGTTTGACTTATGTTTTATCAGCATATGCTCAGTCCATTTTGGACTTAGATTAGGGTTTTATCTCAGCATCAACAGTCCAGTTTTGGATATGTTCTGGGCCACAGTGATCACAGTTTTACACTCATTTCTTATGGCAGCAGTACATGTAGAGGTTTGTTTTAAAAGATTATAGGCCAAGTCTGTCCACTGAAGCAACAGAAATCATAGGAACATATTCTGATCTATCTAAGATTATTAGACACTGTTCAATGAGAGCCACACAGAACTCAGAACTCTGATGTTGTTCAAATTGTTTGGGTCTGTGTATAGTTTGGTGGTGATAAAGAACTAAAGCCAGTCCTAGATTGAAAGAAAACTCGGGCTACAGGCCTACAGTAAAGACTAGTCAGTTCCACGATGGTGTGGTAGAATACACTCTAAGTGGTAGAGCATACTCATGTTGAGACGAGGCAAGGTTGTAGTGTAGAAGTTTCTCATTGCTGAATACAAGCCTGAAACTATGCACAGAGAATAAGTTTGTTGCAGAAACTCGATGACAGTGACACCTACAGAAGAATGATTTGACAGAGTGACAAAAGTGGACAACTTGTTGCATACCTTATTACATTAAATATGCTTCAGGTGGTAGCCTTTAAATACTACAGGAAACCACAGTATTCCATCATCTGATCTCTAGTATGTGTTAGAGATATCTCTGAAGTTTAGAATATAGAGGGTAGAACAATGATGATGTGTTGATCACTGACAAGGAGAAATTGTGAGCCTGTGATCTGAGGTTGAGGACAGTGACAGGGATGTGATTGACAGGGTGATAAGGCAACCTTAATCTTCACACCTAAAACAATCTAGTTTTGACAGTGCTTAACCTCCTAAAGAGATGACAGTGTTTTCTTGAACAACGTACAAGAGTATGAATAGTATGATATACAAGGTATGTGTAATGCTGAGTGTTATACTAGTGTGATACAGTAATGAAGAATTCAGTGACATGTATACAATATATATAGTGAAGTATCTTGGAGTGTATAAACAGTAATGACGCATTTCTATGTACTGTGATGATGATGACATATACTCTATACTGATATATGATGCACACCGTGCATACAATGTTGATGATGAACACTCCATGCACATAATGATGATGATGAATGCTTTGTACAAGGTGCATGATGATGTTGAGTGTACAAGTTATGAATAGGAATGCATGTACAGTGAGTAAGTGGCATCTATGCAGTGAGCATACAATGATGTAGACAATGGCCTTGATGCTGATAATGTTGCACGCTTGATGCATACTTTCTGACACTCTTGTTAAAGACATGAGAATACCTAGATGAACAAATTCATTGATGACTTGTTTACTTGTGACATCTACAAGAGCATATCATGATGCTGTTGATAAAGATGATGCATGAGAGCAGATGAGTTCGTTGTTGAACAGCAATTAAAGACTGTGACAGTAAAAGCTTGATGATGAAATAATCTAGTGATGAACAATAATATGGCAGGTTTTGACAGTCTGACAGAGGACACCACATAATTGGCTTTGGTCCACTTGTGATCTACACACTTTGGAGGTGTTACATACTCAGGTATTTTGCACAGGTAGCGGTAAGTTCTATGTTATGATAAAATGTTGACACAATGATGTGATTTAGTATGATATTGATATAAACTGTAAAGGATAAAGCAGTGATATAAAGTATGATGAAGAATGTTGCTGAGTATGACAGAGATTAATGACAGTTCACAGAAATGAAGATAGTGATGATGATGTACAATAATTGAAGTACAGGAATAGTAAGATCATGTACTGTGGTATTAGTGTGTAAGTATAGGTGCAAGCTGAAGTATGAAGTTGTGACACATGCTACTGTATGAATTGATACACTATGATATGATGATGCCTTTCCATAGTGACAAGATGACTATACATTTTGTACACCATGATGACAATGAGTATAAGCAGTGGTAGCAGCAGTATGTAGCAGCAGTATGTGGATCCTTTCAGTAGAATTTGCAGCAGTGAATGCACAAGTGGACAAAAAGGAGCAGCAGTGAGCAAATGAACATGATGATTGATGAGCACTGTAACAGCAGCATTGATGATGAGCAGATGATCAGCAGAAGAATAGATTGAAGAATTAGATGAGGGTGATATCACAGTGAACTTTAATTGTAAATGCAAGCTTGACTTGCTTTCGAGGTTAGGATACCTCAAACCCTTCTTAGCAGGGTCTAAGAAAACCAGGCAGGGTCCTGGATTAAGAGTAGGTGCTCTATGTATCAGTAGGTGCTGATTTTACTTAACGGTTGCAGCCGGACCAAAACTAATACAAAAAGATTACAAGATTATATGGTGTTGTGTTCTTCTGTGTTATGGTTCTTGATGATTTAAATGCTATGATATGTGAATGATGAAGTTTATGAAATGATTATGAGATTGGTAGAGTAATGGAATGATGAACTGGTAGCTAACTATGATAAGCTAAGAAAAGTTTAAAATTGGCTTCACACTGATTCACCCCCCCTCTCAGTGTCTACACTTTTAGGAGACAATCATTCACATAAAACTGTTGGGGTTGGAAGTGTTAAAATTAAGTTGTTTGATGGAGTAATAAGAACACTTACAGATGTTAGACATGTACTTGAGTTAAAGAAAAATTTAATTTCTTTGGGAGTATTGGATTCTCATGGTCATAAGTTTACAGGTTTTGATGGAACTCTAAAAGTTTCCAAGGGTGCTTTAGTGGTCATGAAGGCACATAGGACAGGAAACCTTTACAAAATGTTTGGAAGGATGCAAGTTAATGGTAGTCAAGACCCACTCAGCTATGGCATCAACATCTTGGTCATATGAGTGAAAAGGGCTTCTGGTATTAATGAATCGTAAATTGCTTCCAAACTTGAAAAATCTAAATTTTATGTTTTGTAAACATTGTATATATGGAAAACAGTGTAGACAAAAATTTAAAGAAGGTAGTCATGTAAGTAAAGGTGTACTTGACTAGGTTCATTTTGATTTATGGTGTATGTCTCCTACCATTTCCTATAATATTATGTATTATTTGTAGATGACTTTTCTAGAAAGGTTTGGGTCTATGTCCTTAAAAGAAAATCTGATGTGTTTAATACATTTAAAAAATTTAGAGCTATGGTTGGAAAAAGAACTGGTAGGACAATCAAGTGTTTAAGGACGGATAATGGAGGTGAATTTACTTCTTTGGAGTTTGAAAAATATTGCAAAGATGAAGGGATCGTCAGACACAAAACTAATGTATACACTCCTTAGAAAAATGGCGTTGCAGAACGCATGAACAAGACTCTTCTAGAAAGAGCAAGGAGCATGCTCAATAATGCTAATTTGGGGCAAGAGTTGTGGGCAGAAGCAATTTCTGCTGCTTGTTATCTTATAAATTGGTCACCTTCAATGGCAATAGATTGTAAAATTCTGGAAGATGTATGGACAAATCACTCCTGTGATTATTCAAATTTGAAAATCTTTGGTTGTGAAGCTTATGCACTTACTCCTAAAAATCAACGTTCTATGTTAGACCCTAGATCAAAGAAGTGCATCTTAGTTGGTTATGATGATGTAATGAAAGGATATAGATTGTGGGATCCTACTGTCCACAAAATTGTCATTAGCAGAAATGTACTTTTGGGTGAATCTTCTCTGATTAAATCTGAAAGTGTAAGACTTGATGTGGAACAGGAACAAGCAATATCAAAACAACTAATTCAGCTGGAGAACCGATCTTCTAATGACTCAAAGAAACAAGAAGAAGTTTCTAGTGAGAGAGAAGTCATAAAAGATGAATAAATTCAAGAAATTGTGGAAACCCCACAGCCTACACCAAGATGACCATTAAGGGAGAGGAATCCTCCTAAGAGGTATAATGATTTTGTTTCGTCTGTTTTATTTGTTGATGATGGAGAACCTTCTTGTTTTCAGGAAGCCAATGAATCTAATGACAATGCTAAGTGGAAGGTGGCAATGAAAGAAGAAATGGATTCTCTGGAGAAAAACAAGACATGGGAATTGGTTAAACTCCCCAAAGATAGAGAAACGGTTGGGTGTAAATGGGTTTTCAAATTGAAGAAAGGAGTTGATGTAAGGTTGAAAGATACAAAGCCAGATTGGTTGCAAAAGGGTACTTTTATATGGAAGGTATAGACTATCATGATATTTTTTCACCATTTGTTAAGCTTGTATCTATTTGTATTGTGTTAGCACTAGTTGCATTACTTGATTTAGAGTTAGAGCAACTAGATGTTAAAACAACTTTCTTACATGGAGATTTATATGGAACAACCAGAAGGTTTTGTATAGCATAAAAAAGGTAGATTAGTTTGCAAGCTCAAGAAATCATTGTATGGCCTAAAACAGTCACCCATGCAATGGTACAAGAAGTTTGATTATTTCATGGTGAGCCAAGGTTATACTAGAAGTGAGTATGATCATTGTTTAAACTTCAAATAGTTGAATGATATATTCATTATCTTAGTATTATATGTTGATGATATGCTTATTGAGAGCAAAAACATGGTCAAGATTAATAGGTTGAAGGATCAAATGGCTAGGACTTTTGATATGAAGGATCTTGGAGTTGCAAAACAAATCTTGGGTATTGAGATACACAGAGACAGAAAAAATGGTAAGCTCAGTTTTTCACAGGAGAAGTATGTTGATAAAATACTTGAAATATTCGAAATGAATAAGGAAAAGCCCGTGAATGTTCCTTTGGCTTCCCATTTTGAACTTTCTTCAAGTTTATGTCTTAGTAGTGCTGAAGAAAAGGATTATATGTCTCGTGTACCATATGCCAATTCAGTAGGATGTTTGATGTATGCAATGGTGTGTACTAGACCTAATATTTCACATGTAGTAGGTGTTGTTAGTAAGTACATGGAAAATCCAGGAAAAAAACATCTGAATGCAGTGAAATGGGTGCTTCGATATTTAAGAGGCATAGGTGACTATTGTATCACCTTTAATAGTAACAATGATTTTGTGTGCGGTTTTGTTGATTCAGATTTTGCAGGTGATTTGGACAAGAGAAGGTCTACTTCAGGTTATGTCTTTACTCTTGCAGGAGGAGCTATGAGTTGGATGTCAAAGCTTCAAGACATAATTGCTTTATCCACTACAAAGGTTGAATACATTGCTGCCTCACATGCTTGCAAAGAGACGATTTGGTTGAGAGGTCTGCTGAGAGAAATTGGAAGGTTGCAGAACAATGTGCATGTCTTCTGTGACAGTCAAAGTGCTATTAATTTGGCTACAAATCCTGTTTACCATAGTAAGACTAAACATATTGATGTAAAATATCATTTTGTAAGACAAGCCATTAGTGAATGAGGAGTAGATCTGAAAAAGGTCCATACTAAAGAAAACTGTGCAGATATGTTCAAAAAACTTGTATTGTTAGAGAAGTTATGTTGGTGTGTAGCTTCTCTTGGTTTAAAGAAAAAGTGATAAATAGTCTTGGGCAAAGTATTTGTAAATTTTTTGTTGTCAAGGTGGAGTTTGTTAAATGACAACTAAACTAATGTGTTTATGGGAGGTTTCTCATTACGGATATTTACGGGAAGTTTCTCATAACGGGCATAACCAACAACAGTTTGCTCATGTAACTAAATTCATGAAGTATATAGTGCATGGTTGGGATGCACGATGTAGAGAGTTGTCTGTGAGGATAAGACCCGTCTTGTAATATTTGCTTCTTCATTAATGAGCTTCAATAATTTTCCCATGGATGTTTCCCCTTTTGGGGTTTTACCACATGAAATGTTGTGTTCTATTGGTGTTATTTATTCTCTGATTGTCTAAATGTGTCTATGAAATTTAACAAATAGTAGAGTAAAAACATCAGAATAATATTATATTAATCATCCTTTGTTTCTTACTCCAAAGTTATCATGATGATGTATATAGAGAATGTTAAAAAAATACAAAGGCAGAAGCAAACAACAATAACAATAGAACTTGATATTTACATGGAAACCCTACCGTGTGTAGGAAAAACCATGGGGCAATGGTAGCTTCGATCTTTTATTATTACTCAAGAAAAACTTACAATGCTTTCTTTCTTGTGATACAATGCTAGGGATCATTTCCCTTTTATACAATACATATGAGGGTTTCAAAAGGAACAGAAATATACTAGAAGTTTCTATAATTTTTTGGATTAGGGGCTCCATCTTCGTACCTTGTAACCCCCTCAATGCGTCTAATGCATAAAAATTGTGTGAGGGGATAGTCGTGTACCATTATACAGGAAAATGTTAGAGATATGGATATTGACTTCACCTCCAAACATTCTTCCTATTGAAGTTGACATACACAAAGTTCTTTGCCTATGTTTTTCGCTTGCATGTCATTTCGCAATGTTGCCTTCATCACATTTTCAGCAAGCCAAGAGAATTTTTCCATCATTCAAACTTCTCTATTGTGATAGGCTTTGTAAGCATTTTTATAGTATTCTCATCATATCTATTTTCTACAATAGGATCTTACCTTTTTCCACCACTTTCCTTGTGAAATGGTACTTAATATCAATATGTTTCGTGCGATCATGAAATGATGGATTCTTCACTAAGTGAACAACACTTTGACTATCACAATGCAAAGTAATCTTCCCCTACATAATATAGAAGTCATCTGTCAGTCACTTTAGCCATATTTCCTATTTATTGGGATCAATTTTTGCAACATATTCTTCTTCAGTAGTTGATAAGGTTATTGATATATGCAACTTAGATGTCCAGCTTACAGCTCCACCAACAAGAGTGAAAGTATATCTTGTAGTAGAATTTTGTACATCTCTTTCCACACCAAAATCAGAATGCGCAAAACATTTAATTTGTAAATCTGTCATTCTATAGAAAATATCAGCATTTGAAGTGCCCCTTAAATGTTTGTAATGCCCCCATTTTTGGGTTCCCTTGTTCTACAATTGGGGATAATTGTCAAAGCTTATGTTGTCTAGATAGAAGGGTGAGGTTATGTTATTAGTGAGCTTGAAGAATTTGGAGGAGTTATATGATGGCCATCCTAGTACTTTCACTATCTTTCATCATCGGGATCACTTCTGCACAATTCACTCTTGGTTATGTGGCATTTCGACAATTCCAATAATTTGTGGTTATTATTAAGATTAATTTAACTAAATGCACTAATAGTGTTATTTGGATCATATTATATGAGGAAATATATTAGTGCAATAGATTGTTAAAACTGAGACGAAAAGATCTAAAGGTTAGGATGAGGAGAAAGGGGCTTTTGGCGTCTAGGAATGTCTTAAGAGCCAATTGATCACTTTCCAACATTAAAAAAAGGGGTTAAAAAGGGTTATAAAGTTACTTTAATCTTTAAGTGGAAAAGTATAAGGGGAATAAGGGACATATGGATTAAGTCAAAGAAGAAGGATTTAGAAGGGGCTCAGAGAAGTATAAAGGAAGGGTAGAACATCACTTTCTGTATGATGTTTTGGATTGATCTCTTGTGAAGTGTTCTTGTGAACCAAGGTTTTTGTTGGGGTTCGAGCCTTAGCAAAACCCTTCCATTGTGGTTTGGTTTCGATGGTGCAATTTCCACTATAGTTAGACAAAAAGGGCAATCCATCCCCGAGGTTTCCATTAGAGCTTCATCATGGGCTTATTCTTCATTGGAGGTGCAACAATTTGCTTGAGAGTCCATCGTTAAGGGGTCAAGTCACTTCTTGCTAGACTATGGGCATGTGATGAAGTCATGCCCAATCTCTCTCGAGCTAAGAGGATGAGTCGCGAGGGAGTTTTGAGGGTAGAGTCCCCATTTGGCAGAGCCGCAAGGGTCTTTGGAGGAAGCCGTGAGCTTTTTGCAACTTGTCAAGTCTTCCCTTAAAAGGCCAAGTATCTTTCTTGAAGGGCTGAGGGAATTCGGAGGAGAGCCATGGCATTTAGGGGTTCACTTATGGGTTTATACCCCTTTACTTGCATATCCACCAACATTGGAGTAGGTCATGAGACCTTTGGAGGGTGCAACCAACACTAGAGGAGAGTCGTGAGGCCACTACAGGGTATGGAACCCCCCTTGAAGGGAGATAACAACATTCATGGAAGGTTTTCATGGACTTAGAGATCCTTTGGAGAAGACGTATCACCTAAGTAGAGTGAGTCGTGGCATTATTCTCAATTTTTTATTTGTTTGTTGAGTGTTCTCAGCGTTGTATTGCAGCTGATATAACATCCATTTATGAATTGTATGGATGTGCTCAGAGTTTCCATTTCTAATAAAAAATTTCATGTTGTCTCTCCGATTTTATGTACTTAGAATACTTGCAGAGTGTTTGATAAAATGTCTTCATTTGAACGAATTAAAAATGTTTGTAGAAAGCCTTAAACATTTTCCATGCAAATTGTTTGACAAAAATAAACTATTAAAAATTAATATCTTAGCCTAACCTACTTGGGGATATTAAAATATTTGAGTATCCATTTCATAGCATTCCAATGCTCCTTACTAGGATTTTCCATGAACTAGCTAACAAGTCCCACTGTTTGGGCAATAGCTAGTATGGTGCTCACCATAGAAAACATGAGGCTCCATATTGTTGATGATTATAGTACAAGAGACATTCTTTTCTTCTTTGCTTTTGTGCTAGGACATTGTTCGAAAGACAACTTTAAGTGTGTAGGAAGTGAGGTGCTAAATGGTTTTGCATTTTGCATATTGAAGTGATGCAAAATCTTTTATATATACGACTTTTGAATTAGCAAAATCTTCCTACCTATTATGTCCTTCTTTATCTTCATCCCTAGAATTTGATTTGTTGCTTCTAAACCCTTCATTTCAAATGTCCTAGCCAACTAAGCCTTAAGATCAATTATTTTCTTCATGTTGGGGCATGCAACTAGCATATCATCAACATGCACCAACGAGATAATATAACTACCATCATCAAACCTTTTATAATATGCACAATAATTAGTTTCACTTCTATTGAAACCTCAGTTCTTCATGAAAGATGCCAAATTTTGTGTACTACATCCTTGGTGACTATTTCATTCCGATCAAATTTTCTGTACTATATAACCTTTTTGCCACCAAGTGGGATTTATAACCTCCAACAACCCATCATTGTTCTTGTTTACTTTTATACAACCACATGTTTCCAACAATTTTTCATCCTGGTGGGAGATCCAAAAGTTCCCATATTTCATTCTTGTGTAGCGCTTTAATTTCTTCATCCATGGGTTTCATCCATTTATCTACATTCTCTGCTTCTCTAGCTTCCTAAAATTAACTGTGTTCACAATCATCAGTTAACAAAGATAACGAAGAATGAAAACTAGGAGAATACCTTTACGAACACCTCCTAGAACGTGTAGATATTCTAAGCTGTGGCTACTGGATTTGTTTCTCTTCATGCTAATTAGAAGCTTCATTTTCATTTTCATCTTCACTCGTTTCTATTTCAATAGGTGCAAACTTAGGTGGTTTATATGCCTCTTTCCTTTGCATGGATTTTTCATGAAAAATAAAATCCCAGCTAACAAATACCTTGTTAAGTAGGATCCCATAGTCTATACCCTTTATAGTATTATCATAACCGAGGAATTTTTTTTTCTTGACCTTAGGTAAATGTTGGACCTCTTTTATTTAGGCACATCAGAAAATGCATCACATCTAAAGATACACAAATGAGAATAATCCATTGGCTTACCACACCAAACCCGTTTTACCCACTTTTGCTGCACAGGTCATGGTTGAGATTCATTTTATCATAGCAGAGATTTCATGATTGCTAATATGCTATATTATGGTTTCCTTTTGTTACCTTGTGATGATACCATGCCATTATGTTTTAGTGCTAGTTGCATGCCTTGAGGATATTTTATCATGGATATATGGTCTTTATTTATAATTGTACTAGAAATTACACATGTTGCTTATATTTGTTGATTTTGATTAGCATGGCTAGTAGAAATGTTATGTACACTAGTACATGGAATTTTTTATTGTTTGATGCATATACCATGATTTACATATCTTGATCTTTACACGGACAACAAATCTCTTTTGGATTCACCTATGACATGTTCATCTCAGTATCATTCCACCTTTGTGTCCTGAAACCATTGGCTAAGACTTGATGGATTGATTTTCAACTTCCCCTCTTTGACCCCTTCATGAAGGTCTCGCTATTCTCCCTAGAGTCTTGACCTTATCGTGTTGCAACGATGTTCTGTAACGATATATGAGGCTCACATGTAAAACCCTAAGTCTGGATATCATCAAGGGGGGTGAGTTGGCATGGGGAAATGTGCTCCTTAGACATGAAACAAGTTTCCCCTATCGTTGTAATTGGTTAGTAGTTGAAAGGGCAGGTACTCCTTGAATTAAGAGATAGAACCTAGTTATTCTAAACATGCATCACTGTGGCAACTTTGTTAGGTCTATGGATGGTCATTGGCAATGGAGCTAAGGTCGTGTCATCAATGGGGCACAAAAGACATCAAAGGCAAGTATCTTTTACCCATTATCCAACTGAAGGATAAAAGAAAAAGAAAGAGCAAAAGAAATGAAATATTCGAAAGAAAAGAAAGATAAATGCAAAAGAGAAAGATCCAATGGAAAAAGTGAAAAAAAACAAAATAAAAAAAGGGGGGCTTGTTAAGGTTGAAAGGGATAGTATATCCTTATACTTCATCCATTTGTGAGACACATTCCCTAGTGTTTGCTTGGTTGGTGAATGTCATAGAATTTTCCTTGACCCCTTATCTTGAGTCAATTAGTCTTCTTTAACCAACCCTCCACTTGACTATACTTATTGACTTTTTCTACCCACTTCACCTTAAAGGGGAAATGGCCTTTGCGATGCTCTTGATGATTTCTTAGATGGTGGCATGCTTATAAAACATCAATCTCATGTTTTGTGCTAGCTTATGTAATATTTTATATGTTTGAAGTCATGCAATGATTCAATTGAATCACTCTTGTAATGTAAGTATTGTAACTCTAGTAGGGCATCAATATAAACAATTTGATATGTTATTTTGTCCTCACAAAGGGAATTGGAGAGGTCCATTAACTAATTAAACAACTTTGTCCAACTTTGACCAAAGTTGTTTTTTTCAACCTTGTAACTTGGGTCAATAGGACTAGCTAGCAATATGTGGTCACACTTAATCATTATTTATCATATTTCAGCCTTTGGAAGCTAATGTGATCCTTCCAAATATGATTTTCATTTCATATGTACTAATAGGATTTAATTAATGATTTTCTTAAGTTTTCAATTAAAAAATATCAAGTCTTAATTTAATAATTTGGAATAACAATAAAATGGATCATTCAGATAATTTTTTGGCATTATATGGATTAGTATGGGATATTAAAGCATCATGAAATTCATCTAAGACAAATTTTGAATGATTTCATCATGTATTCATCAAAATCCAACTAACATGTGTTAATTAATCAAATTTCCTAAAATTTGATTTAAAAATTGCCTAAGTCAAAATTAAGTGGCAACAGAGAATGTATTTGGACAAATGATGAAGTGGGTCCTTCTCAAAGGAGTAAGCTATCTACCAGACCATTTGCACCAGGCCCACCTGACGTCGTAGGGTGACCGTCGGGTGATAGCTTACTCCGTTACCTTTCTGTGAGATCAAGAACAACCGATTCCAACACCTATTTTCAGAACAAGTGTGCTCTCGAATTCATCTATCCATAAATTCAGCCATGGAAGTTCTTGTTTTTTAAATGCAAGTTTAAAATTATAAGTTTTGATTGGAATTTTTACGAAAATTGCAAATGTATGTTTGGAACTGTATAATTTTAGTCAACTCCATAAAAATAACTCAAAAGATCTAAGGAACTTTTTACCAACTTCCTTGTAACAATTAATCAACTCTTTTGTTTGTTTTATGGAACTCGATCCAAGTTTAAATCTTGGATTCTTTATCCTTCGTGAGTTTAAAGTTTTAAACTAGCATACACACATAACATTGGCGTTATCAAATCCATAACAATTGAATTTCAAATTACAAGTTTTTAGAACACAATTTCATATTAGGTTTAGATAGGTTAAGTCTGTAGATTCAATTTGATTTGGTAAGTTACTATTCTTCATTATTGCATTATACCGGAGTGTAAAAATAGTTTGTTGTAGAATTGATATGCAATGAAAATGCAAGAAACGAAGCAGAATTGTTGTTTTTGGTCTCACTATCACAGAAAGGTAACGTATCACTATCATAGAAAGGTAACGGAGTAATCTATCACCAAACGGAGTCAGGTGGGCCTTGGTGCAAATGGTCGAGTAGATAGCTTACTCCCTTCTCAAATGTAACAAAGATGTCAAATCAATAATTACCTGACATTTTCTACATGTTATGGGCCCCGTTAGATGGAGGTTTTTGGGAGGGCGAATTTTTCCAAAGAGGGTGGTTTTCAACATGAAAAGTAAATATTCTCATATGGCCCACTAAATCCACCTCAACCATTCCTAATTGATAAGACAATATTCATACATGTTTTCCTTGGCATTTTTGACACTTTAACATCATTATTTGGTCCCCACATGCTCCATGTAATATTCAAATATTTTAATGTAAAAATCAACAAATATTATGATTTAATTTCAACGATTGATGTAAAGGGTGAGACTCA
>LPNX010247491.1:66470-97214 GCA_001517045.1 Pseudotsuga menziesii | reverse complement strand
ATAACCAATAATATAATGAAGGCATTCTTAACTGTGATGCGAGTTAATATCATTAGGTTTTAACTCTAATAACAAACAGATAGAAGAAGAATAATCATATAATTTATTATCTCTTACTGTCTGTATTATTCTATTTTAACCCTAAAAGGCTTAACTTTTACTTGGACTAGCAAAACAGTTCTAATTCAAAACTGTACTAATACATGGTTTATCTTTTCTTACTTACAGCTAAAATTTTCAAAAGACATAAAAGTAGAATACTAAGAATAGATTACAAAACTGTAAAACTGTAAACAAAATACTTCTAACTTAAAAATATGCTTGTTAACTGCAAGTAATATAGGAGACTCAGTTCAAAGATTATTATTTCTTACACTGAGATACTATGCTAGAGTACTATCTGGTGATACCAGATGTGGAAAAACACAGTAATACTAACAGGTTTTGCTACTAACCTACCAAAATACTAATTTTGCAGATACTTAAACAATTACTCAGACATGTAAATAATTATAACATTTATCCATTTATACTCAAAAAGACATAAAGAAATAAATGAAGAACCTGTTTAATGCTGTGGACAACAACAGCAATGGGAGGCTTTTCCTCCCTACCAATTCCTGGAGAGCGCCCAGACAGCGGCTTCTCAGGACCCCCGAGCTTGCTCTGGTCTCCCTGTATGGAACTAGGTGCAGCAAAGCGGAAACAGTCTTCAACTCAGTATCAACTCAGAACTATTAGTCAGTTCTCTCAGCTCAAATAGTTGTAATCAGTATCAAGTTACTGCAAACATTCACTCAAAACACTTCCTTACTGTCTTTCCCTCTTTCCTCAAATGAAATTCCTGAATAACATTCAGCTGAATGAATTCTTTCTGGAATAAAAACTGAGCAGCCTCAGCTCTCTTCACTGAGTACTTTTAAAGATTGCCTAGGTCTTAGTTGGGTTAACTGTCATTTAATGAGCCACCTGCTCACATTCCACTTTCTTGGGGAATCATGACCCCAAATATAGGGAAGTTGCCACTTGCAACTTAGGAAGTGTTTGAGAATGCTGCCACTTGTCCTTTTGCCTTTCCACCTAGTTCCATTCACCAGTTTGACCAGTAACCTCTTTTAACAGCTCTCCCATGCTGTTGTCTCCATAATTTATTTATTATTAATAAAATATTCTCAATTACACTCCATAACTGTTGACTCTGCTAAGTCATCAATCCTTACTTAGGATTAAGTTTAACATAATGTCTCAGAATTAAAATAAAACAAATTACATAATTTTACAAAATTGGGGTATGTAACAATGACACTGCTTCTTCATCTTCTATTAGAATAAAATTTAGATCCTTTATCACGGTGACAGTTCTAGATGTATGTCCAACCATATTTTATTGACCATGCAGCTAGGACAACTCTTTATTTTTGTAAATATCAGGTTTCATCATAGGAAGCATAACTGCTTCATCTTCATTGGTGTTACTTTCATCACTTGACAAGGAATTTTCAACTTCCTTTTGTTGTAATACTTCATCTGTGTCCTTTCCTGCAAGACACTTTTCTTCTTCACTCAAGACAACTCCAAGAAATGGATTGCCTTCTGCACAACCTACAAACACATTCAAATTGTCAGCATTAAACTCACAGGACTCAATGGTCTTATTTGATGACTCAATCATCAAATCTTCCTCTGGTTGTTCCAAGTCTACTACAGGACTCAGCAAATCCTCAATATCCTTCTTCTCGTACTTTTCAAGCATAACATCTAAATGCTTGATATCCTCCTCTGTCTCTTTCGGTTCTTGGCCATCATCATATGCCAAGTCTTCTTTGTTCTCAGCTTCCACAGTAAGCTAGAAATCATTACTTTCACTCAGCTATGTATGTGCATGTTCATGAGACTCGATTGTCTCATTTTCTCCCAGAACAGAATTCAAAGTATATCCTCTTCCTTCATCTTCTATGACAATATTAGCAGATTGTCCTTCTTCATTCTTTGTACCTGTAGACACACACAAAATATTAGTTTCAAAACATTGAGACCTCTTGGCCTCTCTTGAAGCTTCGGCCTTTAAGACTTCTCTCAAACACTCTCTTGGCTTGAGTATCTCTTCTTCACACTGAGCATTCATCAGTTGCTCTTCTCTCCTTTGTAGCTTATGCCACTTTACCTTTCTTTTCACAAGAAAACCACATCTTTGGTCTTCTTCCTTCTTCTGTAACAGCTCCATCAGTACCTTCAGATGAACTTATATCTCAACCTTCTCTCTCTCATACTCTTCATCACTCAACTTCCTCCATATGCCATTTTCCTTGGCTTTTTCTTTCCTCTCTTTGTGGTTGCCTCCTAACCCTCTGTTATGACTCTCAATAGTCATTTTCTTGAGTTTTTTTTACCCTCTACGAGTTGCACTAGCCTTTGTAGTAACAGTTCTCCCTGCTACACTTCACCTCACCAAACCTCCCCTGTGCCTGGTCTTTTGGCACATACTGGTCCTCCTTCTAGAACTCTTCTGAGCAAACCTCTATGATCCTTCTAGGATTTCTCTCACAACTCATCTGCATGAAAACATAATTGTCCTCTTGTACTTCAGTCTTCACTTGCAATACTAGGCTCTGGCCACACTTCTGTTTTCTCTCAAAAATCTTCACTAGTTTCTCTCATCACTGCCCTCAATGAGTGTGATCTTCTTTGCTGAGATGCTTCACTTTTGTTGCTACCCCTTTGCATGCATACACTCCTCCCAAAGTAGATATCTATGCCTATATCTTATCGTTCAGGCTCGAAGCCTCTTCTTCGTTGGCATGCAAAACTATTCCACTCATAGGTTCTCTTACAAACTTCTTGGTTGTCTTCTATCTTTATAGAATATTTTCTTGTACCCCGTGTTCTTTTATTTTTCTCGAAGTAAACTTACCCTCTCCCTTCACGCGTCACTGCGCTTCTCCTCATTATTTTCATAACTTATGTGTTCACCTCTGATCTACTTCTGTCACGACTTCTTACTTTGTCTATGCGTGTATCCATCTTCTTGCACTACGCCTTCAAAATCTTCAGACTTAACTTCTTGTATCTCGACACTGTCAGATTTCCTGAGATCTTCCTTCTGTCTCAGCTTTCTCAGAAATTCTACCCACAATCACAACTGTGGAATTCCTCAACAACTTCTACTCAGTCATCTCTAGAAGTTGTTTCTCACTCACACGAGCTTCTCCTTGCTCCTTCAAAAATTATACCCACAACCTCACCTGTGGAATTTCTCAACAAGAAATATCAACTTCCTTGCTCTGATACCAAAATTGGTGCAGGTGGGTCGATCACAACCAACCCCAACCAGCACCTCCAGGATCTAATGGCTCCTACACTTAGCAGGACTGCCAAATTTAGCTTAACAGCCAAATTTTTCTTCTAAAATTGCCTCTCTGCAATTTTGCCTCTACAATCGTCGTTCAGACACTCTGTTTGTGCAACAGAATTTCCACTACAGGCTGTGGGATGCGGGATCTCAAAACACCCAAAGTCGCACTCTGTAACTTCTGTTCCACAACAACCTTTCCACAATCGGGTTGTGGGATGCGAGATGCCAACTTCCCAAAGTTGCTCCCCCTAAACTTCCTCCCCGCATTTTTCTCAGTCGTCAGATCCTGATATGCAGACTCAAACTTTGTTGTTCTTTCTTTGCAAAACTTTTTAATAACATAGAATCTGTGGATTGCACCAATTGATCATGGAACGATCAATCCAGACTGCAATCTCCCCGATTCTTTAGCGTATCACTCCTATGCATGCATCTACATGCTATTTCAACCATTCAAGCAACCATTTAACCCTTGAATCAACAAGATTTCAACGAAATACACAAATGTTCAGTAAATCGCCGAAGTTGACTCTGCATAGACACAATCTAAATCATACATGCATCTCGGCTAACAACACTTCAAAACACATGGTTAATCCTTCTATTAAGCAATAAAGGAAACTCATACAGTTAGGCTCTCCTTCAGTTTTCTCAAAATATTTACAAGTAGAACCAGACGCAGGTCTGTTCTTTTCTCTGCGACTTGCAATCCTCACACTAAAAGGCAGAACCCCCTCTACTTCTCTAATCTGTCTATTTAACCTAAACTATTAACTCTTACTCTGAGTGGTCCTGCAATCAAACAAACCACTTCTACGCGTTATGAAATGTCCATGTCTTAACAAAACCAACTGCGGCTTGATCTTTACATAGGGAGTCATGATTCGAAATGATGCTCACGCCGTTAACATGTTATGACTCAGCAAAATTACTCATCCTCTACTAACACCTATCAAATATTTTATCCTATATAGACTTCTTCAGTGGCACAATTTAAAACTTCAGTAAATGATTTTAGATTTTTAAGATTTTCTTTGTTTCTATTTTACCTGGGTCTAGTAGCAGAGCTAACTTGGACAATCCATCTGCTTCCATGTTCAGCTCTCTGTAAATGTGAGAAATGTTGAAACATGTGAAGAATTTCAAAAGCATTTTGACTGCGTTCAGTAGTTGTTGTAAATGAGGTACATTAATTTGGATCTTCCTGTTGACCCAATCAACTACCATTTTGGAATCCCCAAAAACTTGTAATTGAGATATATTGTTGTTTATGGCCAAATTCAGAACCAAGTGTAGTGTTGCAAGTTCTACCTTATTATTAGTGCAATGTCTTGGAGCAAACCTTGCTTGGATCTTATGATTATCTAAGAGGTATATCACTCCTCCTGATCCTCTAAGTGGAGGGTCCCCTTGACTTGCACCATCAAAATATGCCCATGGAATGTCTTTGTTTATCTTTGGAGGAACCAACATTTTGATTTTCGGCTTTTTTCCTTGGGATCTATGTTCCCTGGCCCACTATATCACAAGAGATGATGTTACTTCAAGAGGGATCATTTTGTTATTAAAAATGACAGTGTTTCTAACCCACCAAATTCCATAAGAGAAAAGGGATGGGAAAGCACTGTAAAGACATACCGATCTTTCTGTCCATAGAAATGAGAATATATATATATATATATATATACACTCATTTCTCATGTATTTTCTCAATTTCTACATTCAACTTAAAGCTTTTTTTTTCTCATCTCTATATTCCACAAGCACTGGCCACTTTATGACATATTCACGTATTTATTATAAGTACAATATTCTTGTTGAAATTGACATAAACACTACAAACGTGAGAAACGTGATAATATGTATATTACATATATTACACTTTTTTTTCACACAGAAAAAGACTATACTTGATATTTCATCATGATCGAAGTATACAAAGCAATATTAGATCGAGATCATTTATATCATATATTCAAAAGTATTCCACATTGACTTTTAAAGGAACTTTGTCTACTCACAATTATCATCCAACTCTGAATCAACACAGAATAAGGTAAAGTTTTGCAATCGCTATAGCAGCTAAATATAACAAGTTGAATGAGCCACTGCCTCTTTAGGAAAAGTAAAATTAGTTGCATTTTCTTGATTTGTATAAATATAAATATTAGTTTTTTATATTTTCGTTACATAGTTTAAGAAATTTGAGGAGATATAAGCACTAGAAAAAAGTTATCCAATTAGGAAAAAAGTAAAATTAATAAGACTAAATCTTCTATTTTGTAAAAATATAAATATTATATTTTTAAATTGTTGTTACATAGTTTCATAGATTTAAGATAATTCATGATGAATTGTTAGGATGATTGCACATTATAGAAACGTTGTCCAATCAATTTACTATTGGGTAAGTAAACATGTATTAGTCGAACCTTAAAACCTAACTTTAAACATAATATTGATGATCAAATATAATAATAGTTAATTGTTAATCTTATGATAAAAAAAATACAATTCAAAAAATAAACCATAATTACAAAATAAATAACATATAGATAAGAATAAGCATCATCATTTGAAATATGGAAATATTGAATATGTTCTAAGTACTTGATTGTACAAAAGATATTAGTTATCATATAAATTAGTTATTACATAATGCTAAAGTCTATAAACATAAATCCTTTCAAAGTGAGTGTTTATAAACAACATTTTTTTTTTTTTCATTTTTAATATATTTTTTAAACAAAATTTAGCATTATAAATTATTATAATTATAAGATATTTTAATAACTATAGTAAAACAAAATTGAAATAATAGTATTTATCTATGTTTTTATAATAATGTTTTTTATATATTTTTTTTAGTTATATAAATTATTATATTATTTTAATAATAAATAGAGTAAATAATTTTGTATATATACCATAGTGATGTTGTGATCACTGAAAATTTAAAATTTTTATTATACATATATTCTATAATACAGAAAACTATGAAAACGTTATAATTATATAATAATAAAAATGAAAGATTTTATTGACATGTATATTTTATAGAGAAAACTAAAACACATCGTAATTATATAAAAGATGAAAGATTTTATTGACATATACATTTTATAGAGAGAACTACTAAAGCATTGTAATTATATAAAAAAATGATATAAGAGAAATTTAAAGGTTTTCTTATACTTTGTTTAAAATGAGTGAATTTTCTAAAAACATTTAGGAATATTTTATTTTATATAAACATAAAAATAATACGAATACAACTATACACATAATAAATAAATGTTGACTATACACATAAGAAATAAATGTTGAAACAATAAGAAGTACTTTTGCATAGTTACTTGTATTTTAGTGTGTTTGATAAGCATGTGAGATTTATTAAAAAATACAACACTTTCTTTGCATTGTTTTTTATGATAATAATAAAATAATAAGTGTTATAAAAAATTCTTTAGATATCATTGATTTAGTCATTGTATATATATTTATATTAGTAAAAACGCTTAGTTTAAAGGTCTTGTAAAGGGCTATTAATATGCTTCTGATTTAGCGATAACACACATGCTTTTTGTAGATGATGTGATTCTAATTGGTATAGGCATTATTCGGGAGTTGAGTGCTTACAAGGATGCACTGGACCTCATCTTCTTGACTACGGGAATGTCGGTTAGTTTGGAAAAATCATCATTTCTCTATCAGAATGTGGATGTTGATATTAGATGCAAAATTGCGGAGCTGCTCCCTTCCAGAATGGATCCACTTACTTCAGGTTTTAAGTATTTGGGATACCACCTGAAACCATTGGGTTATCGTACCTTTGACTGGCACTGGATGATTGAGTTATTTGAAAAAAAGATACATAACTGGACTTACAGGTTTCTTTCTCTTGGTGGAAGGGTGATTCTCATTAAAGTTGTTCTTACGGGGTTAGTTGTCTATCGGTTTGCTTTGGCTAGATGTCCTAAATCTATTCTGACCCTACTTAGAAGATCTATCTTCTCTTTCTTGTGGGGTTCCTCTGCTGAACATCAGAACTCACATCTAGTTAACTGGGAATCTGTCTCCTTACCTACTGAATATGGTGGTTGGGATATTAAAAACCTTGATCATAGAGATTGAAATGTCTGTGGCAGCTTCTAAATGGTACTAGTCTTTGGAGCAGAATTATTGTCCATAATAACTTTGGGAATAGGTCATTGGAGGACTGGATTTGTGCCCGTAATTTCAAAGTTACTGGCACTTCTTACTTCTGGAATGGTTTCATTAGGATGCTTGAGTGGATCACTAGCCAACTGGGATGGAAGGTGGGGAACGACATAAAGATCAGGTTGGGTGTGAACCCTATTGCTGGGCAAAACTCTTTGTATCTCTTGTTTGCAGAGCTTAGAGATTACCTCCTTGACCTGGGGATTTCAACTCTTGCTCAAGCACAAAATTTGGATGGTAGTGGACCTGTTGGTACTAACTAGTACACTGCTTCTGATCTGTACCTGGGTGGTGAATGGGCTGAACAATGGAGTACTTTTGTTAAAGGCTTGACTCATGGGGGTATTAGGATTGGAACTACTAAAGATACTCTTCTTTGGTTGTATGACAAACAGCTGGGTACAGTCACAGCAAAAAAAGCTTATGATCTGATTGTCTCGGAATATCAGACTATTATGGATAATGACTTCCTATCAAAGATCTGGCATCTGAATATTCCCCATAAACTGAAATTCTTCATATGGCTTACTTGTAATATGAACATCAATACTTGGGACACTCTTTGCAGGAAAGGCTGGCATGGTCCCAATAGGTGTTGTTTGTCCAAGGAGGCTGCTAAAACTGTCGAACATCTTTTTGTTGGCTGTATATTTGTTAAGAAGCTTATCTGGGATCTCAATGTTTTGTTCGGTGTTCACCTTCTATGGATTGCGCCTACCCTTTTGGAAAATCTCATTAACTAGATCTCGAAGCAGGGTATCCATCAGTACCTGCCTCTATTTCTCATTTGGAATATCTGGAAGGCTAGAAACTGATATATTTTTGATGATATGACACCAAATACTGCTAGTCTCTTACATATCATCCAAGATGAGGTAAATTCTTACAAGGTTCCACTGAATTCTAGGCAAAGTTTCGCGACATTGGTGAACCACCTATATCAAAGTATCCTATGGTTTTTTTTTATGGTGCTGCTGCAAATTTCATTGGTGGTGCGGGCATATGTATATATTTAAATGATCACCATATTTTGGATACTAAATTGGTTGTGGGAGTAGCACTAATACAAGAGCTGAACTTTTAGCACTCTGGGCTTCATTACAGGTCGCCAAAGATATTGGGTTACCTTACCTACATATCTTTGGCGACTCCTCGGTGATTATAAATTGGGCAAAGGGAGTATCCACCCTCGATATGGTGAACCTTGAGGCTTGGTGCGACAACACCAGATTGCTCATGTCCTCTTTCACCAAGGTGGATATCAGTCATGTCTATAGGGAACATAACATGAGGGCAGACACCTTATCCAAGGAGGGGTTGTGTTTGGCTCCTGGTCATCTCTTTCTTACTGAATCATATGATGAAGAGTTTATTGGGGAAGGCTCTTTACAAATTTTTTAGAATTTGCTCATTCTTCTTCTGTTATTGATCACATGATATATATTGAGCTATGTCTAGTTATGCTGAGCAGCAGTTTCTGGAATACTGAGGATCACCCACCTACTTGGATAAGGTACCTGGGCTCCTGTTATGTTCTTTATGGACATACCATGACTGATATTTATATTAGTGCCCACTTATGAGAGGACCTTTATATGTATTTGATACCTAGGTGTTGATTATATTTCATGTCATCTTGGGTAGCATCTTATTTTAGTTTGTTCTGTTTTTGCATGCTTGTTTCTTATACTAATTTGATGGACCCATTGGGGTCATGACAGTATTCTGCTGATGTACAAGGTTACCTTTGATTCAACTGAATAACAAGGAATTGCTTTTTTCGACTGGAAAAAAAAATATTTATAATAGTAAAACAAAGTGTAAGATGTGGTCTTCTTAACCACGGTGCATTTATATTAGAGTTTTAATATAAGAGAATAACCAAATGGTGCATTTATATTAAAGCTGCACAATCAAATTAATTATAAGATCACATTAAATAAATTGTAAAGACATATTAAACAAATTGCAAAATATTTTGATGTTAATTAACGTCTACTGAAACCAATTTTGGTTTATCGGATCTTAAGAAAGAAAATACTCGGTTTATTTTAAAATCTTGTTCTAGTGCTCAAAAGGCTTACCAAGAAGCTTTCCAAGCTCATTATAGTTTTAACAAGTTAGGAGGTTATAAAGGTTTGTATTATAGCTAATACTATGAAACTCATATTGAATGTGGGTGTAAGCAAGGCACTCTAAGAGAAATTGATTTTCATCTTTAAGCTCATAGACTCACACAGATGATAAACCCTTTTCGCCCATGGAGTTTTAGGAATAGACCAACGCCCTGTTTCGCTATGGAGTTCATGAGAGTTTATTCTATCTTGGCCATATTAATTTTATTTCATGAGCTAGTTACTACCGAGAAATACTTTTGATCCTTCAAGTTAGGATTAATGACCTCCTTATAGTAACTTAATTTTCTCTTAACAATTAAATTTTCCTCACACCAGAATTTCTCTTTAAACTTAGAAGTAATAATATTTTTGACATTGTCAATGTTCTGCAAAATGTCGTTTAAATCATTAATTTTCCAATGGTTTAACCAAGCCATGGTATCTTTACACCAACACCGCTTGAGGCGTAGTTGGTTTTGACTTGAGTTTAAAGCAATTTTAGGAAGTCTCTCGTTTCCCATGTTATTTATTTTATGCTTGTGCATCAAGTACCTAGCCATAGCAATGCTCTCAATGGGGGAAAGACCCACTTCTATGAGGAGAATAGGATAAGGCATATTGCTTTTAATTTTGAGGTTATAAGTTATAAAACGCTTCTAGATTTGCTCAATCTTCCTCCAAGATTCTCTAGAAATGTTGCAACCCCATACTTCACTACCATACAAGATAAAATGGATGACAAAAGTTTTAATTAGGAACTTCTTTTTATCCCACATGACCAAATTGGTTGATTTACAGTTATTTTCAGGACCAAAATTAGCTTTCCACCCTCCATTAATCCCTTTCTCAATGTTATAGTTTCAATTGAGCTTGTAATGAATATCAATTTTGAGATACTTGTAAGAAGTCGCTTCCTCTATATTTCTATTATCATAAGTAAAATTTACATAGGTGTCTTTTTTAGATTTTATAGTCATGATTTTTGTCTTGTCAATGTTGACTGTTATACCCATGTTAGAGCAAAAATCTTTAAGAATTCTTAATTGCTTATCGAGATCAGAAAGACACCTTGCCATAAGAACAATATCATCTGCATAAAGTAGGACGATGATAACTATCTCAGCTAAGATTGTATTGGCGCAACTTGCTTCTTTTAAACACTTTTTTAGCTTATCAATGTAAATGCCAAAAAGAGTAGGAGAGAGGGGAAAATCTTGTTTAACTCCAATATTACAATTTATATATGTTGTTCACCTCTGATTATTCTTAAACTTGGCAATGGCCTTTTTGTATAACCTTATCGCGGCAACTCTCAACTCAAAAGGAACCTTAATCTTCTCTAGCCTATTGCACAGGTTATTTCTGCTCACTGTATCAAAGCTTTTTCAAAATCCACAAAGCAACAAAATAGGTCAGACTTATTATTACGCCATTCCTCTACAATGATCCTAAGTGTAAGGAGGTGGTCCATGGTTGAATTATTCCTTCTAAAACCTGCTTGGTCTTTAGCCCGCTTACTTTCCATTTCTAGCCATCCATTGATCTTCTTTTCTAAGATAATACCATATAACTTAGCTAAGAGAGGGATAATCATAACAGTCTGATAGTTAGAGGAGTCATTTTTATCGCCACTTTTGAAAATATGAATAATTAGGCTTTGAGTCCAAGGTGTAGGAAACCCTTGCTTGACCGCTAGATTGAAGAGTTTGTGGATGTGCAAGATGAGGACAGGAACTCCAATTTTTAATATTTCTGCTTCGTAGCCTTCAATGTCTTTGGCTTTTCCATTTGCTAAGCGCTTAACCACGAAATCTATGTCTTCTAATGAAAATACTTCTTTATAACCCTAACGATTTGTTACAATGAGATTCTAAATTTTAAACACCAACTAATTAAATAAATAAAATATACATTCAATATTCCTTAATAAATAATAATAATAAAGTATAAAATTATATTGAATTTATATGCTAATGTTTTCAATAGTTATTACTATTAAAATGATAAAATATATATATAAATATAAAAATAATGCATTGTACATTTTTAAGAAGTAAATTATTATTATATTATTGTTGCGTTGAGAGGCGTTTTACAGCTCAGTATGGGGAAGATCTTGTAACTTTATGTAACGTTACATAACGTTATGTGTGCTATAAATAATATTGTCAACTATGAGGGAAATGTTGTAACGTTACATAATGTTATGTCGGCTATAAATAATATTGTCGATTATGAGGGAGATGTTGTAACTTTACATAAGGTTATGTAGGCTATAAATAATATTGTCGATTACGAGGGAGATGTTGTAACGTTACTTTTTACTTCTAAAAAGTAAAAGTAATAAATATAAATTTAAAAAATAATCCATTTATTGGTTTTGTCGTCCATTAAGTAAAAAGTAATAAATAAAAATTTTAATTACCAGACAAAATAAAATGGTAACAACAATATATAAATTAGGTTAAGTTAGACACAAGAACATAAAAATAGATCATTTTCTCCGAGGATCCCTTTTCACGTAGTCACAGCCCTGCTGGAGAACGACCCATCCCCAAATTGTAATTATTGACTCCGTTTTAAAATTAAAATGTTGGATGCCAACCTCTGTGTCTCCCCGAGGAGAGTGACTCATCCCTTGTTATAATTATTGAATGTGTTTTAAAATGAAGGTCTAACTGAAATATATCAGTATATATTGCAACCAGCCCAAGTAGATGTCAACCATGTTTCCACAGATCGCAACAACACTTGAGAAATGATGACAAATACAAAATATACCAAGATTAGAAAGAGATGTCGATTAGCAATTGAGTCAAGGAAGATTTTAATATCTTACTGTTTTGTAATTTAATACCCGGATATAAAGATCACCCATAAATCCCATCCTTTACCCATAGGATACCCTTCCAACTTCTTGATATGTGTGAAAACCAATTGCGATTGAGAGCATGTAGGATGCATTTATCTGAACATTCATTTCAATATATTATATTGCAACCAGCACAAGGAGATGTCAACCACTTTTCCACAAATAGCAACAGTACCGATAGATTTGGAGGAAGCCTACGGGTTAGAATGAGAAATGATGTTAATTAAGTTTGAAATACCCTAGGCGACTTGATTAGGAGCACGACCCATCCCCAAATTGTAAGTATTGACTATGTTTTAAAATTAAAATGTTGAATGCCAACCTGGGCGTCTCCATGAGCAAAGTGACTCATCCCAGTTGTAATTAATGACTGTGTTTTAAAATAAAGGACTGGAATATATCACCCTCCATCGAATTTTAAGCACTATATTTACAGAGTATTTTATTCTCCAGCTATAAACTAATAATAATAATATATAAACAATTGATTTATGTTTACTAAAAAATAGGATACACTATTAATTTCAATGTCTTATAACAACTGTATTTTTGTAAATATAACTTAAAAATTAACCTAAATCCTACCTTAAAATAAAGAGATGTTTTCTATAAAAATAAATGCGCATCTCAATGGGTGTATGTGAAACTGATAGTGCTCTTTAAAAAAATATCTTTATTGATGGTTTCCAACCATTAAATCCATAAGGAAAAATATTTATAGACAAATGTCAGGCAGTCGATTTCTACAAATTTGATTGTAGATAAAGGGTGCCGAATCCAAAGTCTTCAAATAGACATCTGCAGCTCTTAAGCAGGCAGCCACGGAAGCTACTGTTGAATGAATGAAGTTCTGATACACGAAGTCTTCGAATAGACATCGACTTCTCTTAAGCTGGCAGCAATCGAAGCTACTATTTATGAACTTTGAAGTTCTGATACGATGGATAGTACAACAACGTTCTTGATCTCTTTTTGGCGTTGATATTCGTTTTACTCTTCCTATTTTGGCAATTCGATGCTCTAGGATGTGGCGATGGATACATGCTCTCCTCCATCTCAAAAGCCTCCGATGGAAAATCCATTAAAGCCCAATTGCAACTCATCAACCACAATTCTCTCTACGGACGGGACATCCAACGCTTACAACTTAATGTCAGGTGCAGTGACATCTTTGATTTTGATTGATTATTTTTCTTGGAAATCTCAAATTTAATTCTCTAGGGACATGACACCCAACCCTTGCAAACTTAATATCAGTTACAGTGACATTTTTTATTTTGATTGATTATTTTTCTTGAAAGTCTCAAATTTAAATTTTGTAAAATCAAATTTAAATCCTGTAAAAGAATATTGAACTGCATTGAGAGAAGCTAGATGCAATGCAATGCTATCCACTTACTGAGTGGATCCACTAACACCAATGCAATGCTATGCTATCCACTTACTGAGCAGATCCACTAACACACAAGTGGGTTCTCAGTACCGTGCATTGAATATTAACATATAATTTAGTTCTTATGAGTTTTCAAATTTCAGTGATTAAATATTGATTAACTGTGCATACTATTCCAACAAAGAAAACACAGTTACTATAATGACAATGATAAGATAAAATAAAGTGGGAAATAACAACAACAACAAAAAATTACACTTTAGGCCGTCAAGCCTGAATCAGTCTAGGACATCTCACACTGCAAGCTCAAATACACAGCATGCACACAAACATGCAATACGAAATAACCCACAAGAAGTTTCTTATGCATTAATTATTTTGGTAATTGAAGTTACAGCGCTTTCAGCCTTGGAGGTCTTTCGGTCTTAAAGCAATTTAAACTTGAAAATCAAAAGACTATATCTATATATATATATATTGAAATACATATTAAATTTATATTTTAATTTAATTTGGTTTTAAAGCAATTTAAATTTGTAAATCAAAAGACTATATATATATATTGAAATACATATTAAATTTATATTTTAATTTAAAATTAAATTAAAATATAATTATTATTTATTATTTATATTTTAATTTAAAATAAAATTAAAATAGAATTTATATTTATATTTATTTTTTAAATTTATATTTATATTTATATTAAATTTAAAATTAATATTTATATTAAACTTTTTTTTCCTAAATTTAAATATTACTCAATGAAAAGTAGACATTGCAGCTGTACATGAATCCCTTTAATTCCTAAACATACATTGAAAAAATTAATTGCACATTTCACTCTTGAAAATTATTGCTAGACGAATCCTTATAATTCTTGAGTTGATTTGATTTTTTTAATTCCTACAGAGACATTGAAAAAAATTAATTACACATTTCACTCTTGAGAATGATTGGTAGGCGAATCACTCTAATTCTTGACTGGATTTGATCCCTCTAATGGCAGTAGCTTATTATTTTAATTGGTTATTTAACAGATATTATTCCAATAGAGAACCTAAAGATAGTAAGCTTACATGGATATATTCCCTCCGCACATGTAATATCAATGGAAAATTTTACGCGATGTAATTATCCACAAAAATATGTTGGCCTTGCAGATGGTTTTAAAACCATGTGAAAGGCCTCCTAAACAACCCTGCAAGGCTTCTTAGACAATCCATGGTATGAGATTTGTTAATTTTTTTTACCAAATTTCATTTAAAAATAGAAAATAAAAAATAAACAACTACAACAAAAATTATAAAATTTCAAAAAATATATTATTTCAAACACTAATCAATACCTCCATTTTCCAAGATTGTTTTTCCATGAGCATTGTGCCATCCATCCATGAATCATAATGAAACAAAATTAAGATATGCTCAAATTCTTAATTCATTATTATACTTTAAAATTTTTAAAAAGATTATAGTTGTACTTTAAAGTCTCTCTGGTCGGATGACCGAATTTCTAACCACGTTTAGATCAAGTGAAAATGGTGAAGAGCATCTCAATATATGCCATCATGCTGAAATTCAGTTAGGCGCTAAAGAAAGCTGCTACATTTCCTCATAAATGAATTTGTTACACGTTGAGCAAGGGGAGCACTGTTTTGAATGCAAAGGTAACAATCTAACGTCAATTCCAACCAGCTAAAGGATTGGCCAACTCTCACAAGCACCATGTGAGAGTTGCAGTTGAGTTGAATTAGCTACTCCTCACGCGTCGTTGATAGGAATATCATGAATACTCGAGATCATTCTCATAATTATATCTGTGTTTTCAACTTAACCAAATTTTAGGCTCTATCAATCTCCGAGATAGTCGTTGATAGGAATATAATACATTGAAATAATCCTCATAATTATATATGTGTTTTCAACTTAATATGTTCCTTAGAGTGTTGATCAAACTCGAGTTGTGTCACCACCCACGACTAAAACCAGCCTAAATCCAAATCCCAGGCTCTATCAAGCACCGAGAGGGATCAAATCTCCCGAGGTGCAAACCTCTTCTCAGGTATTACACTCAAGGAGGTTCGCACATCCCAAGATTTGATCCCTCTCAGCACTTGATAGAGCCTAGGATTTGGATCTAGGCTGGTTTCAAACACTTGTTATGTCCTTGACGCTAGATATAAATGATTGGCCTAGATATATTAATTCAAAACACAAGTTCAAATTGTTTTGTTTTTAAATGCTTTTGTTATGGTTAAATTTTATTTTTGGAATTATTTAAATTTTGATATAACTTAGCTTCTATTTGTTTCGTACAGGTGACGTCCTCCTTCAGGGTTTTTGTCTCATATCTTGACGACAAGCTGCCATAAGCAATAGTATTGGCATTTATTGGAAAATGATTTTTCTATCTTTAGATAGAGAGCCATTCAATCTGTATAAGTTTTTTTTTTAAAGGTGTTTAGTGGGTTTGCATGACGATCGAGGCTGCATGGAAGCCACATGTCTATGGCTACTTCATTCCATAACCTTCACAAAAACAAAATTATCCAATCCATCACTTATTCTTGTCCTCCCAACATTGTAATTTCTCTGTAGATTCGTCAACGTGCTAAGCATTACTGTGCAGTATGGGTAGGTAGATATGTGGGCTCATTTGACAAACTTGGTGGGCCAGGTTTTTGTCATTCTTATAAGAGTCGTGAGCTTATGCAGCGAGCTCCTTGAGGATCTATTCTCTTGGGAGGTTACATACGTTGAGAGTCAAGGTTTCAGAGCTGATACCTTTTAGCGACGGGGCACAAAGGTCTTAGAGAACTTTTTATGGGACATGGAATAGTTCTTGTCGACGTAGAGGTTGCCCAAGGGTACATACGGTAGTGATGTATTTTTATGCTAACACCAAGTTATGGTGGCGAACCAGGGTGAATTAGGTCAACATGTGGAAGTGCTCGATCAAAACCTGAGACCAGCTGAAGGCTGGGTTTTGGAGCATAGATCCAAATCTAGTCGTTTACCTTGAATCAGTGAATGTGCTAGCAATAATAGTGGACTTAGTTGACCCAGTTAAAGAAAAGGTAGCAAATCCACCAGTAGATGTTGCATTTGAACCTGGGTTTTGGGTGTGATGCATAGGATTGACTTACCCCTTATTGTTGATCCACCACCATCAATAGCTAATTTAGTTTACCCTGTCTTTATAAATAAGTCAGTCTTTGAAAGCATACGAAGCTTGGTGCCTTGAGCAATGTCTAAGTAACTCATATCTTTTATTCCCCTATAGCCCAACGCATTTTCGACATTATTTCTTCGCACAAAACCGTCAGTAGCTATCAGAATTTTTGCTTCATGTACTCTTCCTCCATCGTAGTGGTATCCTTCCATTGTAGAGGGTTGTCTTTAGATATATGCACATAGTATTGAATGAGAGGAATCGTATTGCTTAGGGATGGATTAAAGGAAGGAATTTAGATCTACACATAGCCGTGTGCATCAGAAGAATATTAGTCCATCTATAGAAGCCAGTAAGGTCACATTTGATCCACACGAAGGATCATAAATCAAGGATATTCTAACAAACAAAGAAAACATATATACCTAAATAAATAACAATTAACAGTGGGTTCAACACCTTGCACCACCACAACACTTTGCGCCACAACTACCATCATCATGCTTCAATTCATCACCATATGCGCATCTGCAGCTGACTACTTTCACCGCCAACCGCCTTTGAATAGATGCGAAGGCCTCCACCACCAACAGCCTATTGAAAAAGTAGTTGCTTTGAGCGGATACAAGCATGAGGCCTCTTACAGGGTTCATACCTCTATGCAACACTTGAAAAATTATTACCATAGCTTAGTTGGGTGTGGACGAAACAATGGAGAACAGCCTGTGCTGCTTCATATACTAGTGCTACGTCCATAACTCCTCCTTAACTCTTCCTGCAACCTGCCACAAACAATATGGTATTTGAGGTATGTACGTAGATATTGTTATGTATTAAAATTGTTTCATTTACCTATTGAAATTGTTTTATAATGGCGATAGACATTTAGATATTGTCTTAGATTTTGGACTGCTTAAGCGGATCAACAAGATTAACCCAAGTGTAACAAGTGTACAGCATGGATTCATTTCATGGTAGTTGTATCTTATTATGCTTAAATGTATGTTGATTAAGATTTAAGTAAGCTTCATTTAAAGTGTGATTAAGAAACTCGTAACATATCCGTTTTTGTTTTTTCATATTTGTTTTTGTTTTTTTGTTTATTAAATAGTATTTGGTTTGTGCTTACATTAACTCTAACAATTTGGTATGAATAATGGATATAAAATTATATGTTTTCGTTCTTGTTTAACAACCATCTATCTTTACAAAACTAAGTGGTTGGTTGTGCATATTTGCATTCATCGACTACTTTACTTGTGTTTGTGTTAATTTACCTATGTTTTCCTGTATTGCCTTATACACTTATCTTTTCACATTTAGCATTTTTTTCACTTTACAGAAATGTAAATGTACAAACATGGTAGATACAATCCCTCTTTGCTCTGTGTGCAAACAGAAGCAAAGAACATAAATAAATTTAGTTTACCAAAGCTATAGAGTTTATAAGTTGTACTCTGTCCCAATCACTGTGTGTAGATCCATGCCCCCGTGAACAGATAGGAAGTTGTTCACATGCTTAATTCTAACAGGCTTATCAACAAGTTGGCCTTCAAAGGGGCAAGTAAAACAACTATTGATAATAAATATCTTACTTGAGGAAAGTCAAAGGACCTCTGTCAACCACTAAAATTGATTACCAGAATGCAAAAAGGGTTTTAAACCCCATGTTGTACCCACACAAGCCCTTCCCAAACACTTTATAGACACGACTGACCTAGACATACTTGGAAGGGCACGCCTAGAATCGCCAAGTGTTGTGCATGCAAGCACAGATATACGATGTTAGTTTTTATACAAGAGACTGAAATCAATGATAAAAACGAATGCTTGGGGTTTGAGACTTACCCCTAAATTTTTGGAGCAGTAGGTCAAGGTCAGGAGCTAAAGCCTAGCAAACGCCCGTTGATTCCCAGAACATAAACAAGATACATATTTGCAAACTCGAAAATGGCCAGTTTTGCTAGCTACTCCTAAATCATAGCTTGCACGATGTAATCAACATAGAGGACATTACCTGAGAATGGATGTGTTGAGAAGCTCATTCCTCTGAGCTTCAATGAAGTATGAGTGGCACACAAAATGAGACCCTGATATGCACACTGTATTAAACTCTCCCTCAATAAGCTATTAAGAAGAGAATTCGCAAGGCGACGCTGAGCCCTTCTCATCAAGCCAAACCAAATGAACTTACTAGACTCAAACGCAAGGCCAAAATTAGCTCGATGTCCATTCAAGAAGCGAGTACGAGCTCAATTACCCACAGTACAATATGCCAAGAGCGAAGAGAAGACACGTTAACAAAGGCTCAACAAACTACATTTATTGCCAACCGGTTTTAATGAAATATAAGACACGTTAACAAAGGCTCACCAAACTACATTTATTGCCAACCGGTTTTAATGAAATATATTAAACTTTTTGATAGCCTAAAGCCCTAAAATCACACACCTATAGCTTTCAAATTTATGTGTGGTTTTAATGATCCAAGCAATTTCACAATGATTCAAATAATATTTAAATTACAAGCAGCTTAAAAGTGAATAAAAAAATTACAGATTAGATGTTAATGATTCAAATAATATTTAAATTACAAGCAGCTTAAAAGTGAATAAAGAAATTACAGATTAGATGTTTATGGATGTCTCGTTTAAGCTGTTAATTTGTATTTCTATCGACTTGCAAGGATCCAAATTGTCCAAACTTGATTGGCAGGGACTACACTGCCATGAATCACTTGTTTTTATGTGGAATTATGTTTTCACATAGTTGAGGTATGTTTTCACATAGTTGAGGGATAGGTTAAAAGGGTTATATATTAGGTTTAATTTTTATGAGGATCTCCAATTTTTGAGTTTGTCATAGGGCACCTAAAGAAAGTGATACATTGTGTCATTCTTAAGAGAAGATATTAATCATTATGTCTATGACCTAATTTTTATGTCAAGGGTAAAGAGTTTGAATGGTTAGGATGTAAGTTTCACACTCCCCACCTGAATTCAAATCCCCAATGAGACATTGGCCAATTGTGATAAGGGTAAAAGAGTAGGTGTCCCCAATGGGACTTCTCGACCCTTTCTAAGTAACAATTTATTGGTATAACTTGCGTGTGGGTTGTTGGATATACTCTTGGGTTATAGTGGAAGCCACTGACTTTAAACATGGGCATCACCGAGTAATCCCGACACATTGTCAATTCCCATGGCTTAAGCGACATAGAAGAGGGGTAATAGTTCAATTGGTTGGTTTGCTTTGAGGGTTAGCTCAAGTGGTCATGAGTCAGAAGTGAGATCTCTTCCCCTGTGTATAGGAGGTCACAGGTCCGAATCCTTTCGATTTCCTCAAGGGAAATGTGCTTGGAGTGCAGGCATTGTTGGCTTTACACTAGGTACCATACTAGAAATGAGGGGAAGTGCCTGAGAGTTCCCCTAAGAATTATTTTTTGATTATAATATAGTTAGAACGGTTGGGAGGTAAAATTCACTCTCTATCCATTTGCATCCAATTCTCAATGACACATTAACTTGATGTGTCTTGATTAAAAGGTTGCAACTTGCAAGTCATTGTACCTAACCTAGTGTTAATATTGGCAATAATATGGATTTGAACCCAGGTCTTACCAAATCATTTTGGCTAGTCATTTATTTTCCTAGATTGAAAAACAAAACAAAACAAAACAAAAAAACATTTCTTAACATATCACCACTAAACCACATTTCAATTTACAAAGTGGAAGTATCTTCTTTTCATAGTTTCAGTTATTATTCATGTTTAACAAATAATTAAAATTTGATAAATGGTTGAATATTTTTTTTAACGCAAGAAAAAACCTGCAATATTGGCCTAGCCTTTGTTGATATAGTCTCAAGACACTAACATGCAGTAACATCGTTATGTGTAAACAAAACCTTATCTTTAAGTTTTGGATCGTTAACATGTTTCTTTACATCTGATAAAAATGAACTCTTAACAAATAAGAAGTACTACTAAATCATTCTCCAAAACCAAAAGGTGATTTCAGCTTAAATAATAATGTACAATAATATATACTTAAGTGGGTCTAATGGTTAAAACCATGTGTTTATTTCTATGAGGTCATAAGTTCAAATTTAGAGGGGGTAGGATATGTATACATACTTAAACTTTAATAATGAAATTGATGCCTGGATATGGTCCCTTATCTCACAAACAAAGTGTCCCTTGTCTTACAAACAAAGTGGCTTCATAAATC
The DNA here is from genome assembly GCA_001517045.1 of Pseudotsuga menziesii. Classification (NCBI taxonomy): domain Eukaryota; kingdom Viridiplantae; phylum Streptophyta; class Pinopsida; order Pinales; family Pinaceae; genus Pseudotsuga; species Pseudotsuga menziesii. Next base: position 75,854 of record LPNX010247491.1, on the reverse strand, counting down.
AATTTGGTGTCTATCACTAAAATAATTGGTATATACACATCTTTAAACTTTAATAGTTGAATCGATATATGAAAAGATTCCCTAAGATTCTCTCGTAAATCAATAAACTTACAAATATTATATTATTATTACTACAATAATTATTAAAATAAAAGTAATAAATAATGGTCATATTCCTTCAAGTAATATCTAATTTAAATTTCATATATAAAACTACATATTATTCTCATTAAACATATCAACACTTTCACATGGGAAAATATTATTTCTAAAATTAAAAAACATATATTAAAAAAAAAATCTACAGGTTGAAACACTATTAATCTAAAGTCGCTTATTCAATTGTTAACCATCTATTTATATTCACCGAATCATTGTTTTGCGTAATGTTTGATTTGAGTTTGACACATCAAAAATCACATATCGTATTCATTATTTTACAATAGTTAGGAAGTGGCTACGTTTTTCAAATTCTTTAGTGTGAGAATGATGCGAATCAATATTGTTTTTTGGGGTCCAATAGAGTTCATTACGTTGCATCAACGTGATCAAATTAAATAATTTATTATTATTTTATTTTATCTTTTCATGTTTTTTTAATGTTTAAGGGGAATATGTTACATGTCATTGAAATATAAGATAGAAATAATGGAATTTGAATCTAAAAGAATGAAGATTTTGGAAGAAAATGAGGCCAATTGAAGATTAAAAAGCAAAGTCATATAGCTAAAACAAGATGATGATAATAATAAATAAATAAAAATATCAAAATTTTGTCAAACATAAGAAGGTAAACTTTATTGGGCAGCAAGAGGATGAGCAAGGTGCTCAGATTATAGAATTTAGGAACCTTGCAAAGGTTGAAGTTAAACATTTTAGGCTTTTCCAGAAAGATGATAGAACTTTTGTTGCTCAATGATGAGATTAGTAGCCCTATTTCCATCTTATGTTAATGAGGAGCAAAACATTGAACTCGTGGAGGAAGTTTCTTTACCGGAGCTAAAAGAAGCTGTCCATTCTCTGCAAAAGGACAAAAGCCATGGTCGTGATGGATGGCTAGTGGAGTTTTTCTTTGCTTTCATGGGCCTTTTTGAAAATCGTTTTTTTTTGTATTATTGACGAATTTAGGGTGAAAGCTAGAGTTATGGCTACCTTCATCACCCTCATACCAAAACCAAACAACGTAGATAACTTGGAGGACTACAAGCCTATCTCACGATGTAACTATATATAAATATAAGATGATAGAAAAAGTTATTGCTACAAAGATCAGGGGGCTTTTTTCCAGATCTATCTCCCAAATACAATTTGCTTTTTTTGTAGATAGAGAAATTCATGATGCAATTTGAACTAATCAAGAGATCTTGCACAAAGTGAAGGGGAAGAATTTGTTTGTTATGGTGAAGGTGGAATTGTCAAAAGCTTGTGATAGGGTTATATCGCTCTATTTGAGACTGGTGCTGCTTCAAGTAGGGTTCCATTTACAAGTGGTCAACTGGATTTTGTCTTATGTTTAATTTGTATCCTTTATTGTTTTGATAAATGGATCCACCTCCCCTTTTTTTAGACTAGGAAGGGGCCTTCAACAAAGTTGTCCATTGGCTCTTCACTTGTTCATCCTAGTGGTTGAAGGGTTAAGTCGAATTCTTCTTCAAGCAAAACAAAATGGATCCTTCATAAGTATTTGTGTTGGAGGACATGTTAGTGTTTTCCATCTACTTTATGTCGATGACATCTTGATGTTTTTAAACAGATATCGAAGAGAAGTAGTCCATCTAAAATGATTTCTAAACGTATTTGTAGAGGCTACAGGTATGAGCTTTAATGTTATGAAAATTTGTTTTCTCCTTTTTGAATATAGACCAAAAGGATATAGAATGGATATGTACACAACTTGCCTTTCCTTTGGTGGATATTGAGAATGGTTTTGGGTACTTAGGTTTGTTTTAAATCCAAATGCTTATCAAACATCAGACTGGGCATGGTTTATTAGTAAGATAGAAACAAGATATCTACTCTGGTGCAACAAATGGTTAAGCTGAGGGGGCAGATTGATATCAGTGAAATATGTTTTGGAAGCAATTTCAGTTTATTGGGTGTCTCTGGCATATGTTTCTATTGGAATTATGGATCAAATTAGGAAGTTAAGTTACAATTTCCTCTAGAAGGGGTGTTAAGAGGGTTCTTCCTTTCACTGGGTAGGCTAGAACAAAATTGATTGTGAACATATGAGTCTCCTTTATAATCAGGATTATAAATATATCATCCACATAGGAGTCTCATAAATATAACAGCCAAAATTTCATGTTGTTGATATCATCGTGTTGATGTTGGCTTTGATTGGTTCTCAACCTCGGGCTTGGAAATTGGGTGTTGTTTGCCCCAATATTTTATAAAAACCATTAATACACTGTATGCAAACCCAACGCACATAACCCAACAACACAATTTTTATTGCCAAAAATAACTTTAGCCTTGTGTATGAGCGCGAGAAAAAAAATGACCATGTCAAACCCAAATTTTTTGCCCGAGGATAAGTTTTCATAAAGATTCACAAAAAATTTGGCATGTGATAAACACTTGCCATGTCAAATCCCCCTAAATAAATAGATGTTGAAAAGGGATTTGGAAATTTAGAGATATTCCATACTATACCCAGTGCCAATTCATGATTAATTTAGTCTATGAATAAAATGATCTTGGTGATAAATAGACATAAGTACTAGAGCAAATTTGCAAATGTTGAATGAAAAACACACAAAAGTGACAATATTGAAGCCAAAACCTTCAAGCACTTGGATCTAGTACCAACTACTATGGTTTAAAAAGAGCAAGATGACAACTTAGTGACTTCAATGGGTGGAGATCATTACTTTTTCAAGAAATTATGAATTCTAAGCAATTGGAGAAATTGCTGATCTCATTACATGAGAAGTGGGGGCTTTTAAATAGAAAAAGGACCCTTTGATGCACTTGCCACCTTACATAATTGCCCATTCCAAGCCAATTTTTATAGAGTTCATCCTTTCATTATTAGCTTGTACAATTTCTATTAGTCGAAAAAAACACATCATCATTCTTTCCCAGCTCATTTTGACTCCGATTGGCACTAGCAACGACATTGCTACTAATGTGTTAAGGTAACTACATTTTATTAAGTGAATAACAACCACCAAACTAAACGGCTTGCTAGGTTAATCTCCCAGATAAATACGGGTGAAGAAGGGCTTTGAAAATAACACAGATTGTCAATTCTAACAAGGTTCTTATTTCTAATTACTTTAGGCTATGAATCAAATATCAATGATAAATAGACAGATGAAATGCAATTGTTTAATTACAAACACAAGAAGAAGCAAAAATTGCAAGATGTGAAGCTAGAGCATTCAAGCATACAAACTTACAAACAAGGGCATAGGTAGTAGAAACTGATATATATTCATCTCAACTTCGGATCTACCAAGCGTCGAGAGAGATCAAATCGCTTGAGGTGCACTTTAAAAAAGGTCTACACCTCAAGGGACGATCCCTCTCGACGCTTCGTAGATCCAGAATTGAGATTAATCTATAATGGTTTATTATGTATATATCTCTTATGTGCTCAAATCCCTTGGAAGGAAAATTTCAAGGATCCATCATTTTCTTGAAGTGTAGAAACCTTGATGAATCCTACTAATTCTTAAATGTCAAACCATAAAATGTTGAGCGATATTTTCTAAAAACATTCAAATTTACTAGGGATTTATATAGTTTCTAGACAATTTTGGCAATTTTTAGTGTAAAAAAAATGTATCCCATGGAATTTGGGCAAATCAATTTAGAAAAAACATGGAAATTGACGAATCTTCTTCTAGAAAAAAAGGTCAAAAAGTAGCCCGTGGGCTAAATTTCAGCCCAATTTTTGTCTGATCCCTTGTATGTAAATCCTTGTTTAATGATGGCTCGACTCATAGATCACATTTCATTAAGTATTCATTAATTTTCTTAGTTTTAGTTAATTACATTAACATAACTCGTTTGTTTTGAAAGTTGGGTGAAGGCCAACATTGTAAAAATAAAATTACTAATTATTTTATTATTATTTTATTAAAGTGTCACATGTCAACTCCACGTTCAGCATGAGATTACACTTCTCCCTCGTTCTGGGCTATAGAAAGCATCTCTTGGCGCAACTAGGTTCTAAAACAAACTTAATATAGATTGGGGAGGGCAAGATGAGAAGCTAAATACCTTCAATGGTGGAGAACATTACTCACTCAAGAAAATAGTGAGGGCTTACTCAAAGAAACTCAGGTTATCCATTAGCTGAAAAGTGAGGGCTTTTAAATAAAGAGGAAACCCTTAGACTTGCAACCTTACACAACTGCCCATTCTAGAAAGGAACTACTCTAAAAATACTACTATTCTAAATCCTAAAAAGCAAGTATTAAATCTAGTTGGAAATCTAAGTGGCAGTAACTTACATGCTAAACAAGAAACATTATACTGATAGAAAAACAAGAAACTACGGTAGAAAACTACCATACAATTTATGGATGTCATAATCATTTGTTCTACAATCTCTTATCTAACATCAACATGTACAAAATTCAAAGATATTGTCAAAGAAGCTTCAGTATTGTCGAATAAAACAGATCAACGGGATATGAACTCAAAATATTTCGAGTTTTAGCAGACGGGTACAAGAACTTCTCTTAATTTTCCCATGAAAATATAGATTGCACTAGAGATAAGATTAATGTTTCAATATTTCCATACGCGGTTAAGCCTATCAAAAATACATGCCTATTTTTCTAACAAAACCTGCAAGAGCTAAAAATACAATCCTTGAAATTGACATTAAATATTTTTTCCCAATTCATGTTGAACAGAATTGTGATAAATCAACTTCTAAGAAAATCAACACAGATTACCATACTTCTAAGAAAATCAACTGAAACAATGGGTGCAATATCAGAGCCGCATTAATCATTAAACCAAGGCATTTGCTGCCAAATTAATACGAAATGCTTTAATCTATAGCCCATCAGCGATACAAGCTAGCATCAATTACAACCTGCACCATTATAACTACCTTTAACATTGTGTTTGGCATGACGGACTACGCAAATGTGGGACCTTACAGCTCTCTTTTTAATATTCGTCTCTAGTAGATCAATATTCTAATATCTAGGCAAGAGCAACTAAATTCTGTTATGTTCATCTGTCTTTACTGCATGCCTGAAGGCTGTAGAGTCTAGACAAATCCAGATGTTAACAAATCCATATATCATGACAAAAGAAACAAATTCTATGATTCTATGTTTAAACGAATCCATACATCTGTGTCTTGGAATTTTTTCTATGACATTAATACCTCTATATGTACTTTCATATTTTGATAAACTTTCTATTGAACTTCATCCTACTCCAGTGGAACCTGTCAGCAGTAGTTTTAGCCACCGTGTCATCTCAATCACTCCTCTTGCTTTCAGAAGAACTACTTTGAATCTTTGCTTCCAAATGCAAAGTATTTTGAAATTTTATAGAACATAAAATAGGGAGAGTATAGATATATGTGAAAATAACTCTACTGAACGATAAAGTTTGGCAAATATTATATCTGACCTGATTTAGAATTTGTCAACGTAAAATAACCTTCCAACACATACAGACTGGATATATTGTGAATAAAAAAATGGCGATATGTAAGTTGAATAACCATATCAGTTATCTAGCATCAGTTATAGGAAAGAATTGCCCTTGAGCATAGATTCCAGAATAATACACCATTAACATGAAAGCGCATATTTTTCAGGACAAGCATTGATCTTGAGACTAACATGGGATCTCGTGGCTCAAGAATCAAAAGCTATAATATATGACAATCTAATATGACAGCCTGGAAGCTGGAGGTGTCTTCCAATTTCTTTTGGATAGAAATAAGTTGTATTTGTTCAAAGTAAAAACAAAAAGGCCTGGTTATTTTTTCTAATTTTTATCTTTTAACCTGGTACTTGTATTACTAAAAGGGATGTAATTCCTGTATAGACCAACTTTCGATAATCCAATGGTAGACTTTTGCAAGGTTTAAACCAAAGTCATTTTCAAGATGCTATTTTAATGCAGTGCAAATCTAACAACCAGAGAGTATATACCAAAAACCATTACAAGCATTTTTGAAGAAATAATATAGTCTCCAGTTCAGCTTGCAACTAAGTTCAAAAAAATGGATTGTATTGTGCAGTAGCCCTAACCATGAGAAACAACTTAAGCCTTGTGGTGCAATGACAATTTTCAATTAGATAAAAGTCGGTTATTGTAATGTCCTCTTCTGCTCAGGCATTGAGGACCAACCCGCTAACCTATGTGATTCCTATAGGTTCGAGCGGGTACTAACAATCAAGGAATCAGCCGAACACTGATGCCATATATAGAAGATCTAGGGCATCAATATTATATCACCATTGGGTCGAAGAGAGCCACTAGAGCGCCAAAGGCCACCTACATGCATGACATCCAGGCATTATTTAATGATGCATGCACTTGATTAAGTCTCCATGCGCATGCATGCAAGTCAACTGCAAATTAAAAGATAAAGTGACATAATTAGGTCAAAAGTTAGGGTTTTCGCAGTTGAGAGTTATAAAAGAAAGATAAAGTGAATGGAGAAGTCACTTATGTGATAATTGATTTGTGGAGTCAAATTGGAGAGCTCGGCGAGCTAAGTTGGGGTTGAGCGCATGCTCAGCTACCTGGTGTATTTCGGCAGCGAAATCTATCTGCCCTAATTCATCATCAGGTTGGATCATCCAAGTTCAGCACTAGTTCATCATCAGGTTACATTCAACAGTTATTCCGGGAGGTTGATTATTCATCCAGCCAGAGGGTTTCATCGTCACACCGTGTCACCGTGATTAGAGACAAAGCAATTCGTTTTCCTACCTACAGAGTTCAAAACTTCCGCATGCTGCTTCCATCATCATCAGAGGGGTATCATAACCCTAATGCACATCATCCGGGCCTCCAGCAACAGCTTATTTATTATTCTGAAGCATATACAGTTTGAGAGGAGGGCGCATTCACCTGTGGAGGACGATTTGGTGTATCTCCTTATTCCTCCGGCAGAATATTTGCATGTTGGGACTGGTCTCTTCACCATCAACTGATCTATATATTGGTATGTACATGCATTGATTTCTCCTATTTTATAGCATCTCAGTTATTTTCTAGGGCACATATTTGCATGCAAAGTTCAGTGTTCGCTTTCCTATTTGATTAAGGAATAAATCTATTAGCCATCTACAGTATACACATAAACAGGAAAATATCAATTTGGGATATTACAGTGGTATCAGAGCTATTTTCCTTGCCAGCTGTGGACATGCAAAAATTATAAATGAATCCAGGAAACCCATACAACATTACTCACAGGAGACAGAGGTATAGAGACAGAGAAGAGGAGTTAGAGGACATAGATTTGGGAAACAGAGAGTATTAGTTTGAAAAAGGCAAAGAAACAATGGCCGATGATGATAAAATAGCTTTCAATAGTCTCATATCAGCCATAAAAGAACTCACCACTGGGCAAAAAGAAATGATGAGCACCTTTAGGCAAATGACTAAAAAGAATGGGCCAACCCCACATAGTCCCTTATTTCCCAACAGTGATAGGGTATCCACCAGCAGTAGTAGGGAGCACTTACATACCAACATGCAGAGCCATCCCCATATTTACAAGCCTTTCCGACCTACCATGCCTCAATTCTTAGATAGTCCAGCTGCAGTGCCTCTAGCACAAGCAAAACCAGAAGAACCCATGAGTGCCTATCTAAGAGAATATAGGGCTTTAGGAGAGGACTTCCATTCAGCCATGACCTTCACTGACTTCTGCCACTTTAAAAGTAAGAACAAACCCAAAGCTTACAATAGGCCATTCACCCAGAACTATGAGTTACAGTGCACTGTAGGGAAACTAACTATCTATACCTTTGAGGGCACCCGGGGTGGCCCAGCTAGGAATTGGGTGCAAAAGTTGGATACATACTTCCAGCTCAACCCCATGATTGAGACAGATGCCATTAAATTGGCTACTTTGCATTTGGACGGAGAAGCACATGAGTGGTGGTACCACAGGTTAGTGACACTGGATCACAACACCATCACCTCATACACAGATTTTACACAGAGGCTCATTGAGCGGCTTGATCGAAAGGATCCAGAGGTACACTTTAGGGAGTTGGCACAGCTCAAGCAGACAGGGAATGCAAATGCTTTTATTTCTAAGTTTCAGAGGATAGCAAATGCAAATGCAAATGCACCGTAGGGAAACTAACTATCTATACCTTTGAGGGCACCCGGGGTGGCCCAGCTAGGAATTGGGTGCAAAAGTTGGATACATACTTCCAGCTCAACCCCATGATTGAGACAGATGCCATTAAATTGGCTACTTTGCATTTGGACGGAGAAGCACATGAGTGGTGGTACCACAGGTTAGTGACACTGGGTCACAACACCATCACCTCATACACAGATTTTACACAGAGGCTCATTGAGCGGTTTGATCGAAAGGATCCAGAGGTACACTTTAGGGAGTTGGCACAGCTCAAGCAGACAGGGAATGCAAATGCTTTTATTTCTAAGTTTCAGAGGATAGCAGTGATGGTCACAGATATATCAGAGAACAGGTTGATTATGTTGTTCACTGAGGCTCTCACTAAACCCTTACGGGGATGGGATAAGACTTATAGGCCCACCACCCTAACAGATGCCATCAGACAGAATAGAGACTTGCAGGATGCAGTGCCCAAAAATAGGTTTCCTCCCAGGACCAGCGTTCCTATTAAAGATAAAGAAAGGAAACCATGGCCCAAGAAAGAATGGATGGACAATGATACCCGACAGGACCTTAGAAGAAAAAAGTTATGTTTCACTTCCCAGGAACCATGGATACCAGGTCACAGATGTTCAGGAAAAGTAAAACCCTACTACATAGATGCTTATTCCGACAGTGAGGAGGATGAGGATTACCAGGATCAAGAGCAAGGAGAGACAACAAAGATAGTTGCTAAGGGACAGGCCTCAGGAGGTACCATTGCTACCATGACAGGGGTTCCTAGATTCCACACTCTTCGGATCAGAGGTACCGTACAGGGCCACAGAGTGGGAGTACTGATAGATGGTGGGGCATCCCACAACTTTATTGATGCTGCATGGGTTAAAAAGAGAGACATTCAGACTGAGAGCTTTGATGGGTTTTCGGTAGCAGCAGCAGGTCACACCATGGAGTGCAGTCAGAGGATTCCTAAATTAAAGGTAACGCTTGGGAATTATACAGTGATAGAGACATTCTATGTGGTAGATGTACCTAACATGAATGTGGTACTAGGAGTTCAATAGTTGTAT
>LPNX010247491.1:0-66257 GCA_001517045.1 Pseudotsuga menziesii | reverse complement strand
ATGAGTTTCTAGTGATGCCATTTGGGCTCACTAATGCACCAGCTACTTTCCAATCATGCATGAACCATATCTTCAGGACAGTTGCGTAAATATATTCTGGTATTCTTCAACGAGATATTGATATACAGTCGGACTTGGGAAGAACATTTGAGACATCTTGATGAAGTACTTGGTATTCTACAAGAGCAGTCATTATATGCTAAAATGTCCAAGTGTGAGTTCGGCATGCAGGAGATGTTGTACTTAGGACATGTGATAGGGGCCAACAGGGTCCAGGTGCACTTAGAGAAGATTCGGGCAATTTTGGATTGGCCTACACCTAAAAATGTGACAGAACTAAGGGGCTTTTTGGGCCTTTGCACCTACTACAGGAGGTATGTCAACAGATTCTCACAGATGGCCGCACCCCTCACAGATCTTACCAAGAAGGGAGCATTTAGTTGGTCGGAGGTAGCAAAACAAACATTCGAGAAAATGAAGGAGGTAATGAGTTCATGCCCAGTATTAGCTTTACCAAACTTTTCTCAATCCTTTGTGTTAGAATGGGATGCTTCAGGAGAGGGAATTGGGGCAGTTTTGATGCAAAACAACCACCCCATAGCATTTGAGAGCAGGAAGCTCAAAGACTATGAGCGCCACTATTCGATATATGACAAAGAGATGTTAGCTATCCTCAATGCGCTAACCAAGTTTAGGCATTACTTAGTAGGTGCCCGGTTCAAGGTTAAGACAGATCACAACAGCCTGAAATACTTCCTAGAGCAGAAAGAGCTAAATGAGAGACAACAGAAATGGGTAAGTAAAATACAGGCTTATGACTTCGAGATTGAGTACGTAAAGGAGAAGAGCAATGTAGTGGCCGATGCACTTTCTAGACGACCAGCTACTTTATCCCTTATGAGCATCTCATCAGATTGGAGGTCTCATCTTTTGGTTGAGTACTCCAAAGATAAGTTTGCTTGCGAGCTATTGGATGGACAGATTCAGGATGATAGGTACAAGGTCATTGATGATATCATATACTACAAAAACAAAATCTTCTTGGTTCCAGAGTCTCCCCTCAACAAGAAAATCTTACAAGCATCGCACGATTCACCATTAGCAGGGCATCAGGGGTTTCTCAAGACCTACAGACAGATTAGAGAAAGGTTCTCATGGAAGGGCCTCAAGAAAGATGTGATACAACATGTGAGGGAGTACAGCTTGTGCCAACAAAACAAAATAGAGCACATCCACCCGACTGGTTTACTACATCCCTTACCTATTCCCGAGCAGAAATGGGAGAGCATTTCTATGGACTTCATTATTGGGCTGCCCAAGGTCCAAGGCAAAGACTGCTTGTACGTAGTAGTCGATAGATTGACTAAGTTTGCTCACTTCTTTGCCATATCATCAGATTATTTAGCAACACAGGTAGCAAAACTATTTTCCAGAAAGGTATTTAGACTCCATGGGTTACCCAAGACCATTGTCAGTGACAGGGACAGCAAATTCACAGGAGCCTTTTGGCAAGAGCTTTTCCGGTTAGTGGGGACCGAGTTAGCAATGAGCATCATTCGCAGAGTAACGGGCAGACAGAGATTGTTAATAAATGGATTGAGGGATACTTGAGAAATTACGTATCAGATCAGCAAAGGACATGGATCAAATGGTTACACTTGGGTGAACATTGTTACAACACCACCTACCATATGACCATTAGGATGACCCCTTTCCGAGCCCTATATGGGTATGATGCTTCCACTTTTGCATACCGGATATTTGGCAATACCAGGGCCCCCAAGGCCAAGGAGTGGATTCAGGTGGGTCAAGAGAACATACAGGCTGCTCAGAGTCAACAGAAGATATATGCAGACAGGCACAAAGTTGAACGCAGTTTTGAGGTGGGAGACTTCGTTTATTTACGCCTCCAGCCTTACTGACAGTCATCTCTTAAAAAGAAAGGAGCAGAAAAACTCCAACCTCGTTTCTATGGTCCATACAAGATAATTCGGAAGGTCGGAGAGGTAGCATATGAGTTAGAACTACCCCCAGAGAACAAGATTCACAACATATTTCATGTCTCCAATCTCAAGAAGGTGGTTGGTCAACAGATTGTTACATCTTCTGAGCTGCCTCCCCTTGATGACAAGGGGCAATTGGTTCTGATTCCGGAGCGCATCCTAGAGGTGCGAGAGCGGAAACTGAGAAACAGAATCATCAGAGATTACCTGGTTCAGTGGAAAGATCTGGCTATAAAGGAGGCTACTTGGGAGGCAAAACAGGTATTACAGCACCCAGCTTTACAGTTGCTTGAGGACAAGCAAATTCGAGCGGGGAGGACTGTAATGCCCTCTTCTACTTAGGCATTGAGGACCAACCCGCTAACCTATGTGATTCCTATAGGTTCGAGCGGGTACTGACAGTCAAGAAATCAGCCGAACACTGATGCCATATATAGAAGATCTAGGGCATCAATATTATATCACCATTGGGTCGAAGAGGGCCACTAGAGCCGAAGGCCACCTGCATGCATGACATCCGGGCATTATTTAATGATGCATGCACTCGATTAAGTCTGCATGCGCATGCATGCAAGTCAACCACAAATTAGAAGATAAAGTGACCTAATTAGGTCAAAAGTTAGGGTTTTCGCAGTTGAGAGTTATAAAAGAAAGATAAAGTGAATGGAGAAGTCACTTATGTGATAATTGATTTGTGGAGTCGAATTGGAGAGCTCGGCGAGCTAAGTTGGAGTTGAGCGCATGCTCAGCTAACTGGTGTATTTCGGCATCGAAATCTATCTGCCCTAGTTCATCATCACGTTGGATCATCTAGGTTCAGCACTAGTTCATCATCAAGTTACATTCAGCAGTTATTCTGGGAGGTTGATTATTCATCCAGCTAGAGGGTTTCACCGTCACACCGTGTCACCGTGATTAGAGACAAAGAAATTCGTTTTCCTACCTACAGGGTTCAGAACTTCCGCATGCTGCTTCCATCATCATCAGAGGGGTATTATAACCCTAGTGCACATCATCTGGGCCTTCAGCAGCAACTTATTTATTATTCTGGAGCATATACATGTTGAGAGGAGGGCGCATTCACCTGTGGAGGACGATTTGGTGTATCTCCTTATTCCTTCGACAGAATCTTTACATGCTGGGACCGGTCTCTTCACCATCAGCTGATCTATATATTGGTATGTACATGCATTGATTTCTCCTATTTTATAGCATCTCAGTATAAGTTCGGGGTTTGCTTTCCTATTTGATTAAGGAATAAATCTATTAGCCATCTACAATATACACATAAACAAGAAAATATCAGTTTGGGATATTACAGTTATCTATATCTCAACAAGGATTTGACATTTTTAGGAAAGCAGCAAGCTACTAAACTGTGACTTTACTTAAATTTCTTGGGTTCCATTTCCAGACAAAAGGAACCCACATCCTTTAGCATTTTCCATCAACTTGGCCTGATAGGCAGGATTGAGTGTGTTACCTCCCAACTTCCCACTTCAAATGTGTAAAAGTCCCAAGGACAAAATGCAAACCCAAGGGTATCTAAGAGGGGGCTACCCACTGTCACCTTAGTAATTCCCTCTCCAACTTTAGGTTGGCTCTTCTCCAACACAAAGGGGTATCCCTAAAATAAGATTACTAAGATCATAACAAGGAAGGCTCAAGGTGATGTGAAGAGATGGCTTAGAAAAACATTTGTTTTCTTGGAGTATAGAAAATGGGACGATGGAGGACAGAGACTAGTGCCTATCCACTGTTGGGCACAATGGAGTCAAAAAGATCAGGCTAAAGAGAGCAAGTTTTAAGAATGGTTGAGGTAAGTAAAGCTGTTACACATGCCAAAATTTGTTGACTTGTTATTCAATGATGTAGAAATGAACTTGGAGGACCTAAAGGTGCTACTCTCAAACAACACTATGAGGGTGTGTCCTACAATGAAGTTTTGACCCTAAAACAATTCTTAGAAGATGATAGATGTAAGACAACACATTCAGAAATAAGACATCAAAGGAAATTTACAAGAGAAAATTTCCACATTAAACCCTTCCAAGATAGTAGATATACCCCTTTTTTTGGTCTGTCAAGCATATGTTTGCAAGTAATTTTCTAGTGTACATCCATAACAATTAGAAACAATAACATAAGCTTCACATGAAATAGAAAAAGATTTGACACCTCCCATACATCCTCCAAAGGATATACAATAATGCTCCAAGAGGAGAGAAATCCTCACAAATCCAACCATGAAAATGAATGAGGAAGGGCTTCTCTTTATATCCAATGTAGCTTAACTTGATTTACAATAAAATAATAGTTTGCTCACCTAGATCCACTACTTTCTCAACAAACTCCCCAAATATAGCATAAAGTGGTTTAGATATCCACTTTCCTTTCCAAGTAAATCAATAAAATTATGCTAATTCATAACCAACTCATGTTGTGAAGTCAACAATGAATAAAAATAATATGGTGGTAATGCAAAGTGTCTTCTCCAGGGTCAACATCTATTTCTTCAAGAGAATAAAACAAGAGATATCTCCTCGAAATGGGCCACCCAAATCATCTAGCAAAAGCGCACCCTCAAAGTGGCACGTGTGGTCAAAATGTAGTGCGAATTTTTAAACATTAATTTTGAAATCACCAACTCCCTCAATACTTACCAGATTTTCTATTATAACCACTTTTCAAAATCCGATGGCCACTCTACATCTAATGTTGTTGATTTGGTGACAAACGGAGCACTTTGTCAAAAGATATTTGTTGATAAGCTAGCATGCATCACCAAAAGTAGCATAGTCCTTCAAGCTAGAATGTCACCTCCAAATGGCTCAAGATCCCAAGTGCCAACTCATCAAAGAATGTGCAAATGCTAGATCTATGAAATGAGGAGTAAACAAGTGAGGATAGAAGCATCAATCCACATTCAAAATCATCACAACACAACCAACTATGAGGAAAGGGACAGCTCAATCCTTTAAGCAATAAAATATCACCATGCATCAAAATGTGTGGCAAGAAGAGAGAATCAAGGGGAGTGCTCTACTAGAGATGAAATCCAACCATACCAAGATACCATCCATGTGCCAAGTGTCTTCGAATAAGCAATGGCATTTAAGCAATAAGCACAAGAAAAGTGCACCCTAGAGATACATGTCAACTCTTTCAAACAACAGAATGTGTGCATGCCTCGAGATATGTGCTAGAACAGAGGGCATTCCAAGGAAAACATAGGTTTATCTTGCGATTATCATCTTCCAACTATGAAACAAATCCACAATGTTAGGGCACTATAGCAATCCAACTCTCATGTGGTCAAATAGAATCAAAACCAAGGATAAATATCCCCCATATCTTCTCCAGCATGTATATATTAGCCTAGTGATCCATCAACGGGTGATCAATGTGTCATGAGAAGGTTGAACATGTGTGGATCACCTGCATTTCTACTAGGGCATTCCACCTAGGAGACTTTAAAAGTTTGAATCCCAATCATACATATATTATCCACTTTGAACCATGCAAAAAGGAACCAACAAGGAGATCCTCAAGTAAAGACATCAATCACTAGGATGTTCCATCATTATCGTAATTGATCCTTACAAACAATGGAGAATCCCTTAATCACGCCAAGACACAATTATTTACACTTTAAAACTTAGGTAAACCCTAAGTTGATGGGTTTCCAATCAATAAAATGCATAAAGTGTTAAATAATTGCATTAATGCTAAGCAAAACCCTCCAAGGTATGCCAATATCACCAAGAAGTAGAACATACCATCATCAAATTATCATGAAAACACCATGAAGATATCTCATCTAATATCTACTAGCAGAAACCCGTTATCAAATCAATCAAAGAAGAGCAACAATCCTAAGCCAAAGCTCACATGCACCCTAGTCCATCCAATGAATCATTTAGCAAGCTCAATCTTTGTGATTAAAATAGCAAGTGTAACCCTCATACAATATGAGGGGTAACATAATGCAAGCACTCTAAGATCCTCGTATCCATTGATCTCAAGCACCTATGTCATTCCATTGAAATTGCCTCTTGACAACTCGACAACACTACAAATAACTCAGTTCCCACGAGCCCAATTAGACAATATGACCCACAATCATCCTCACTAAAATTCTTTCTCAGCAACACAACATCCCTACAATGAAAGTAAGTCAACCCATTGTGATGCTTCCCCTCATGGGTCCAATCCTACACATCCTCAATGATTTCTCCAACCCATGGTGACCATGGACAAGAAGAACACACACACGAATGAAATCGAACAACTCAACAATCACAACAGTGGGATGAGTACTAAAAAACTTTATCGGTATAGACTCTCCCAAGCATAGAGCAGCCAATCTTGCCGCTTATGCCCCAATCAAAATTGTGGGTATCCCCTAAAAAATGTTTCTTTGTTGTCCTAAACCTTCACAAAGATTTTTCATATGGGGTGTTGAATTTTAGCATGTGCATATATTCTTTAAATTTTGCAGACTGTAATATAGATAACAATAATACAAGTGCAGTATCAATACAAATGAACACCAGATGATTTCACAGGGAAACCTTTAAAGGACAAAAACCCCAAAAGCATTAGTAATTCATACCTTAAATGAGATGACTGAGTTTGTAGTAGTAATAAGAAAAAATATCTCAAAATTATGAGATGAATGTTTTCACAAATTTGTCAAACCCTAGCAAGCTTGAACAATATTTTCAAATCCTAGCAGACTTGACCAAAACCTACCATGTGGAGGATGAAGACAAGTTGCCCGAAAAAATTCTTCTGCCCAAATTTTTCCATACTGCCCGAAATTTGCAGACTAAGGTCCACCCAAATTTTCTCTCAGTTGCCCGAGACATCTTCCCTATTGCTCGAGCTGCCCAGAACCTGCCTGTTGCTGCCCGGATCTTCTTGTGGGCTGCCCGAACTTTCCCATGGGTGCCCATGAACAATATAGGGCTGCCTTAATCTTTTTGTGGGCTTCCCGAACCTTCCTGTGGCTTCCCGTGAACAATTTAGGGCTACCCGAGGTCTCCTGTGTGCTTCCCAAACCTTGTAAGATACCCAGATCTCCTGGTAACCTCTCTTTCCTGCTGCTCGTGACTTCGGTGGTTTGTTAGAAGGTTGCATGTACTTCTTTTCTACTGCCCCAATGAAGGATGGAGCTTCCGGTGAACAGGAGCAGCTTGTAGTCGCAGCCCTTGGTTTGTTGTTGTTGCTGCGTGTAAGGTGAGCTACTTTGGTAGCACTCCCAGCTTCTTGGTGTGGAAGAGAAGGTGCTTTAGCTAGCTAAGTTGCCATGCTATGGCATAAAACATAAGAACCAGTCACACTCCTTCAATAGCAGCTAATAGTCACGAGTTGAGGAGCAGTCACGATGACGAGTGAAGTGTATAAAGATGTTTTGCAAGTGAACTTCATTTATAGACTTTCAATCACTTGAAGTGGTCCCTCTTAAATAGGAATTGAATAATAGAGTTTTATTCTTTTTCATGTTTACCCTTTGACTTTAATTTTTTGTGGTACCATAGGCCTTCTTGTATTTTTACTTTAATTTCTTGTGGTACAATAGGTCTTCTTGTAATTTGACTTTAGCTTCTTGGTCTTCCTCATGGACCAAGGCTTCGGGTAAGAAGGTCCTTCAAGTGTTCTGTGGTCAAAGCAAGTGGCCTTCATGGTCCTTCATGCCCACTCAAAGTACATCACCATAAATAGGGAGAATTACTAATGGTTTTAACTTGAACTCCTTGTGCCACCAAGATCGGGTACTAGGTGTCTTAACCAACGGTAGTTAATCCCTGGAGAAGGTCACCTAGCCCATAGATCAAGTATAGGAGTGCATCACATGTCCAGACTTAGTCTAGGGCTTATAGTGATAACTTGGTAACTGACCAGGTGTCTCAACCCTAGGTTGCATCAATTGACTCAATGTCAAATACTTGGTAACTAACCAAGCACCTCCATTCTCTCGAAGAATGGCCCTCAGCCCTAGGCTGAGTCCTCCAGTCCTAAACTGGTTCAATTTCCTGGTAACTGACCAGGTGCCTCCATTCAAAGAATGGCCCCTCAGCTCTAAGCCAAGTCCCCCAGTCCTACACTGGTTCAAATTCCTAGTAACCAACCAGGTGCCTTCATTCAAAGAATGGTCACTCAGCTCTAGGCTGAGTCCTCCAGACCTAGACTGGTTCAAATTCCTGGTAACTGACCAGGTGCCTCTATTCAAAGAATGGGCACAAGGCTCTAGGCTGAGTCCTCCAGTACTACACTGGTTCAAGTTCTTGGTAACTGACCAGGTGCCTCCATTCTCCAAGAGAATGGCTCTCAATGCTGCTTAGGAAAAATCAACACTCCCTCTCAGCGAGAGAGGTATTCTCTGCCATGCCAAGCTTGTCACGAAAGTACACAAACTTT
Organism: Pseudotsuga menziesii; assembly: GCA_001517045.1. Taxonomy (NCBI): domain Eukaryota; kingdom Viridiplantae; phylum Streptophyta; class Pinopsida; order Pinales; family Pinaceae; genus Pseudotsuga; species Pseudotsuga menziesii. Next base: position 57,831 of record LPNX010247491.1, on the reverse strand, counting down.
GTTGTTGTCAAAGGCTTGGTCAAAATTTTTGCAATATGTTCATCTGTACGGATGTAATGCAGCTTCAAAGTGCCTCTCTGTACTAGGTCTTTGATGAAATGATACTTCATTTAAATGTGTTTCGATCTATCGTGAAACATCGAATTTTTTGATAGCTTAGTGCAACTCTGATTACCACAATGAATAGTCGTTGAGTCAAGCTTTCCACCGAAAAGATCAGAGAGAATTTTCCTAAGCCAAATTGATTCCTTGCAGGCATCACTAGCAGCAACATACTCAACTTCAATTGTACTTTGAGCTATGGGACCCTGTTTCCTGCTAGACTAAGAGATCATTGTCGATCACATAGTGAAACAGTAACCTGAAGTGCTTTTCCAGTCTACTGTACTACCAACCCAATCGGAGTCAGCATATCCGACTAACATTACTCCACTGCTGGAAGTATATACCTGAGCCCATAAGTAATAGTACCACGCACTTATCTGAGTACATGTTTAGCATCTACCCAGCGTATATGCTTCGGATCGGACATGAACCGACTCAGTGCATTCACTATGTAACAGATATCTGGTCTCGTGTGTACGAGATACATCAAAGATCCAATGAGATGTCAATACAAAGTAGAGCCCACATCCTATGAACTAGTGGCTGAGTCACGCAATTTCTTCAAGTTCGTTGTCATGAGCACGCTCATGGACTTGCAGTCCTGCATCCCAAATCTTTGCAAGATATCAAATGCATACTTCCCTTGTGTTAGGAAGATCTCGCCTGGCTTTTGCCAGACCTCCAAGCCAAGAAAATAGTGCATCAACCCAAGATCCTTAATTTCAAATTCAGAGGTGAGCTCTCTCTTACACTAAGCTATCAGTTGTTCCTCTCCAGTAAGGAACAAGTCATCCACATACAAGACTAGGATCAAGATATGGTTATGAACCTTAAAGTACAGATTGGAGTCAGCAGTACTTTTGGAGAACCCCAAGCTATGAAGGTAGCCATCAATCCTTGGATACCAAACTCTTGAAGCCTATTTGAGCCCATACAAGGCTTTCTTCAACTTACACACATGGGCCTTATCCCTATGAGTCACAAAGCCTTCTGGTTGTTCAATGTAGACTTCCTCATCAACTTTTCCATTGAGGAAGGTTGTTTTTACATCCATCTGATCGGGTTTCCATCCGAACACAACAGCAAGAGAGATTATGGTTTTGATAGTGGTATATCTTGCGACGGGAGCAACAGTCTCATCATAGTATATGCCTTCCTTTTGAGTGAAGCCACGAGCTACAAATCTAGCCTTGTACTTCTCAATGCTGCCACCGGCAGCATACTTGATTTTGTAGATCCATCTCAATGTTACCACTGCCTTTCATGTCCGTCTGGGAACAACTTCCCACACATCATTTTTCATGATTGAACTGTATTCTTCAATCATAGCATCATTCCATACCTGTTGGCTTGTTGCTTCTTTGTATGTGGAGGGTTCTGCATTTATGAGCTTGCTCATAAGGCCTGAGTTCTTCTGCGGCCTTATGCTTTCTCTGAAAGTTTCAAGAGGAGCATTATGCTTCTCAACTTCTTGCACCGTTTCTCGGTACCAGGCAGGTCTCCTTTTGGAAGGAGGAACCTGAAGTAGTTCTTCAGCCGGACTTTCAGATTCTTCAAGCACATTTGGAATTTGAGGCTCAAATTCTTCTTATTCTGAATTTGGGATCTCAGAAGGGGATTCTTCATCATCCTTTGGAAGCTCTTTGTTTGAGGAAACGCAGCTTCCTCATGGAATATTACATCTGTACTGACTTCAATGTACCTTTGTCCAGGGACATAGATGCAGTAAGCTTTTTAGCTTTCACTATAACCAACAAATATGCCTTTCTTTCTAGAAGGCTCCAGCTTAGCCCTCTTTCTTTTGGTACATGAATATACACAGGGGTGCCAAAAATCCTCATGTGGTCCACGACAGGTTTCTTGCTGATAAATACTTCTTCTAAAGTATTTGCCCCCAAGATGGCATGAGGGCTTCTGTTTTGAATGTACACAGCAGTACATGCAGCTTCAGCCCATAAGGATAAAGGAAGATCAAGGTCAACCAGCATAGCTTTAGCAGCTTCACATATCGTTCTATTCTTCCTTTCTGCAACCCCATTCTGTTAAGGGTTGTAAGGCACTGTCAGCTTTCTCTTGATTCCTGCTTCTCGACAAAAATCATCAAACTCATTAGACTCATATTCACCTCTGTTATATGACCTTAGGATACGGATGTGTCTTCCTACTTGGTTTTCAATCAGAGCCTTGAATTCTTTGAACTTGTCAAAAGTTTTACTCTTGACTTTGAGAAAGTAGATCCATGACTTTCGAGAGTGATCATCTATGAACAAAACATAATACAAGTACCCACTCAAGGAGGGTGAAGACATAGGCCCACATATGTCAGAATGAATCAAGATCAAGATGCCTTTAGATCTATTCTTGCTTCTGGAAAAGGATTTCTTAGTGTTCTTACCTTGAGCACAACCTTTGCAAACACCATCATGTTTAAGAGAAAAAATTGGCATACCTTTAACCATCTTTTGAAGGCCTAGAAGGGTTGTAGAGTGAAGGTGTCCAAACCTCTGATGCCACAGCTCACATGGGTCAACTGTGTTGTGAACCAAGGCTGTGTGGAATTCTCGGAAGCTTTGTAAAGACCTCCCTCTCAAACTCCAATTGATACAACTGAGCTTAGCTTCTCACTCTTTACCCATAGTAGGACCTTCTTGTCCATGAAGAGAACCCTGTAGCCTTTGTCTTCTAATCCAGCAGCAAAGAGGAAGTTCTTCTTTAACCCGGGGACATATAATGTCTTCAATATGCAAAATTGTGCCTGATTCAAGTTGAAGTGAGGTTGAGCCAACTCCTTCAATCTTGTAAGTGGTGTCTTCCCCAAGTTCTACTTGAGTAGTGAACTTCTTCCTGTGGCTGGTGAGTGCTTCACGGAAACTTGTCATATGTCTGGAAGCACCACTATCTACTAACCAAGAGTTAGCACTATTAGTGATGGATCCAGAAAGAGCAAAGAGCAGGTAATATTTCTTTCTAGGTTCATCTTCTTTGGTGGCCTTAGCATTCTTCTTCTTCTTGGGTTCTTCTTCTTCTACTAGAGAAACTTGAAACCTTCTTTTGAACTTTCTCTTTGGCTACCTGAAATCCTTGGCAAAATGTCCAATCTTATGACAATTAAAACATTCTAAACTTGGAGCACTTGAATGTTTACCTTGCGGTTTCCTTTCCTTCTTTTTCTGAGTGAAGGGCTTCTTGAACTTCCTTGTCTTAGCTGTAAGAGCAAGGTTTCCTTTCTTGGCACCAGTTGCTTTGCTTTGAACTCTTCCTTCTTCTTCCAAACAGTCATGCCAAAGTCTATCAAAGTTTGGTTGAGTTTCACGTACACTTACAACTGCCAGAAAGGTTTCCCAAGAATTGGGAAGTCCATCGAATACAGTCTATATAAGATCATCATCATCCATAGGTATACCAATAGCAGTAAGTTGATCTCTTACCTGTGAAATTTTTGTGAAGAAGGGAGCAACTCCTTCATCCTTGTTCATCTTCAGTGTACGAAGCCTTTTCTTCAATACTCTCTTCTGGCTAAGTGTCTTCTTTTCATACAAATCCGTCAAGGTGTCAAAGCATTCTTTGGCAGTCTTCAATGGTGTGATGGTGGGCATCTAGGTTTCCTTGATCGAGTCATAAATGATCCTCCTTGCTTTTGCTTACGTCTTCTTGAACGCAATTCTACCATCATTAGATGTAGGTTCTTCTATGGTATTAAGAACCAGGTCATCAAGGTCATTTTCTTCTAGGGTGGCCATGAGCCTAGCTTTCCATGAGTTGTAGTTGGTTGATCCCTTAAGCCTTTCTTCCGGTCTGAAAGCATTGGTGGCCATCTGTGTTGCATGGGTGCCCGTATCGGGGGGGTCGGGTACACGAACCAGTACCGGGTACTTGGGTACTTCAATGGTACGTCCCCAGCTGTACCCAAATCCAATCTCACGTATCGGGTACTTCATGTATGAAAATAGGGTACTTGCATGGATTTTGGTACGCTGTACCATGTGTTTGGGTACGCAGTCGGTACAACCGTTGGACAATTTATCTTAGCTCATTGTTCAGGATGAGTCAATTTGCAAAGATTGAAGTTCAAAATTTTAAAAATTAAATAATAAAACACTAAAACACATGTTATGTGGGCCCTTGCCCCTTACCTAAACCATCGCAACACTGCATTTCTCATTGCTAGTGCATTGCACTCACTACTCCAGCGACGACGTGACAGAGGACCTTAGTGATGCTAACGACATTGATCCTAAGGCTGTCGATAACATGGATTGAAGAAGCCAAATCAACTATCTTGTTCATGTTCAATCTTTACTGTTTTGAACTTTCTTTTTCATGTCTAAAAATGCCTTTAGGCAAATTTTGGATGTAGTATGGCAATGAAGTTTGAACTCATGATGTCATGGACATTTAATATTTTATGTCGTTAATTATATTTATATAACTTCATTCTTCCAGTTGATATCTACCATTAGTCTATGTCATATGATTTATCAAATTTATTATTTTATGTTTCAAATTTTCAATGCGAATGTTCATATGAATCATTGAATTTAGAAATATCAAATATGCATGTATGATGTGAGTGTGAAATGTTTTATTTTTATAAATTTTAACACACACACACACACATATATATATATATATATGTCTACAGTACCCTCGATGTACCCAAGTACCCTGTTTCAGAAAGTGGCGTCCTCGTCCCCGTTCCCGTACCAGTATCGTCCCCGTACCCACGTTTCCTGGCAACTTAGGTGGCCATCTCTGATTCACAAGTTTGTTATCTAAGTCTGCAAAATGTCCCAAAGTCTAGGAGGATTGCAGTAATCTGCTCTTACTGTAATCTTCACATGCAAAGCTCTAATACCATGTTGAATTTTAGCATGTGCATATATTCTTTAAATTTTGTAGACTATAATATAGATAACAATAAGACAAGTGCAGTATCAACACAAATGAACACCAGATGTTTTCACGGGGAAACCTTTAAAGGACAAAAGCCCCAAAAGCATTAGTAATTCATCCCTTAAATGAGATGACTGAGTATGTAACAGTAATAAGAAAAAATATCTCAGAATTTTGAGATGAATGTTTTCACAAACTTGTCAAACCCTAGCAGGCTTGAACAATATTTTAAAACCCTAGCAGACTTAACCAAGACCTGCCATGTGGAGGATGAAGACAAGCTGCCCGAAAAAAATTCTTCTATTGCCCAAAAATTACAGACTTTGTCTGCTGCCCAATTTTTTCTTACTGCCAAAAATTTGCAGGCTAAGGTCTGCCCGAATTTTCTCTCAGTTGCCCGAGACTTCCTCCTTGCTGCCCTAGATGCCCATAACCTGCCTGTTGTTGCCTCGACCAAAATAGGATTGCCCGAACTTCCCTGTGTGCTGCCCAAACCAAATTAGGGCTACCTGGATCTTCTTGTGGGTTGCCTGAACTTTCCTATGGCTTTCTGTGAACAGTATAGGGTTGCCCAAATCTTTCTATGCGCTTCCCCAACCTTCTTGTGGCTGCCCATGAACAATTTAGGGTTTTCTGAGGTCTCCTATGTGCTGCCCAAACCTTGTGGGCTACCCAGATGTCTTGGCAACCTCTCTTTCCTGCTGCCTGTGACTTCGGTGGTCTGTTAGAAGGCTACTCGTACTTCTTTTCTGCTGCCCGAATGGAGGATGGAGCAACCTGTAGTGGCTGCCCTAGGGTTTGTTGTTGTTGCTGCGTGTGGGGTGAGTTGCTTTTGGTAGCACTCCTAGCTTCTTGGTGTCGAAGAGAAGGTGCCCTAGCTAGCTAAGTTTCCATGCTAGGGCATAAAACCTAAGAACCAGTCACACTCCTTCAATAGCAGCAAATAGTCATGAGTGGAGGAGCAGTCAAGATGACGAGTGATGTGTATAAAAATGTTTTGCAAGTGAACTTCATTTATAGACTTTCAATCACTTGAAGTGGTCCCTTATAAATAGGAATTGAATAATAACATTTTATTCTTTTTCATGTTTACCCTTTGACTTTACCTTTTTGTAGAACCATAGGCCTTCTTGTATTTTTACTTTAACTTCTTGTGGTACAATAGGTCTTCTTGTAATTTGACTTTAGCCTCTTGGTCTTCCTCATGGACCAAGGCTTAGGGTAAAAAGGTCCTTCAAGTGTTCTATGGTCAAAGCAAGTGGTCTTCATAGTCCTTCATGCCCACTCAAAGTACATCACCATAAATAGGGAGAATTACTAATACTTTCAACTTGAAATCCTTGAGCCACCAAGATCGGGTACTAGGTGTCTTAACCAAGGGTAACTAAGGAGAAGGTCACATAGCCCATAGATCAAGGATAGGAGTGCATCACATGCCCAGACCCGGTCTAGGGCTTATAGTGATAACCCGGTAACTCACTAGGTGCCTCGGCCCTAGGCTACATCAATTGACTCAATGTCAAATACTTGGTAATTGACCAAGCACCTCCATTCTCCCGGAGAATGGCCCTCGGCCCTAGGCTGAGTCCCCCAGTCCTAGACTAGTTCAATTTCTTGGTAACTGACTAGGTGCCTCCATTCAAAGAATGGCCCCTCAGCTCTAGGCTAAGTCCCCCAGTCATAGACTGGTTCAAATTCTTGGTAACTAACTAGGTGCCTCCATTCAAAGAATGGCCACTCAACTCTAGGTTGAGTCCCCCAGTCCTAGACTGGTTCAAATTCCTAGTAACTGGCCAGGTGCCTCCATTTAAAGAATGGCCACTCAGCTCTAGGTTGTGTTAAAATTCCATATGCTAAGCTAGATCATCAGCATTTAATTTCAATTTCATAACAAAAGCATATAAACAAGATCACTGGAAGAAATAGTATCACAAGAACAACACAGATTTATCCTAGGAAAACCCCAAGGGGAAAAACCCAACAAAAGCTTCCTAAATATAGATGCCCCAAAAAGATAAAAGGTAAAAACAAAATATTGAACCTCCTCCTTCTCCAGCTGCTTCTCTCTCTCTCACTAATGCGCTACACAAGTGAGTGTGTGTGTTCCAAATGAGGAGCACCACACCTCTATATTCGTTCGTTCACTTAATAATTAATTCAGCCATGTAGGCTCGAGTAATCCTAATTTAATCATGTAAGCTCGAGTAACCACAACTGGGGTGCTAATGACCCAACTTACAATTTGAGGGGACTTCCTCGTGACTCTTATTAGTTCTCCCGATTAGAAACATCGGGGTATAAAAAAAATACAAGTGGTTCTCCTGGTAGGACCATCGAGGACCACAAAAGATACATATAGAATATTCTTCGAAGTTACAATATTTCAACACTCCCTCTTAACGAGAAGGATATTCTACAACAACAATAGTAGGATAGAGATAGAGGACATCATCAACATCATCAGGGTAACACATCTATAAATCATTGGAAGCTTTTCAACATCATATAGTCTTCATCTTCAATCTTCAACGACAGCAACACTTTGACCGCTTGATTGATAACATCATCAACAGCACTTTGACCTTTCAATTAGTACGTCATCATCATTCCACTCTAATATTTCGATCAATACGTCATCATCATCACACTCTGATATTTCGATCAGTACATCTCATCATCACACTCTGATCTTTCGATCAATACGTCATCATCATCACACTCTGATCTTTCGATCAGTAACATCATCATCAACAAAAACCTACAATCCACAACATGAAGACGAAAGTCTTCTAATCACTTTTGGACCTAAGTCCAAGGATGATACAATCCTACCACATTCTCGACAACGGAAGTCATCGAATTGATTACGGGATAATCAGTCCCTATCACTTTAGGACTAGGTCCAAGGATGATGCAATCCTACCACACTCTCAGGGACCGAAGCCTTCGGATGCCATTCTGAACCGAAGTTCAAGGATGATGCAATCCTGCCACATTCTCGGGGACCGAAGCCTCCGGATACCTTTCTGAACTGAAGTTCAAGGATGATGCAATCCTGCCACATTCTCAGGGACCGAAGCCTTCGAATACCTTTCTAAACCAAAGTTCAAGGATGATGCAATCCTGCCACATTCTCAGGGACTGAAGCCTTTGGATACCTTTCTGAACCGAAGTTCAAGGATGATGCAATCTTGCCACATTCTCGAGGACCGAAGCCTCTGGATACCTTTCTGAACCGAAGCTCAAGGATGATGCAATCCTGCCACATTCTCGGGGACTGAAGCCTCCAGATACCTTTCTAAACCGAAGTTCAAGGATGATGCAATCCCACTACTTTCTCGAGGACCGAAGTCACCGGATCTATTCTAGACAGATGTCCCAAGATGATACAATCCCTCTTCATTCTCGAGGACCAAGGTCACCGGATCACTTTAGGGCAAGTTCCCAGGGATGATACAATCCCACTGCAACATCACTACTTCCCCTTTCGAGGAAGGTCTTTCCAAACAACACCAAGTTTGTCTCGAAAGTGTTCAAACTTTACCCGAGACAGAGGCTTCGTCAGCACATCAGCAACTTGTTCATCAGTACTCACATACTGGAGCTTTATGGCCCCCTTCTGCATCTTATCTCGAATGTAGAAATACCGGATTTCTACATGTTTCAATCTATCGTGGAACACTGGGTTCTCTGTCATCTTTATACAACTTTGGTTGTCACATAGAATCACGGTAGTATCCAACTCTAGGTTGAAGAACCCTGACATCAGCTTTCGAAGCCATATGGCTTCACAACTAGCAGAGCAAGCTGCTATATATTCTGCTTCGGCTATGCTAAGAGCAACACTGGACTGTTTCCTGCTAAACTATGAAATCATAGTAGATCCCAGACTATAACATCCACCTGATGTGCTTTTCCTGTCTGAGATACTTCCAGCCCAATCTGCATCTGTATAGCCATACAATCTGTACTCATGGCTACCATCATAGTATAGACCAAAGTCTATAGTCCCTTTCAGATATCTCATCACATGTTTTGCAGCTACCAGGTGAACCCATCTAGGTTGAACTAGATATTGACTCAGAGTGTTCACAGCAAAACAAATGTCAGGTCTGGTGTTTGTTAGGCACATTAATGACCCAATGATCTGTCTGTATTGAGTCACATCCACTAACTCTGATGAGTCATCAGCTAACAACTTCAGGTTGGAATCCATGGGTGTGGCCATGGCTTTGCATTCCAACATATCGAATCTTTTCAATATCTCTACTACATACTTTCCCTAGTTGAGAAAGATTCCTTCTGAACTTTGCCATACTTCCAGACCTAGGAAATAATGCATTAACCCAAGGTCTTTCATCTCAAATTCTTCTACAAGTTTCTTCTTGCTTTCCATAATCTGTTTCTCGTTCCCTGTCAAAAATAAATCATCCACATATAATAGTAGTATGACAGGTTCATCTTCTATAACCTTGAGGTAAAGGTTAGCATCGGCTTTACTCTTGGCAAAGCCCATGCTTGTCAGGAAACTATCTATCCTTCCATACCAAGCTCAAGGAGCTTGTTTTAGGCCATACAGGGCCTTCTTCAACTTGCATACGTGAGTATGTCTGTCTTCAACTTCAAATCCTTGTGGTTGTTCTATGTATACTTCTTCAATTACACCATTCAAGAAGGTTGTTTTCACAGTCATCTAGTGCAAGTCCCACTCCATCATGGATGCAAGTGCCATGATAGCTCTAATCAAAGTATACCGTGCTACTGGAGCAAATGTCTCTTCATAATCAATTCCCTTCTTTCTGAGAGAAACCTATGGCCATAAATCTTGCTTTATACTTCTCGATACTTTCGTCAGCTGCATGCTTTATCTTGTAGATCGATTTGGAGGATACTACACTCTTTCCTTCTGGTTTGGGAACTATATCCCATACATCATTCTTCATTATTGACTGGTATTCTTCAGTCATTGCTTCTACCCATTCTTTCTTATGTATCGCTTCTTCGTAGTTTGTAGGTTCTTGATCTACAAGATCACACATCAAAGATACATAGTTGGAAAAAGTCTTAGGTTTCTTACTTGCCCGTGTGGAGCCTTCAGGAGCCCCATATCTTTCTGCTTCTTGTATAATCTCTCTTGCCCAAGCAGGCTTTCTCTTTTGTGACATCTCCATTGTGGGAGGTTCTTGTGGTTCTGCCATGTAATGTTCTTCAGGAGTTTCTTCTTCAGAGAGAAATGTATTTTCTTTATTTCTGGGAGGTGTCTTTTCGTCATACACTTCTTCATGTTGCCACTTCCTGGATCTCTTGAGGGCTGCTTCTTCATCGAATGTCACGTCTCGACTGATTTCCATGTGATGGAATCCAGGAATGTAAATTCTGAATGCCTTGGATACTTCAAAGTATCCAACAAATATCCCCTTCTTTCTGGAAGGGTCTAACTTGGTTCTTTTCTCTTTTGGTATATGAATATATAATGGACAACCAAATATTTTGAGGTGACTTACCTCAGGCTTCTTTCCCATGAACATCTCTTCTGGAGTCTTGAATCCAAGAGCACTGTGAAATATTCTATTCTGTACATACACAACAGTTCTTGCTGCTTCTGCCCATAGATGCATTGGAAGATCTTGATCATATATCATTGTCTTCACTGCCTCCATGATGGTTTTGTTCTTTCTTTTCCCCAACTCCATACTGTTGAGGATTGTAGGGAGTAGTCAGTTCCCTCTTGATTCCGGCATCTTTGCAAAAGGCTTCAAACTCTTTTGAGGTATACCCTCCGCCATTGTCTGATCGGAGTGTCTTTATTTTCTTGTCTGAAAGATTCTCCATCAAGGCTTTGAACTCTTTGAATTTCTCAAACACTTCACTCTTTGCTTTCAAGAAGTATATCCAAGTCTTTCTTGAATAGTCATCAATAAATGTGATAATAATATTCAAAGCCACTTAAGGATGTAGAAGACATTGGACCACATACATTTGAATGAATCAATTACAACGTACCTTTTGTTTTTGTTTCGCTCTTCGAAAATGGATTCTTGATGTTCTTTCCCTTTGCACATCCTTTGCAAATGCCTTCATGCTTGATCTTCATGTTTGGTAATCTCGTCACTACTTTGTTCACATTAGGTAGAGCCTTGTAATTAATGTGGGCAAGCCTTCTATGCCATAGTTCACTAGGGTCAGTGCACTCATGAACAAATGTTGTTTCTGAGTGCCCCTTGAGTTTATAAAGCCTCCTTCTTCTTCACCAATGATGACTGCATCTTCAATATGCTTTCCTTTGGGCCACATGAGTACTTGACCATCTATGAAAGCAAATCTGAATCCTTTCTTATCTAAGGCTGAGATAGAAAGTAAATTCTTCTTTAGACCAGGTACATATAATACATCTTTCATCTTTAGGGGATTACCTGAATCAAGTTTGTAGCTTGCTTCACCAACTCCTTTGATTGGATATTGATAGTCATCTCCTAGGGACACTTTCTGAGGAGAGCTCTTTTCTTCAAGTTTAGACAGAGTTTTCTTTTGACCCGTCATGTGCTTTGAAGCACCACTATCAATAAGCCAAGTGTCTTCTCCAGGTGTTACAAACCCAGAGAGTGCAGAGAATAGTACATACTCTTCTGCATCTTCTTCTCTTGCTTGCTTTCTTGGAGGTCCTTCTTCTTCTTCTTCTTCATCCTCATCTTCAACTAGATGAGCATGATGCCTTTTGTTGTTGTTGATCCTCTTCTTATATTCTTGCCTCTTCATAAGACAATTTCGGGCAATGTGTCCTATCTTATCACAATGAAAACATTGAAAACCAGAGTCGTCTTTACCTGGAGAATTTTCTCTTATTCTTTGGATTCTTCTGGGAGGTTGAGACTCCTTGAAATTTCTTCTCTTGAAATTAGATTGACTTCTTCTCTTGGTGTGAGTGGCTAGGGCTTGATCATCTTCCTTTAGTAAGGCTTCTCTATTTGCCACTCTAGTCTCCTCTTGAATGCAGTCTTCCCATACCATATCAAACTTCATGCTTTCTTTTCTGGCACACATCATCTGGATGAAGGATTCCCAGGGTCTAGTGAGACCATTGAGAGCAGTCATAACCATTTCATCTTCATCAAGCTTATCTCCAATAGCTTCTAGTTGCTCTTTGATTTGAGAGACCCTTGTGAAGTAGTCTTGGATGGATTCTCCATAACTCATCTTGGTGCTCTTCAGTTGAGCTCTTAGATTCATCTTTCTGTCGATGTTTCTTCCCTCATACATTCTGGATAGGGCATCATACATTTCTTTTGGAGTCTTCTTGGATGACACTTGAGGGATCAAGTGATCCTTGATAGAGTCAGCAATAATCCTTTGTGCCCTAATCATATCCTTATGTGCTTATCCTTATGGGTCACTCAGGAAATCGTGGGGTAAGTATTATGATTACTTTGAAATGTAAGATATGGAGTATGGAAATGATAACAAGATCAAGTATACTACCCTGCAAATCAGATCAATTCTAGTAAAAAGGAATTAAGCAAAAAACAACGAAAATGGCACCGACGCGAATCCCCCCAGGAAGGATGGGGAATGGGCTCGAAAGAGCCTATTCCAAAGGAAATTTTATTTATTGATGGTTACAATATCAGAGGACTAATATATCAGTTCTTCTTGGTCCTTATATAGGCTGAAACCAAGATCTTACAGTTATACAAAAATTTTAAGAATTTTGTGACAAAAGGGAGACCCCTAGGGGGATTTGAGCGCTCCAAAAGTCACTTTGGACAGCAGCTTCCGTTCTTCTCTGTCAGACCTGCTAAAGGACAGCGAGCATGTTAGAATAAAAAATGCCCAAAAGCACTTTAAGAGTGCCTTTGGATCAGCCTACTTTATCTCAAAAAATAATGGAATTGAACTAGCTAAATCAGCGAAAAAAGGAACCAAGGAAAGCAAGCTTTCCTTGGGATCTTGGCTTGCTGTTTGTGCAGCCAATTAAAAGCACTGATATTGCAGAATATTGAATTTATCGTTCAGCAAATGAAACTACCTTAACAGCAAGCTATGAATCTTCACTAAAATTGCTTGCGAAAATAAGGTACTTTTAGCTAGATCTCTTGAAATTGAACTTTATGTGCAAAATGATACTAAGATCTAGAAATTGGAAGGGATCTTGCTAATTAGATCTATGTGTGTTTTTCTTGGTGAGATAGATCAGATTAAAAAGAAACCTTTAAAGTAACCAGTTTGAGGAAAGTTTAATAATTTTTAAAGGAGGAAGAGAGAGAAAGAGTGTTTGAAGCCTGGGAACGTTAGGCTTTGGATTCTGCTTTAGTGGAACACCGAGGGACTATGTCATTCATAAGATACTGAAGATGAGGAAGATTCAAACCAGCTCAACCTCTTCTACCAGCGAGATCACCTGCAACTTAAAAATCCTTGCACAAACAGATTGTTAAAACATAGGTGCTGCCGAAAGAGACGATTGGAAAGCATGCAATTAAACTTAAAATACATACAAATCCAATAGATCTGGAACAAGCAGCAGTAAGAGCATAAATCAAACTAGAATAAACTCTTGCCCTAACAGGAGGGAGCTCTCTCCTTCAAGGCCAACAATTAACCAGCAAAGCAATGATAAACAAAAGCAGATTATACCTCATAAGCATTTGACAATCAACATCCACACATGAAGAGCATTACACCATAGATCTTGCCTCCAAAGCTTCTTTATTCCAGAATGAAAAAACAATACAGTACAAGAGCAACAGCACCTCAATCCCAGTTCTAACTAGCTTGGAAGAGGCTGCTGTGCTTGGATTTATACAATTTACAGGCCATCCAACCCAGGGGGGGCGCAATTCCTCATGGAATCAAGTGAAATCAACTGATGGATAGTTCATTAATGCAGAACTGAGGTTGAACTGAGCCTACTTGTCAACCAGGGGCCTGATCTGGCTGACACATCAACTCATACACTGACACATCGGCCCAAAGAGCATCCAAGAGAGTCCACACGTGTGGAGGAGAGAGAGAGGGCACAATTCCCCATGAAGACCACTGTAGATCAACTCTGGATCTGATTTGATCCCCTCCTTCAGTCAAGGATTTGTCAAATCCAGTCAATCTGCTCCATATCTTATTGATTTCAGTCAAATCGGTTGAGAATCCATTGATTTATTGATTTTGGATTTGCTCCATTATTCATCAATTTATTAATTAAAATAATCAATAATTGATTTTTGGGGCTTTCTGACCTGAGTGATGGAAGATTACTCCAAACTTTGGAAAAAATGGGTCCATGGGTTTACATGGTGCTCTTAGCTTGAAAATGAGCACCTACATGACTGAAACCGATTATTTGGCCCACTTTTATTACAGACTCAATTTTTCCAATTAAACTTTAAAAAAATAGCCTAAGTTTTGGAAAAATTAAAATTTAAAAAAAAACACTGAAAAAACTAAAAAATTGAAAAATTGAAAAACACCTAGGGGGACTTAGACATGTTCATATGACTCAAAAATGATGTCTAGCATGCTTACACATTGACACCTAGACTCTAATAACCTCAATAGGCCTAAATGCCAAGCCGACCACCCCAACTTTGGAGGTATGGAGTGAAAAACTCAGAAATTATCAGTTGTTTATTCAACAACCAATAATAACCAAGGGAAAAAACACCCTAGGCTGATCAGATTGACAAATGAATTCTAAGAGACCGAGTCTTTTACAGACACTATCATGCTAGAACATTTATTACAACTCCCCCATGGGGTATGAACATGTGATATGATACAACAAGCACTTCCCAGAAGTACTTCCAAAGGTCTCTTTGAAGTCCGAACAAGTCAACCCTGTCCGGTTCACCAGGCTCACTTGATAAAAAACCACTAAGTACAACTTAGGTGGTAACACTTTCTATGCAAGCAGTTTTTCGAAAATCATTTTTTTTTGCCAAAACCCTAATTTCTTCCGGGGAGAGAGAGAGGGCTATTTCACCTTGTGAAAGCTGTCCTATTCAGGCTAGCTCTGATACCATGTTAAAATTTCATATGCTAAGCTAGATCATTAGCATTTAATTTCAATTTCATAACAAAAGCATATAAACAGGATCACTGAAAGAAACAGTATCACAAGAACAACACAGATTTATCCTAGGAAAACCCTATGGGGAAAAACCAAGCAAAAGCTTCCTCAATATAGATGCCCCAAAAAGATAAAAGATAAAACCAAAAGACTAAACCTCCTCCTTCTCCAGCTACTTCTCTCTCTCTCACTAATGCACTACACAAGTGAGTGTGTGTGTTCCAAATGAGGAGCGCCACACCTCTATTTATATTCGTTCGTTCACTTAATAATTAATTCAATCATGTAGGCTCAAGTAATCCTAATTTAATCATGTAGGCTCAAGTAACCACAACTGGGGTGCTAATGACCCAACTTACAATTTGAGGGGACTTCCTCGTGACTCTTATTAGTTCTCCCGATTAGAAACATCGGGGTATAAAGAAATACAAGTGGTTCTCCCGGTAGGACCATTGGGGACCACAAAAGATACATATAGAATATTCTTCGACGTTACAATATTTCAACAGGTTGAGTCCCCCAGAACTAGACTAGTTCAAGTTCCTGGTAACTAACCAGGTGCCTCCATTCTCCAAGAAAATGGCTCTCGATGCTGCTTAGGAAAAATCAACATGGGGATCATATGAACCCCCACTATATACCACTATGCATGTCTCTTGAATTCTTCTGTTGCAGCTATTGTAGCATCCTTTAAATCTTCTTCCATGTTCTTTGCTTCATCATTTCCATTCAATAAAGCTACTCTCCCACCTAATTTTTCTATTTCTTGTTTGACATTGCGAGGCAAATAAATGACTTTGGGCTCTTTGCCTCTTCTCTCAAGGAGATCGCTAACTTGAACAACCAATGTCTTTCCTCTAATCCAGAGGTCATTTTTGTTCATAACTTGGGTAGCCATGAGAACATACCCTGCCTTATTAATGTCTTCATTGATGTCACAAATCACAACTGAGGCAATCTGCAGATGGTATTCTCATAAGGTTACATGCCCAATTTCAATCCTCTCTATATGCTTTATTGTCTAATGTCAAATTGATTAATAGAAATTGTTCATCGTTAATGAAGTTGACAAACGTGTAAATGAATCTTGAGAGAGCACAAGTAGTCTGTTGCATTTGTCCTTGTAGACTTTTTCTCCATAATTTAGATGTGGAGATGTGGTTTCCACCATGTGAAATCAACAAAAAATGGAAGGTATGAACTCTGAACAAGCACAATTTTTTGCATTTTCTAGCAGCAGGCCGACATTTTCGAATATATAGGAAAATATCGGAATATATTGGATATGTCAAAATATATCGGAATATATTGGAACTGTCGCGATTTCTGAATTCCGATGTATTGGAAGGGGGGAAAACTCGGCGATATATCCGATATTTTCGATATATCGTCAATATGTGCAACACTGTGGAGGACACTACTTATGCAATAAAATAAGAATTCTATGCACTTGGATAAGCTCAACTTACTCATTACCTAAGAATTGAAGGTTTCTAAATAGTGGGAAAACCCTTAGATGCACTTGCCTCCTTACATAACTGCACAAAGTTCTTTAGAAGGGCAGTACTCTAAATCCTTAAAAGGAGTTTGAAATTTAGTTGGATATGTAATTACTTACATACTCAAGTCTAAATGACAAACATTATACTAATAAACGAGCATGATACATAAGGCCAACAGGAAACCACCAAACAAAAACACCATACATTTTATGGATGTCAGTCATTTCTTCTGCTATCTCTAGTGCTTAAATCAACATAATCGAAATTAAAATACAATTTCAATTCCATAATTTTCAGTAATATTGAATACAACAAATAATCAGGAAATGAGTTCAAATTAATTTAAACTTTGGTAGATAGATACAAGAACCTCTCTTAATTTCTCGACAATCTAGTTTGAAGCAAAGATCATAATAATGATTTCAATCTGTTTAAAATTTTAAACATACTTAACTCTATTGAAAATAGATGAATAATTAATGAAATTATTCACTGTAGAATTCACGTCTTCTAACAACAAATCCCAATCTACGATTCTTGCAATTGAAATAAAATTATAATATTTTACCCAAATCCTGTGGAAGAAAACTGTTATAAATCCTAAAAGTGATTGTCAATTCTAAGAAAATCAACTAAAACAATGGTGACACTAGCAAAGCTACATAAATAATTAAGTCAAGGAATTTGATATCTCATTAATATACAAAAATTTAAGGTGTAACCTGTAAGCAAATACATGCCAGCATTAATTACAATCTACACAATCATAACTAACTTTGAGAATCCTATTGGCATGGCCGCATGGTGGACTGTTCAATGGACACTTTACAGCTCATTTTTTGATATGCAGGTCTACTAGATCAATGTTCTAAGATATAGGCCCTAGGAGCCAAACTCTAGTGTTCATGACGCAGGAGCTCCACCAACTTCCTCCATCATTGGATTTGGTTTGCCAATCCAATGGCCACAGTTCATTATGGAGGTTGGGTTGTACAGCCAGACCATCGACCGATGGCCCCTGCAATGCGTCCCCACCATTCGATAAGGGCCCCACAAATCAACAGCCCATGAAAATTGCATAGGAAGGTCACCAATCATTGGCCTCCGCAATTTAACTCCACTGTTGGATCATGTGCCCTAACCCAATAGCCCTTAGTGCCTAGAAGTTTGAGCATGCATTTGACTGTCTAAAAATCAGCCACTATTGCCCCAGCGCCTGTAAGTAAATGACTTAGGTGGTGATTAAGGAAAAATAAAAATAAAAAACCAATGTACTTGGTTAGGTGAAATGTGGATGAGTGGCATCATTTTGGTCAAAGCCCATATATATATACGAAGAAGTATTATTTGGAGGGCACTTTTATTTTTGAGGAAAGGATCCACATGAGAGGAAGAGGAGAGGAGGAAAGGAGCCACATGAGAGGAAGAGGAGAGAAAAGGGCACATGAAAGGAGAAGAGGAGATGAAGGGGAAGACCTTGCTGGAGAAGGAACAAAAAGGGAGAGGAGAGGAAGGAAAGTAGAGATCTTTGGAAGAGAAGGACATAGGAAAGGAGGAACAGACAAAGGAAAGGAAGGAGATAGGGAAGAGAAAAGAAAACGGAAAAGATTAGAGAGAAATAAAAGAAAAGAGCAAAATGATGGAGAAGAACAATGAAGACAAAGGACAGAGATGTTCAAGGTAAAGAAAATGCAACTGTTCAATAGAAAATGTACAGATAGATTGTTTTGGGGTTCTTATGAAATTTCTTAGTATTGTAAGTCTAGCTGAAACTGAGACCAGCAGACATGAATTTTAATAGATAAAGAAGAGGATCTGAAAACCCAGGTTTATTTTCGAGGGTCTCCATGCCCATTGAGAAACTTGAATGTGAATTTTGTAAATTTTCTGAAGTTTAATGAAAGGCCAATTGAACCAGTTTAATGCATAAATTATCCTCCCTGTTTGCGTTTAATTATATTGTGCTTGGGAGTTCGAGTTGATGTACATAGAGCACTTGTTTATACAAATTGCAAAGCCTATAATGCTCTTGTGACTGCATGTATTTGTATATTTCAATTGTTGGAAAAGTGTAAATGTAAGGGTCTGTTGTGCCCTTGTCTATGTATTGTTATTGTCTTGATAGAGTGGATTTGGATTTCTGCAGACTGAGGTCCTCTTTGCATCAGTTCATCTCTCTTTATTGCATATGCCCTTGTCTATGTATTGTTGTTGTCTTGATAGAGTGGATTTGGATTTCTGCAGAGGACTGAGGTCCCCTTTGCATCAGTTCATCTCTCTTTATTGTATATGCCCTTGTCTATGTATTGTTGTTGTCTTGATAGAGCGGATTTGGATTTCTGCAGAGGACTGAGGTCCCCTTTGCATCAGTTCATCTCTCTTTATTGCATTTAACGGCTATAGATAAATCAAGATGCTAACAAATCCTTATATCATAATGAAAACAACCATTTCTACATTATTTCCTATCTTAACAACTTTGTATTGAACTTTCAGCATATTCCACTGGACCTTGTTAGTAGTGGTTTTAACCACCATGTCATCTCAATCACTCTTCTAGCCTCCAGAAGAGTTGCTTTTAATCTTTGCTTGTAACAGCATAGGATTTTGCAAAATTTTAGAATACGAGAATTATATGTAAAAGCAACTCTATTCAATGATTAGTATGGCAAATATTTTTTTTTTAAACTAATTTACAATTTGCCAACATGAAAAAATCTTCCAATACATTCAGACCATACTACTGTTAATAGAAAATTGGTGCCACGTTACTAGATAACTAAATCTGTTATCTGCCACGGGTTACAGGAATGAGGTGGCCCTGACAATCACTTATGCGACACCACACCAGTAACATAGAAGCATACATTTTTCAAGACAAGCATTTTATTCTTAAAAGTAATAACATGCGGTCTTTTGGTTCAAAAGTTCCAATATAAACAAACAGGTGATATCTTCCAATTTCTTTGGACAGAAATAAGTTGCATTGTTCAAAGTGAAAACGAGGTAGAAATAAGATGCATTTGTTCAAAGTGAAAACAAAAATGCCTCTCTATTTTAACCTGATAATTATATTATTAAAAGGGATGCAATGCTGGTTATTACCGACTTTGGAAAGTGAAATGGTTAGCATCTGCTTCAACTTTTACCAGTTTTTAAATAGGATCGACTGGCAAGATGCTATTTTACATCATGAGCCAATCTTAGCGACGAAAGGAACATACAAAATAGATTTCAATATAGCACCCTTTTTTCCCTTTTCTTCGAGGAGGGTGGGGAGATGGGAATGCATCTGATATTTGATTACCAACTAATATAACGTATGTTTAAAGGTAAAATGTACATCAAGAATCATAAATGGGCCAAAAGGCGGTCATAAATTTTTCCTTGCAAAGACAATGAGCATGTCTGCTTGGGCTCCAATATCAAGAAAATATATTTCTTTCCTAGAAAAGCCAATCCTGGCTTAGAGGTGTAGAGCCAGCAGAATATATTTCATTCCTAAAAATGCCAATCCTGGCCGAGGGGTGTATAGCTAAGACAATATATGTCTTTCATATATATACCACTTTTGGCAATGGTCTGCATAGCCAACTCTGATATAATTATTATGAAATTTTGGGAAAATATGAAAAACTACTGAGCTATGCCCGTACCTCGACTTCTCGGGTTCCATTCTCGGGCAAAAGAAGCCCAAGTCCGGGCTTTTCTTCTTTAATTTTTTCCGCCTTCTTGGTCTGATAAGCAGGATCAGGTGTAAGCACCCTGAGCTCGCTATCCCCCTTGATCTCCAACACCTCTGGAATTCCATTGATACAGCCTCTGGACATCCCAACATCGACACGAATGACCCGGTTCTCACAAGCCCCGTTGATACCCAGAGTCTGAATAGTATGACCCACAATCATCCTCTTGGCACCTGGAATGGAGGCCAAGGCCTTCTCCAGAAGAGAGCAATGGGATTCCGAAGTAGAATACTTTCTGAGCCACACAACACCATCCTTGCCATGAACATAAGGGGGGCCCCTCTGGCCCTTACCCCCAAGGATCCAATTTTTCACCTCCTCATTCATTCTCTCCAACCCATGATGAGAATGGGTAGGAAGAAGACCCCCATGAACAAAAACAGAGCCCCCAACAATCACAACAGTGGGATGGGTACTCAGAAACCTGCTTGATATCGGCCCTCCAGGGCGTAAGGCAGCCATTCTAGCCCTCCATGCCTCAGGCAAAACTGCTGGTATCCCCTCAAAAATGTCCCTTTGGTGCCCTAAACCCTCACAGAGATTCTTCATATCATTCCCCACTGTATACCAATGCGCCCATCTCTTGAATTCCTCCATTCCAGCCGGTGTCACAAACCTGAAATCTCCTTCCACGTTCATTATTTCATGATTCCCATTCAATATAACCATTCTCCCACCAGATTTTTTTGCCTGTTGTTTGAGTTTCTCAAACAGATAAATGACTTTGATCTCATCCCCTCCTCTGTCGAGGAGATCTCCCACCTGAACAACCGTAGTGTTTCCTCCGATCCATTGATCGTTTTCGTCCATGACCTGGGCAGCCATGAGAGCCTGCCTTGCCTTCTGAAGGTCCCCGTGGATGTCACCAATCGCAACCAGGCGATCTGCAGATGGAATTCTAGTAACTCTATGCGCCCAGTCTGAATCCCCTTCGTCTGTTGGTGTCGAATTGGACGACATAAACTGCCCTCCGACAACGAAGTCGACAAATGTGTCGACAAATCTTGAAAGGAGGGCGGGCAACCTGGTACACTCATAATCGTCGACTTGTTTCTCCATCGTCGAACACAGGAAGACCTTCTCAATACATGCCCTCAGTTCATTAATAAATCGCAATTAGGCTTGTCTTATAGACTCGTGACTGAATAAAATTGTCCAGATTGTAAGAATTTACTTGTAGATATTGATAACATTATTGGATCCGTGTGCCGAACACCCTAAATTCCTGGATCTAATGAGGTCAATGGGCATGAAAAAAAGACAAGAAACAAATAAATTGTTTGATGGGTTCGCATAATCTATCATCATATTTTTATTATCCACGACCATAAATATGATTTGTTGTACTTTAGCAGCATAAAATTTATGTATGGGCTGTGGTGATTTTGCAATGCAATTGGTTAGTATTTCAATATAGATTTATTTAAACTTTGGATTGACTATGTGTTGGGAAGTATCAATTTATTTGATGATGGGTTAGTATTTCATAGTAGCAGTAAAAATTTTCTCAAGTTTTTTCAAAATTTGTATTTTTGCTTCTTTTGAGGGGGTTTCCCATGACGTTTTCTCTTGTTTCCTCAATTGTATTAAGCAACATTATTTCTTTTAGATTGTATTTGGGTGACCTATGGTCTTGTTACCAAGGCCCATAGTTGTCCAAATTAGGATTCAGGGAGGGTGTTACGATTATTAATCTTCCCTTGACCAAACTGTCTATTAGATTAATTTTGCCTAACTTAGGAACCTTAATTAATTAATTGGGTCAACTAGTACAATTGGGTCCACTTGGCCTAATGGAGCCACATGTACCAGTCACTGGAGTGTGGGGAACACTACTAGAGGTTAACTGCCACTTACTGCATGTGCATGCATCAGGTTGGGCGCCTCCTAGACCAATCCCTACATTTTAGGAGCCATTGGGAGTCCCGACACCAACCTACTTCAGTTAGTTGGAGTTAGTACTACTTAGTCTCAGTTAGTTCTCAAACAGTTATCTAGCGCATGTATTGCATGGATAATGCATGGATGCATGTGGAGTAGGCGCCTTTTCCCACCTAACACACTCAGTTGCACTGGGTTAACTAGTTGTCACTGTTTGTTTGAGTTGTTGGACATTTGGGAGTTGATCTGTTGGAATCTGATATTGATTGAGAGACCATGAGTTAGAGATTCAGTTAGCTACAGTGATATCCACTTGGGAAATTCGAATTCATACCCCATGCATTCGAATTATTTCCTATGTAAACTATTGTAACACCGGATATTATTATTGTGAATGATACTGTAAATTCCTGAGCAATACTTGTCTGTTTCCTGTGTGGTTTGTTTTTTCTTAGTTTGTATCTTTATTCTCCATTCTTTTGCTGCAAAAATTATTAGAACTATATGCTTGAAGATCGAAATGGCATTTAAATTCTAATAAACCTCACAAAGTGAGCGATGGGCAAGGCTAAGAGAAAGAGAGAAAGCAGAGGGTCATTCGGTTGGAAAAACGAATGGACGCAGTGGAATTAGCATTGAACAACTTGGAGAAGCTTGTCGATCACTGCGCAACCATGGGACAGAACCAATGTTTCCAAGAAGGATGCATTATAGCTACCCGGGAAGACGAAGTGGCACTAAGTTGTGATTTAGGCACATCCGTTGGGGATGGGTAAGCATGGCTGGATGATCCGAAAGCGCAATGACTTTTGCATCCGGCAAGGGCACGATCGGTGGAAACATGCCAGTCTTAGTGCACTTAAGAAAGATGGATGCAAAAAACAATAAGAAAGATAGTTTGGGTGATGTCTTGGAGCACCATCTACCCACATTCTTTGGTTAGAAGAGCTTGAGGCATCGACCTCTACTTTTGGCGTAGGTAGGAAAGACACAGGAGCGTCATGCAAGAGGTTGTCGAAAGTGAAGCCAAGAAGGATGAAGCGTGCAAGCTTTGTCCAAACAACGTGACAGGTCACAGAGTTGTAAAAGAACCATGTAGAGAGGGCAGTTGGACAAACGACCAGTGGAATCCAAGTGGACGAACTGATCACCCGGACAGTTGTGAGAGTCGAGGGAAGATGGATCGTGCGATCTGGCAGAGACGAAGCAAAGGGGGTGGATTGAGCAGTGAGGCTACATAAAACAGGCAACAACAAAGTTTCCAGATATAGTGGTTAGTTGGAGACGTTGTTAGGTACGGTGACAACTTGAGGTGGGGGAGGATGTAACGACATTAGTACTACGGGCACTTGGCTCACCTCTTACCCATGCCACGATCAAGGAGTTTTCCCAAGTAGCTCGAATTGGGAGCTCGTCGGGACCCAGGCGTTGGTTGAACACTTAGACAATAATATGCTAAATGTTGGACAACCAAGCTAGCGTCCATCGCTAGCATTGTGGATGGTTAGGACGTGGTACCAAAGGAGGGGTGCATGCCCACATCCAATACGCTTAGTACATGGAAAGTATAGGCGCATTTGTTGGCCTGGGAAAGGAGCACAAGGAAGAAGTTTGTGTGCAAGCAAAGAAGGTGTGTCGTGCACGTGACAGAAAGAAAGGAAGATCGCGAAGGAAGCAAAGGACCAACGCAGGCATAATGGAGAGGCACATGACGAAGGAAAGGAGAGCGCAAGAGCGTGCAGGTGATAACGGCCGGAAAGCGACTTGTGCAGATCATGGTCGTTTAAGGCGGCATAAGCTTGCAACCACACACGTACGAAGGAATATTTGTAAGTCAGGTCGACAGTGCCTCTTTTCAAGTCGTAATCACCATAGTTGTAGCCTAGGGGTGGCTGATGGTGACAGTTAATAGATTGCTTGTATGCAGTCGACCCTGCGTGGTCATGTAAAATAGTATAAATAGGAGGGATTCAATGGTAAAAGGGTTGGTCTCAACTACGTCTTGGTTGGTCTAGATCATGTTTTACGTTGGTCTTAATTACGTTTAGGTTGGTTTTTTCGATGGTAAGAAGGTTGGCTTTTCAGTTGTTGTTTTTGGCTGTTCATTGGTGATCCATGGGGAAGGACGCCATTTTGCTGTAATGTTGTAGAGATTAGAGGAAGAGAAGACTCAGGAAGAGTCTGGTAGCGATAGGAGGCTGTTAAACCGTAGATCTGGCTGTTGTGTGCGCAGACTGCTAGGAGTAGAGGTAGGGTAGAAGAACAAACCAGAGAGCATGAGAACCATAAGTCTGAGTCTTAAAGACATATCATAAGATCAGTCTGCATCCTGCAGACTGCAAGGTGCTATATCCTTTTCTCATGCCAGATGAAAAGCACCTTGGTGGTTTTTCCCAGATGGGTTTCCACGTTATCTCTTGTGTTTGAATGGATGATTAATGTTGTGAATGTTTATGTGAATGGTTGTTATTTGCTTTCTGTACAATGCGGAATTATTGACTAAAATGCCTAATGTTATAATGTAATCAGTAGATGAATGCTTGGGAAGGTGTCGTTGAAATATATGTATATGTTGGCCTATGTGTTTCTATCTTAGGTCACGACGTAAGTCTCAGACGGTCTGTTTGTACGAGTCAGCCGCGCCGCACAGGTTGCACCAGTTGTGAGGTTGAGAACAAGGATAAAGTTGCATGCAATGACATATAGTTGTGCTTAGTCGCGCAAGGATGACTCCTCCGTCCAACCATCCGATTGCCTTCATTGAGTTCCTTGGTTGCATGCCAAGGGACTATAATCCCTCGATAATCACGGAAACATGGTTTCGGCGGTTACCCATCGAATAGATATCTTGGGTGAGACTGCGCCTACTTCACAAGTGTTACCAACAGGGATTGCTCTGTCGGGTCAGTATCTCGAGTATTTGTTGGGTTGACGGGCTGCGCAAAACCTGGGTCGCGTGAGTTAGGAAAAGTGGCCAACAGCATTCAGTTGCAAGATAGTTGGCATGTGGACATGCATACCACTTGGGTTGGAATCCCCAAGTTGTGTGGACCATGGAACGTGTTGAAAGCCCCAACTATGGGTTGGGTGTGTAGAAGGCTAGAGAGCCTAGTTTGGAAAATGGACGAGGCAATTAGAACGTGGACACACTTGTGGGCGACACTGCATCAGCATTAGGCAGATCAGTTAAGAAGTGGGCACACTTGTGAATGGCACACCGTCAACATGGATCGAAGTGGTTAGAGCGGTGGTGCGTGCAACCAAACCTTAGGTCACACCCACCCGGGATGCTCATCTATATATATGTCATGGGTGTCAATGAAAAGGATTCATTAAACCAAGAAGCATCAAGGAGGATCCAAAAATTGCTCTAAAGTTTGACACTCAAGGGATCCGCAGGCAAGGTGCGCTCAGTACACAAAGCCACAGTTGTGGAAGTCTTGGGAAAGTCTTAGAAAGGCTCAGTTGGCAAAGAGGTTGCTTGAATTGAGAGCTCTCTTGGAAATGGCAATAAGAAAGAGAATTCATGGTAATAATTCACAAGAATAACCCAATTAGAGACCACATGTGTGGAAGGCTTGTGGTGAAGCTCGCAACAGTAATGCATAAGGAAGCTCGACATAACATCTTCGGTTAGAAGTTCATTAGTTGTTGGGATTTTCGGTGGTAGGCAGTTGGGCACCTCCATGGTGTGTTTGGCCAATTGGGCACCCCCATTTCTATGTAACTGTTGTAACCTTTAAACATGCTAAGTATAAATATTTTATGCATGCTTGGTTGGGGCTTCCCTTCCATACATTGTTGTCTTGTGCATATATTGTTTATGCTTGTGGGATGGATAAGTGTTAGATGGTTAAGTATAACACACAATAAGCTAAGTTAAGAAAATGACTAAGTATAACTCTGTAGGTTAGACGTAGTCTGTCGAAAGGATGTCGAGCTGGTCTCATCCTTGGTTAGTCTCCAAGCAGTGATGCATGGCCACTCGAGGGTCAGATTGACTTGCTTCGAGTTGGGTCATGACAAATTTGATACCTCTTAGCATATGGTAGATCTGAAGTTTATATGGATACATGTTGGTTGCAGTTGAGAACGAATGCATCAGAAATTTACTTATCATGATTATGTATATGTATTTTAAAATTGGTTTGTGATGTGCTATTGCGAAGTCATTTCAATGATCATAATTTTTTTCACTACTATTGCATGTTTTTAATAGTATTGTGTGGGATCAAAGTTTCACATTTTGCAAAGAGAAGATGGTGAAGGCAATAGATTAAGGGTGGTTTGCTGTTGAGGTTCATTAATGTGATGTTAAGGTTGACTCACACATTCTCTCTCCTTTCAACTTCACTCTTAAGTTACAACAAAAATTATAAAGCAACATTTGATTACTATTCGATTACTCTAATTCACTTTTTAGTTTATCAACGTTGAAATCACTGCAACTATTTTTTTGTGTTATGCCATTGTTGAAATCAATGCAACCAGATTTCTCTAAATCATTTTTCACATATCATTATTGAAATCAATGCACCCTAATGTTTTGCATTATACCATTGTTGAAATCAATGCAATGAGTGGATTCATATGCATTATATCAATGGACATATTAAGGTTATATAGTGATACCTACTATATTTTCCATCTTTTGATATCAATTAGATGAAAAAAGAGATTGAAATGTAAGACCATTAAAGCCTCCAACTCAATATATTACAAACAATGTCATGCACTTCCTCTCTTGTTTCCCAATATTAATAGTATCTTTCTCCAATGTCAATATTAATGAATTTCGTATTTCTTTTGCAAGACCCTCAAATGGATACTAAGGTTTATCGATAGCATGCCATACTTACTGAAATCAATGCACGAAGTTAATATATTGAAATCAATGCAAAAAACATTGTAACCAATGCACAAAGATTGATATAAATTTATTCCATTTTATGTTGTCCATTTTCTCATTATGGAAGGACATTGAAATCGATGCACAAATTAATAAAATCAACGCATAAAGTGACATATCAAAATCAATGCAACAAACACTAAAACAATATTCATGCATTGGTTTAAGTGTTGTGTACTAAGTGATTGACAATTCCTAATCAAGCTAGACTTGTTGAGGATTTAGTTGAAGTGTAGTTGGTTTTGGAATTGATCTGGATTCAATAATTATAGAGCCACAATTTTGTTTGAACAATTGAGAGATTATTCCAGTGTTGATGTTAGAGTAAAGGCCATTCATTGCCATGTTCATATGAAGATATAACCCTTTAGGTTGTTGTTGTTTCCTATAGGTGTATGAGCTTGTATTGGCCTCTCAGATAGCATAGATTTGCACATCTTTTTTCTCTCATCTTATTGGCAAGTCTACAAATTGTTACTTGTAATTTCACCTGAAAAGGAAAAAATTCAAGCCATTTTGTATAAATATTATCCTACTCCCTTATTTATTGTTGCTTTCATCTTTTTAATGAGATTTGATTCTATAGTTAAGAAGGCATATCTTAAAAATATGAGGTTGATATAAAAGCAAGTCTATCAACATTTTAGTATTTTTTTTAGTTTTAATTGATTTGAAAATATTTTTGGTTTTGAACTTCATGTTATAGTTGACTTGACATTGTAAATTCTTATTTTTTTTAATATTTTTTTTAAGTGTCATGATGTCAACTCCACATTGAGCATGGAATTACTCTTCTCCATCATACTAGGTTGTAGAAAACACCTCTAGAAAACATGATTGAATTTGTGGTTAATTTGGACAGAGTGCTACAATCTTACCAAACTTCATGCATGTTTGCAATTAGCTTATTTGTATGTGACAATAGCTCAAAATGTTTTGAATAATGCTTGGAAATTACACATTCTTTGTTTAGCAATACACAAGAACATTGCCACCGTGTGGCTCTTGTTTTATTTAGTGTATATAACACAACATTATGCTTAGCTTAATTTAGTAATAACGTTACATTATCTTATTCTTCATAATATAAAATGACAAGTTTCATATTAATGTCCACTTAAACCAATTAGACTTGTCAAGTGGATATGTGTTAAGCCCCTTTGTTGAGAAAGAGAAACTAACTTCGAGAGGTCAAGCACCTTCCTTCACACACACATAAGAACTCTACACCCATCAAGATGTGATTTGGGATGTTTGCATGGTGGCACATTGTCCCACCACTAGGCAAGTCAATCCTTTGATAACTTTATGTTTTAAAGAATGAAATGGTTGGAAGAACTAAATCATATTTGCAATATCCTAGTTTTGACCCTAATACATTATACCATGTATTATTTGTAAATTATGACATTATGTGACAAAGATCAAGCCATGTGGGTTGAGTTATAGTGACCTAATATTGTAAATATGAAATGCATTGTAAATATTCCTAGTTTGGAGTTAAGGCCAAGGTCTAACTAGTTAATGTGTATGAGCTCTAGGGATGGACTAGAATTGTGGTGTGGTTATTATGTTTTCCATGGTGTGTTGAATCTTGATGTTATGAAAATGTGCGAATAAAATAAAATATATTATCCACCAAAAAGATTGCTTACGCACTAAGGGGGTTATGATGCCACAAGAGGAAAATCGGTGTATAGGAGATTTGACCTTGACACTTTCATCTCCATGCCCACAAATAGATACCTAGTTCCAAGGATGGAAAATTGTTCATGGAAGGTAATGGAAGACATTTTATTGCATGAGACCTATCTCCCTTCCCAAGGATATGACAAATTTGACACGTGTACTTAGTTCATACCCACGAGTCAAAGATTGATGGGAAGGTTTTAAAAGCATGAGAAAGAAAGGGCACTTCCAAAGGATCATGACAAGGTCAAATCACACAACAACCCCCTTCCTTATCCCCCTCTTGTGGTATCGAGGCCTTGTTGTTACTCCTTCAAGCAACCATTTTGTTGGATATTATATCATTATGCGTTTTTATTTTTGCATGTTTTACATACACATGAGTATACCATGAAAAATATACCCACTGCATCGTAAACATAGCCCACCAATTGAACTCGTAAACATTCAATAGTCAATCCTTTCTCTTAATCTCCACACTATAATTATTTACTTGTTACATTACAATCTAGGGATCAAAATTGGGATATTGTCCATACTCCCTATGCAAGAAATATACGTTTTTGTGTTAATTATTGGGGTTGAGCCTCATTATTCACCATTGTTCATGGATCACTCTTCCATTCTCCCTATAACATTTCCCCCCTTCTTGTTTATGAAGGAACTTGTGTGTGTCCCATGGTTGTTATGCCAACAACAGTAAAGAGAACCTATGGAATTATGGTTGGTAAGACCATGTGGAAGTGGGGGATTTGTTGTTGAGAATATGAGAAGAAATGGGATGGTTTTGAGGGTAAAACCATGGCTGGAATGCCTATAATGGTCGAGAAAACACCATTAAACCTGCAACCATGTTAGTGCTACTCATGGATAACTTGAGCGAAGTGTTTTCTCCTCTAGCTCATTCCTAGTAGGAAACAAATAATTTGGACTCCTTTTGCTTGCATTAGAAGGGAAGAAGACCACTAAGGGATTATGGATAAAAAAAGGAAGGATATTCCTTGTATTTGTACAAGGGTCATGGTTGATTGATGGTTGGATGAGGCCTTGGAATGCTCAACAATGAACATAGTAGCTTTGTGTTGAGAGTAATGGGTAGAGCTAAGTGAGAATAAAGCCATGTACAAGCTTCCTTCACCTTGGTGGTTATATCATAGTCTAGCTTGAGAGTGGAATCCATTATTGATCACTCATTAACAATCGATTTGGTGGACTTGCAATAGTTTAAAGATAAATTTCCATTGTTATGTATTAAGTTATATGTGGAATGTTTTATGTTCATATGTTAATATTTGTATTCAAGACATGCATGCTTATTTTCGTTGTAATTTTACATTTGCCTATGAATTAGAGATTATATTGTTGTTTGAGTTCAAATTCCATCTTGTAGTGGGTTTTTAGAAAAGGGAATAGATAGAGAGTGTCTAGATGACCAAGAGAGGAATTTAAGGATGTTACATTACTCCCAAGCATAAATTGAAGGGCAATAAAATTATTAATTGCAATTGAAGGGCAATGAAAATATCTGACCATATTAATTTCTTGCAATGGGTTATTAGAGAAGGGAATACATAGGGAGTACCTAGATGGCCAAGATAGGCGTTTAAGGAGGTTACATTACTCCCAAGCAAAAATTGAAGGGAAATAAAAATATTAATTGCAATTGAAGGGCAATGAAAATATTTGACCATATTGAATTGTTTTTCACCAGCAAAGGTGAACCACAAACTCCAATATTGATACGTACCTATATCTCATTAAAGGTTGAGAATTGTAGACAAATGCAGTGACCTGACAAGTTAAAATATTTGTTTTCTTGAATATCATGCCTCTTCTACTCCCTAGTATTCTAACTTCTCCTTCTCACCCACCAAGTACTTTGCAAAGGATTATGATAAAAAAATGATGATAAATATTAAAGATTGAAGCACTAAACTTTGGATAGTGATGTACACATAAAAGATATATGTATCACAACAATAAACTTATTAAGGTGTCACACATCTGTCATAGATTAGTATGTCACAAAAAATTAAACACAATAGATGGCATGCCCAAATTATGATGGGGGGGGGGGGGGTTGTTGCAACTAAACAAATCTTTAATAAGGAAAGACTCACAAACTATTACTTTCAGTTTACTACTATGATGTGAGATAGGTGGTTGATGACTTCTAATAAGCTAAGGCTCGTTGGTGTCAGTAATCCAAAGACACAAAACACTACAACACTCTACAAAGCCCAAACTAGGTCATAGTTAAAAAACTCCACTTTGGTTCCATAAATTTGACAATCTCATTTCTGCTAGCTCTCCATCTCTGTTAAGTTCTTCACTCAAAACAAGCAACATGGGACCATGACACAAAATATGTGCACATAAGTAACCAAAGTCTCTCTTTGAGTCGTGTTACATGTGCCCCAAGTGGACCCAATAGGTTGACCCCCTCAGTCGGTTAACCCAATAGATGACTACTACAATTTGTCTACTTAATGAAAATATACAAGTAGGTTTACATGTATCCCAATCTTCTAACACTAAGAGTCTAAAATGGTGGTGTTAAACTTACTTTAAGATATTACTAATGGCCAAAAGACATTGATTATCTCGATGTTCAAAAACAAATTTAAGTATTTTTACCCAAATTGAGAACTTTGATAATGATTACACATGTAAGCTAAATCCAAGTTGTCACATCTTTATTAGGAGCCCAACTTTGTCCATTTACCAGACTCATTACCCACAACCTATGCTTTATCCACCTCAAAGAGGGATTCCAACATAATTATTATATTAAAACTTTGACACGTGTAAATTATCATCTTATCTTCTAAAACAAAAGCTAAAGAAATGCAAAATATGTTTGTTTTTTTTAAATGAACATAACCATTAAACCTGCAAATCATCTCGTATACTATAAGATAATTTTATTTTCCTTGAACCATACTAGCTAAAGCTTTAACATTGTCACCAAGGCTAAGTCTTTATCCACACAAAACGGTAGGAAAGGGGCAAGAATTTTTTTAATGGAACAAGTAAAAAACTTAGTTACTCAAGCGGTTTCCTGAAGTTCATTAAAAAAAACTTTAAAGAAGAAGAGGTCATCCCTCCCTTACCTTAGCCATTTTTCGCAAAAGGACGTGTCACACGCTTAATGGATGAGTCTTGTATACATGTCACAAATTTGTAACTCCTTGAAAACCTTCAAAATTGATAGCAACAACCATCCCAAAGCGTCACCAACAAAACTTAGAAACATTTAAAACAACGCAACCTCGTTGAGCAACCATATCACACCAACAGTGATACGGCATAAATTTCATGTAAGAACCAAAGATCAATTAGTTTAGTTTGCAAAAAAGAGTTAGCTCAAAACAACCCAACCTCATTGAGCAACTGGATCACACCAACAGTGATACGACATAAATTTCATGTAAGAACCAAAGATCAATTAGTTTAGTTTGCAAAAAAGAGTTAGCTCAAAAAATTGTAACTTATACATCCACTTAAGGTGGAGATTCTCAAAAAGATTTATTGTATTTAATTAAGTAAGATGTATTATACAACTTCGTATAAATGGAATTAAAATATACACACAAAACATTAATATATTAATTATATATATATTAAAATGATATAAACCACATTTGTTTATAAACATAAACATGTAGCTTTTATTGAAAAAGAGTTCCAACTATATAAATAGTTCAAATTTTGGTAATATTATAAGCATATGTTTCAAAACCAATAATATACAAACTATTATTCTAAAGACACATATTGCATATTCTTTTTAAATTGTAGCTATATCTTTTTAGTATGTTTTTTCACAAATAAAAAAACATGGATATGGCACCTGAATAAAAAATATGTCTACTATGGACTTTCTCTATTAAAATGTTCTCGTCTTAGACTTGCATTTATGTACTCCAAATACTCTCTTACTTTTCAATTCCTTGCAATTTTGTTGTGCTGTAATATTTTCATCCAATTTCTCCTTAATAGAATAGAGTGTAGAGAAGTAAATGGGTGCTTCAGTGTGAACTACATTCAAAGCCCAAAATAAGGTCCCATCCTCATACTTTTTAAATTGAGCCTCCATTTATGTACTAAGCTAAAACATAGTTTAACTAAATACGATACCAAGGATTTCACCTCTTTATGAGGACTGAGCGACTGCGATCGGGCGAGACTGCAGAACCCTAAACGTCGAGGGTTTCCGTCGCAGGCCGGTGGCCCTACATCCATGGATCCTCCTGATCCCACATCCGTTGAGGACCGTTTCCAAGACATTGTGGCCTCTCTTCTCCCCGCTCAGGCTGTTGTGCCCCCTTCTTCCCGCTTTGTCAAGCGCGCCGACGTCCCAGAAGTTAAACTTTGCTCTGCTGCTTCAAAGCGAAAAGCAGTTACTCTTTCCGAGAAAGGACTCATTGGCCTGTTCACTGGACTCTGGCCATCCCCGCGATCAGTGGAGGTCTGGCTTAACAAAAATTGGAGAACCCTAATTCAGGGGGAAGTTTAGCAGATTTTTTATGGAAAAGGATACTTTGCCTTCATTTTTGAAAAGAAGGAGGATCACGACCTGATCTTCAGGAATGGGCCTTACTTCATGGGCCCAAGAGGCATGTATTTGAATAAATGGGATCTGTCATTCAATCCAGAAAAGGATGTCCCAAAAGCAGTTCCTGTCTGGGTTAAACTCCCCCATCTTCCCCTTCATTGCTGGAATGATGAGGACTTTTGAGCAATAGGGAATACCTTGGGGAAATATGTAGACAAATCCGAACCAAAAGCCCCAATGTTCTCTTGTGCCCGAATCTGTGTTGAAGTAGATCTTGAGAAAGGCCTGTCAGAGTCCATTATTCTCTCCATAGACGGGTGGAATCACCTGCAAACAGTAGATTATGAGCAAATCCCCTTCAAATGTAAATATTGTCATGAGTATGGTCATTTTGCTAAATCATGCCCGAAAAAACCTGAGAAACCCATCATGAACAACTTACCAGACGAGGGATGGAACGTTGCAAGTGGGAAGAAGACAGCTAAGCCCCTTAAGCAGTAGCTTACCTCGTCAAAGAGTGCCCCCCGAAATAGGTTCGAGGTCCTGGAAGTTGAGACACAAGAAGAAGAAAACCAAGAGGAAAATCCTGAAGTGGTTCAACAGCAGGACAATGAACCATCGACAACAGTCCCACAGCACCAGGAAAAGGAAGTCCAGGAAGAGGGTATCGTGCAATCTAAAGAAAGGAAAGAAGCTGCAGTAAAATCTGAAGGATCTGTCACAAGATCAAGGGCAAAAGCAAGCTCAGAAGAAACAACAGATACTTCTGCAAAAGAACAAGAACCGCTCTCCAGAAAAGGAAGAAAGTCCAACAAAGCCATTAGAGAACAGGAGGCAGCAAGGGAAAAGGCAGCAGGAAAGCAGTCTAATTTAGACTTTCTAGTCAAAACTTCGCAAGCAAGTAAATATTTACTTAGTGCTGAAGAGGAAAAAAAGGAGAAGGACAAGGCCCTTAGACAACTCAAAAAGTAATGAAAGTGGTCTCCTAGAATTGCAGAGGCTTGGGAGGCACACAGAAGTTAGAAGTTATTAAGAGATTTAAATCAATGGAATCTGCCTCAATTCTTCTCATCCAGGAGACAAAAAAATTAGCTGAAGATAGCATTGCAATCATTAAAAGCTTTTGGCCAAAAGGGTCAGGTCTAGCCACTAATGCAAATGGAGCCTCTGGAGGTCTTCTATGCTGGTGGAACTCAGATAAGTTTGGAATGATCTCTGCCATCGAAAACAGAAACCGGCCTCTCATAAAGCTAGAAAACAGAGAAAACAAAGAAAAATTCTGGATTGGAAATATATATGGCCCAAACATGAACGCGCAGAAAGATAGCTTTTGGACCTCACTAGAGGAACAATGTGAAGGTAAATTGCTTCTACCCTATTTTATTGAAGGAGATTTTAATGTTACTATATCAGCGAATGAGTGCAGAGGCGGAACAAAGGTGAGGGACCCATTTGGGGAAAGGTTGGAAGATCTCACTTCTCAGTGGGGCCTCACAGATATCAAACCAAAAAATGGCATCTTCACATGGAGTAATAAAAGAATTGTACCTAGCCATATTGCTGCCAGATTGGATCGCTTTCTAGTTAGTACTCATCTCCTTAATTCTTATCCAGAAACCAAAATTTTGTGCTCAGCTGTCTCAGATCATAAGCCTATATGCCTTTTCTTCCCCCCGGCGGAAAATCTGGGGCCCCTTCCTTTCAGGTTCAATCGGATTTGGCTTGAGACTGAAGGGGTTGAAGATATCATCTCTAGTGCTTGGCGATGCTTCATCCCAGACTCTCCAGCTTTCTCCTGGGAGCAGAAGTTAAAAAGGGTTAAAGCAGCTCTCAAATCCTGGGCAAAAAACCATTATCAAGAACCCTCAAAGCAAAAAGAAAAAATCGTTAAAGACATGGAAATCCTTCAAGCAGAAATGGAAGTAAATACAATTACCAAAGAGCATCTCATTAAGGAAATAGAACTGGAAACAAACCTGCAAAAAATCTTAAGGTAAGAGGAGGAGGGATGGAGGCTCCGCTCACACATCTTATGGCTTAAAGGGGGAGATCATAATACGAAATTATTTCAAAATCAATGTAGGGACAGACAACGATGGAGCACTATGAGAGAACTCAAAAGAGAGGAAGGCTCAGTCATCCAAGGGCAAGCGGCTATCAACACAGAGGTAAGAACTTTCTTTGAACATTTGTATAATGACGAGGAGCAAGTCCCCCAATGCTGCATGGAAGAAATGGTGTCTGATATCCCCTCCCTCATCAGCCCTGGGGAAAGACTTAGGCTCGAATCCCCCATTTCGGAAGGAGAAGTCAAAAAAGCTATTTGGAGCCTCCATCCGGATAAGGCCCCATGCCCGGATGGCTTCCCTATTTGCTTCTATAGAACCTTCTGGCCTCTTATTAAGAAAGACTTGATGCACCTCATCTCCTTGATGGAAAAAGGTAATATGGGAGGAGCCACCAATTCTACCTTTCTAGCCTTGATCCCTAAGGAGCCTAATCCCACTTCCATCAAAAAATTCCGACCCATCTCCCTATGTAACGCATCCTACAAAATCTTCTCCAAAGTTCTATCCTTAAGACTAAAACAAATCATTCCTTCCCTAATCTCCCCAAATCAAGGCAGTTTCATCTCGGGCAGGCAAATCAGTGACAACATTCTAATGCTTCAGGAGGCGATCCACTCCAGTTCCAAAAGGGGCGAATCGGGAATGGCCATTAAATTGGATCTGGCCAATGCCTTTGATAGACTAAGGCATTCCTTTATCTTTTTGGTCCTAAAGAAGTTTGGATTCCCACCTGTTTTTATCAATCAAGTTCAAGCTTGCATAAATTCTCCTTGGATAGCCCCTCTCATTAATGGCAAACCCTCAAAGTTTTTTAAAGCCTCTCGTGGTGTAGACAAGGATGCCCGCTTTCCCCATTCCTTTATATTCTGGTTGCTGACTCCCTTAGCAGAAGACTGCTCAGACTCCAATATGAAGGATCTCTCCCAGGTCTTTCCTTTAGGAATGGAGTCCTCCCCATCAACCATGCTTTGTTTGCCGATGACACTATCTTTCTCATAATAGCTTCCACACAAATTGCTAGAAACTTTCTTAGCCCCCTTGAACTTTTTCTCCGATCCTCTGGAAGCTCAGCAAACTTGAATAAATGCCAACTATATGGGTGGAACTACAATATAACAACTCTACGCAGCATTTCTCAAATCCTGCAAATTAAAGCCAATCCTAACTGGACTCATTTTACCTATCTGGGCATCCCCATTGTCAAAAAATTCTTGGTCTCCTCCATGTGGGCCCCGATTTTCCAAAAAATCAAAGCCAAGACTCAATCTATGGGATCGAAATGGTTAAATATTGCAAGGAAGATGGTTGTTATCCAGTCCATCCTCTCATCTTATCCTATCTATACTAGCTCAATGGTCCTTGCCCCTAAAAATGTCATTAACAACATCTGCAAGGAAATCAGAAAATTCCTATGACAGGGAGGAAAAGTCCAGACAAAGAAGTTCCATCTTGTAAAGTGGGACACGGTTAAAAGAGCAAAAAGTCAAGGCAGTCTATGCATCAGGGACCCAGAGCAAATGAGCAAAGCCATGGGAGCTAAAATGATATGGAGACTGGTTACAGGAAGGAAGGAATGGTGGAAGGAAGTCATCAGGAAAAAATATATTAGAAGGCCCAGGTCAAAAATGTTGGATAATGCTTGGACAGGTAAAGGAACTACTCTCTGTCAATTATGCAAAGCATCTCTTAACACAATTCGAGCAGACTGCTACTGGATCCCAAGGAATGGGAAAAGGATCAATGTTTGGAAGAGCAACATTTTAGGGCAGCCTCCTCGCTCCTCGCTGCCAGGACTGGATCCTCTAGCTGAATGGGTGTGTGAGCAGGGAATTATCACCCTTTTTGACCTCTCTCAGTGAGACATGAAGGGAAAGTGGATTGGCTGGAAGGAGTTATTTCCTCCAGCTCACCTGGCTAATGCAGCAGCATTCCTTTTCTCCTCTCTCCACGGCTTGTCCCCAACATGAGTTGCAGTAAAGGATCGCATTGGATGAGGAAAATCAGGACAATATACTGTTAAAGAGGGATATAAAAAAATAACTAGGGAATCGATTGCAGCGGATAGACTATGGAAGAAGGTGTGGCATCCTGATAGCATTCCCAAGGTAAACAGTTTTACATGGATCCTTATGCATAATAAGTTCTTAACAGCTGAAAATCTAAGGAAAAGAGGCATAATTGGTCCCTCTAGATGTGGCCTGTGCAATTTAGACAAAGAAACTACTAGCCATATTTTCCTTCAATGCAAAATCTCCCTCTTAGTTTGGAAGATCGTTCTCCCCCCGGGTCTTGATCTAAACCTCCCAGGTCTGTAGCTCAACTCATTAAGGACTGGTCCAATCATTATCCTGGCTCCTTAAGCAAGAAACCAATCTTGAGTCGCCTCTGGGCCTCTATTCCTAAGAACCTTTGCTGGCAACTGTGGCTCGCTAGGAATAAATCCATCTTCAAGGAGCAAAAAGCTGTCCCGACCCGTATAGCCTCTAAAGCAATAGGAATGATAGTTGAGAAGTTTGCCTCGAATAACATCAGCTTCCCCTCACAGGAGTCCATTCCTGAACCCTATTCTTTTGGTGCAAAACTTTCCTAAAAGAGACGAGCTCTCTTCAGTTCAAAAGCTTCAATTAAAGTGCAGCCCAACCTTGCAGATCCTTTCCGTGGGAAATACGACTATCCAGCAATGAATTCAAATCTTGACTCAGGGAGAATAACTCTTTTGCCTTCTTCTTTGATGGCGCCTCGAAAGGCAATCCAGGGGTGGCAGGTGCGGGGGGGATCCTCCTGGATCCCACAGGACATGTAGAACAAACCTTCGCT
Organism: Pseudotsuga menziesii; assembly: GCA_001517045.1. Classification (NCBI taxonomy): domain Eukaryota; kingdom Viridiplantae; phylum Streptophyta; class Pinopsida; order Pinales; family Pinaceae; genus Pseudotsuga; species Pseudotsuga menziesii. Next base: position 19,602 of record LPNX010247491.1, on the reverse strand, counting down.
TGGGGACTAGGAACTAGAACAAATAATGAGGCTGAGTGGCTGGCACTTCTACAGGGCCTACATCTCTTAAACACTAAAAATCTTCGTAAGGTAATGATATTCGGAGACTCTTGACATGTCATCTTCAAACTGATCAACGGATACCCCTCTGGATCAACCAATTGTCGCCACCTGTTTAACAAATCCAAGCCTCTCATGTCTAAATCCTATGAGACATTCCACATCCTTCGCCACAATAATTCTGCAGCGGACGCTTTGGCTAATGTGGGGGCCTCCCTTCCACAAGGTCATTACAGCCAGAACGAAAACACTCCTATCTCCAAATTCATTCCTTAATGTTTTGTCGGAAGCTTCCCTTTCGTTTACAAGTTATGAGGCTTATCTCATTTCTAATTCTAACTTCCCCTCTCTTCAAAAGAAGTTCTAAGGGCTCCCCTCCTCTACCACCTTATCTCTCCACCCCTCCCCCTTCCATCTCCCCCTCTCCTTATCCCTCCTTCCCCCTCACTCTTCAACCCCTCTTCCTTCCATTTCCCCTTACCCTTATCCCTCCTCACTTCCCTTCTCCCATCGCCTTGCGTCACCTCCCAACAGCTGGCCTCCATTCCACGCTGCTTCCCGATGGTTTCTCCCATTTATTTCATTGTCTTGCCTTCTCTCTTTCCCCCGCCGCGTGGTTTAACCTCTGCCCACTTCCTCTCTTGGATATTGTAGGCTTAATGGCTCATCGGTCATGGGTTAAATGCTCCTCCTCCTCGCACGCTCCAAGTCTTTTCGACCATCGCGGTATGTCTTCTCCCTGCAGCAGCATGCAAGCTCATTTTACTCCTTCTCTCGGCTCTGTTTATCATGAGGTCCCTTTGGAGCGAGTTCTTCTAAATGTAATTGCAGGTGTTGGAGAAGGGTGGCTATAGGATATCCCGTGGGAAGCTCTCCCTCTCACCCGATCCTTTGTGAAGGAAAGGCTTGCCCTCGCAGCCTTCTCCACTTGCTCCTGTAGTTCCCTCTCCAGTTCCTCGTTGTGGTATTCAAACCCCAGCTCTATTCTTACACCTGAAGCGCATTCTGTCAATTTGGAGAGAAGCACGGTCTTGGGTTGCCATTGTATAGGGTGGAAGGAGGGTGTTGTGGGCACCTTAGTCTGCAAAGGTAAAGAAGGTTCCTCCCTGCAGCAGGAGCTCAAAGTGCTCAATGACATTCTAAGTGGCCTCTCGGCTGAGAACCAGACTTGTGTTCTAGCAGGCTCTGTTCGTGCCTTGCACTGTAATTTTGCTCATATAGATATTTCTCCAAGAACATGAAGAATGTCTCAGGCAAGTGATAATGCAGGCATAATGGATGTAAAAAAGAACCTTAGGCATCTTTACGAGATGATAGCAATTGGCATAATGGATAACAAAGAAATTGCGCAGGAGGTTAAGAGCATGGGGGAAACGGTGAGCTACACCTCTCTGCAAATCAACAATCATGATGCAAGGATTGATGACAATGAGAGCAACCTCAAGGAGATAATGGGCAAAGTTGACAGGATCCAGGAAGACCTCCAGCATCTGATTAACATGAACCAGGGAAGCAAGGTGAACGAAACCACTGCAGCAGCTGAGCACCCAATGGAGGAAGAGTTTGTAGTTTAGCCCAGGAAATTCAGAGGCAATCCTTAATCAATTTTCTTTTAATTATGGTTAAATGTTTTACTATCTTTTGCTATGTAATCAGTTTATAAGGGTATACACTACCCGAGGCACTAGTTGTTTTGAAAATGCTCTGTGTATAGTTTTTTGGAAAACTCCTCGGATAAGCTTCTTGTGCAACAATTTTGAACTACATGAACACTTTGTTATGCTATCTTACATGTACTGAATGGCTGTGCACAACTTGTATTATTAAAACTTTTTATAGTTTCTGTTAAAAAAAAAGCTAAAACATAGTTTTAAACAAATCTTCTTTTACATATTTTTAATAATTTCATTATTATTTTATGAAAAGGTTGTTAATCTAAACAAAATACAAATAATATTAAATTTATAAATAAATAATATGTAAATAATATTAAATTTATAAATAAATAATATTGAAAATAAAAAAAAATAACAATAATAATAAAAATTGAGAATTTTTATCAATCACATCTTGTTTTTTATGATTTTAAATTAAGATGATTTAATTATAAATTTTGAAAATATGTTAATATTTTTAAGAAAAATACTTATTCAAATTATCATCCTCTCACACAAACATTATTGTCTAATTTCAACAAAATAATTATATATATAGAAAATTTCTTAACAACAATTATTAAATTTTGAGAAGAAGGACGAGTTCTGCAATTTTTGGTTTTGAGGGTCGTTTATGAGTTTTTATGCTCCAGGCGGCTTGGGTTCTTTACCCAGCCGCCTACCTCATTCTCCTCTGTGGGAGCTTTGGGATTTTCCTTTGTGGTTTCTGTCTGATTTCCATCGGCTGATTTCCTTGCGCGGCGACCCGTCTTGTGGCGGCGACGACGACTTCTTGTGGCGTTTTTTCTTTGCAGATGGCAGAACTCTTGTCTGCGTTTTGGACTGTTCTTCAGTGTTTGTGAATGTTGAATGATTTGGGTGTTGTAGCTTCGATTGCTGCATGCATTGGGTGTGGTTCTCTGGGGTTTTGCCCTAGTTCGGCGTCCCGATCTTTGCGACAGTGGCAGATACCTTTGGTGGTCGGTGCCCTGGTGGTGAGGCTGCGTGCTTTTTGTAGTTTGGCGGTGGCGGGCTGCCTCCCGCGGGCTCTTCTTTGATGGCCTGGATTTGTTTTGTTCATGAGCGTTTTGTTTACTGTTTTTTCTTTGTTTCTTGGTTTCTGCCAGCATTTCTTTCTTTTGGATATCTCCTTTGGTATTTCAAAACTGTAAATGCTTTGGCATGAATGGTTTATATTATGTTATCTATTTGTCAATGTATCGAATATTTTTGTTACCTTATATACACCGAATGTAATTTTGTTCTTTGTTGCAATAAAATACGAATTCTTTCGAGGAAAAAAACAATTATCAAATTTTAAGATTAACATTATTCTAAACTTAATAATAAAATTGATTCTCAATTTACACTGTGAAAAGAAAGGGAATTTATTTATGTGTAATTTAAATTGAAAGTTCCATATAACCTTTTTTAAAAGTAAAAACATTTAAATTAAAAATAAAATATAATTTATTATTTAATTTTAAAATTATAATTATCATAATGTTTCAAAATAAAATAATCTTGAAAACCACCATTTTTAAAAATTATAACTATCATAATATTTTAAAATAACATCAACCAAAATAAATTATCTCAGAAAGCTACATCAAATCTCAAGATCTTAGTTACAATAATGTTTTAAAATAACCATTAAAAAGATAAATAATCTAAACAACATTTAAGTCTTAAAATCAAAATTACATTTAAGTTATAAAATTAAAATTACAATAATGTTTAAAAATAACCATTATTACAAATAAATAAAATTGGATAACACCCAATTTCAACAATCAAATAAACAAATTCTTTACCAATTGGTTGGAAAACAAAAAAACTAATCTATTACTTAAAAAATTTAATAATAAATTTAAACTTAAAAATTAAATATTTTTTAATGACTAAAAATTAAATTTGTAAAAATAAAATATTATTCTTACTCTACACTCTAAGTAAATAAATAAACATTTATAATTTGAAATTAAAACATTCTCTTAATTATAAACATCATATTAATTGTAAAATGTTTAACATTTATAAAATATGCACATTTTTTTTATTAAAAAGAATTGTGTCCTTCTACCTAACCTATGTTAATAATAATCATAAATACCAACCCTTTCATCAAAGTCAATTCAAACTTTTGGTTTTCATACATCAATGTCAGTTCAAATTTTTGTTTTTTTATAGATTCCACATCATATGAAAACAACCCATTCACCAATGTTAATTCAAATTTGTGATATTTAGAAATTCCACATATCATTGGCCAATGAAGAATGCTAACAGGTATCAATGATCTCTATTCACTTTTTCCATTGACGAATACAAATGTATTGGTATTGATTACAATTATTATTGACTTGTCACCATGCACACTAAAATTATGTATTTTTGTATATGAACTTTTGTGTCCATGACACATGTACTTAAAAATAAACTTTATTCGATTTACACAAAGTTTGTAATTAACCTTTTGTACCACTATTATCATTCGTATGTGCAATTACATTCGCACAAGATTTAGAGATGAATAGAAGATAACATACCTACCGGTGAAATAATGCCAACCAGTACACATATGATTTTGTGAAAGGATGACGACTGATTAATGAGCAGCGTTATGTTGATAGATGTGATAAATAAATCAACAACTTTGGCATTAGTTTTTTCTTTTCAGATGGAAAGATTTACGGGAAACCCAGCGATATTTCTCACATTAGTGGATGGTAGATGTGGTAAACTGCCAGCCATCCTCGTAGAAAGCCTAACCTCAAAGGACTCAAGGCTCGAACCCGTGACCTCTCCCCCAACCGAGAGAGTGTGCGCACGTCTTACTAATTGAGCTAACCCCTAGGGCTAACTTTGGCATTAATTACATCTATTAATGACTAATTGATGGATTTGTAAATTCCAGGAATATATATTTAAACCATTGATTTGCAAATATTGAACATATATGGATTTGCAAATCTAAACCCTTGATTTTAAGGACATGACTAAGAATATTTATAGAGGCAAACCTATTTATTAATTATAATTATAATTTTTATTATTTTATTAATTCAATTTTGTGATGTTTATAAAATCTATAAGATATGTTTAGAGAATGCAAGTGTGAGAGAAGTCTTTAATAGACTCTAGAGAAAACATAATTGGAACTTTCGTTTAGAGAATTGGACATAAGATAAACAATAAAGAAAAGTGGTTGGCACTAGTGCAAGGAGTAGAAAAATAGCCTCTATGAAACTTCAAAACAAAGTCATCTATGAAGACTAAAAAATCGTCATAGGAAAGATCCGCAAAAACAGGGAAAATAAAGACCCCATCCCCGGTCGTATTCAAAAAAGAATCTTAAACTCAATTGCCACCATCCAAAAGGTCTCTCTCTATCATATAAAAAGATGCAATAATGAACTGGCGAATAACATGGCGAATGTTGGGGCAAAACTACCCCAAGCATCATCATCCTCAATGAAGGCTCACGTAGGAGAAAATGGGTGCCTTAAGATAAAGGGCATGAAGAATAAAACTCAATGGAGCACCACCACAAAAGGTTTGAACCTCAAGGAATGATGGCAAGGGAGGCACACCGTGTGGAGGGAAGTGAGACAACACTCCCATCATAACTAAATGTCTCTGCATGTAAAACAAGCTCGCATGCATAGAAGGCTTAATCGAATTCACAAGGGGAGGAGAATGGAGTTTAATGACATTAACCCTTAGGAGACGAGACATAATTGTTGTTTTTCCAAGGAGAGGAAGGAGGTAGAAGGAGAGCCTAGACAAAAGGCATTCTCACTCCTAGTGGTGTAATCCCTGTCATGAGTCTTCTTGGAGAATTGGTCGAAGAAGAAGGAAAACCACATTGGAGAAAAATGGAATTGGAATCTAGTAGGAAGCAAAGAAGGAGGCAAATGAACTGACTGCATCCTGGATGCTATGGCAAATTGGAGAGAAGTTTATAGTGGGGTAAGGAACGACTTCCTGGATTTTAAAAGGATGCTAAGGCACGCACATGAATGCGTGAAAGAACTCCTAGAAATAATGAGTCATACTTCACTCCACTTTATAAGAATGGACTTGTGGTTGTAGGATGTCGAGGGGAATACAAGAGACCTGGGTGGGCACATTATATTTGAGTTGACATGGAAAATTTGTTGGATGTGAACAAATACATCAAATATCAATCGTTAGAATATGTGGGATACATAGGAATGGAGGAGGACACACTTTAGAAGCCAGGCAACCAACTACTCTACCAAGAACACATAGCCATTGAGGAGGTTCATTTTGTTGTTTGAATGTGTATGAACTATGCAATTTAAATGTTTGTTAATTTAAGGGCAATATATGCGAATATATAGCACCAAAAGGATAGCTAGAATAATAAATGAGTTGAACAATAAAAAAAAAAAATCTAGAAAGTGATAGAGTTTCATTTTGGATATTTACATTTCTAGACATATCATTTTTTTAATGGATAATTATTTTCAGCTATTTTTATACAAATTATCAAACCATTTATATTCAACTAAAACATCTATATAATACATATTTAGTAATTATAATTATAATTTTTATTATTTAATAATTATAAGTATATATTTTTAAACATTAATTCAAATACCAGATATGTTCAAATTAAAAAAAATCCACACAATATAAAACATATTTAGTAATTATAATTATAGTTTTTTATTATTTAATAGTTTTAAACCTGTTTAATAATTATAATTATATGTTTTTTAAGCATTAATTCAATATATTGAACTATCAATTTAGTAATTACATGCATCTCAAGCTTCCAACACTAAGAATCTAAAATGGTGGTGTTAAACTTACTTTAAGATATTACCAATGGCCTCAATGTTTAAAAATTAAATTTAAGTATTTTTACCCAACTTCAGAACTTTGATAATGATTACAAATGTAAGCTAAATTCAAGTTGTCACATCTTTATTAAGAGCCCAACTTTGTCCATTTACGAGGCTCATTACCCACAACCTATGCTCTATCCATCTCAAGGAGGGTTTCCAACATAATTACTTTAGTAAACTTTAACACATGAAAATGATCATCTTATCTTCTCAAAGAAAAGCTCCAAAATGCAAAATATGTTTGTTTTTTTAAAATAAACATAACCACTCCAAAATGCAAAATATGTTTGTTTTTTAAAATGAACATAACCATTAAACTTGCAAATCATGGGGACGTTCTGGCCATGCCGGACCTACTATCTCCAACCTTCCCATGATGATGCAAAACAGGGTGAATCATTTTGTATATTATAAGATGATTTTATTTTCCTTGAACCATACTAGCTAAAGCTTTACAATTGTCACCAAGGATAAGTCTTTATCCAAAAATATAGGAAAGGGGCAAGAATTTTATAAATGAAGCAAGTAAAAAACTTAGCTACTCAAACGGTTTCCTAAAGTTCATTAAAAAAATCTTTAAATAAGAAGAGGTCGTCCCTCCCTTACCTTCGTCATTTTTCACAAAAGGACGCATGGCACACTTAATGGAAGAGTCTTGTATACATGTCATGAATTTGTAACTCCTTGAAAACCTTCAAAATTGATAGCAACAACCATCCAAAGTGTCACCAACAAAATTTATAAACATTTAAAACAATGCAACCTCATTGAGCAACCAGATCAACGAATAGTGATACGACATAAATCTCATGTAAGAAAACAAAGATCAATTAGTTTAGTTTACAAAGAAGAATTAGCTCAAAAAATAGTAACTTATCTATCCACTTAAGGCGGGGATTCAAAAAGGGATTTATTGTATTTAATTAAGTAGGGTGTATTATACAACTTACTATATATGGAATTAGAATACACCACATATGAGACATTAATATAAGTCTACATTATTTTATATATATATATATATAATTTACATTTGTGGATGGCATACCTAGCAAACATGTCAATGTAACTAATGCATCTAACCAGAAAACTTATATTAAGCTCTTGTTAAAAAATTAGTCAAATATCTAACAATATTGACAACAACAAATAACATAATCATTTAACTTAAAATCTTTATAAATTTTCCAACTCCAATATATTACTTCCTTTTTTATTATGAAAAACAATATTTAAAATCAAATTAAAAAATATATTATATAAGCCAACAATTGTTTATAAACATGTAGCTTTTTCCATTGATATGTTCTATAATCTTAGACTTGCATTTATGTGCTCCAAGTACTCTTATTTTTTCAATTCGTCACCATTTTGTTGTATTATAATATTTCATCCAATTGCTCTTTAATAGGGTCTATAAAAGTAAAGGTGTGCTCCAAAGTGAGTGAACTACATACAAAGCTGAAAAGAAGATCTCATCCTCATGCTTCTTAAATTGAGCTTTCATTGATGTACAAAGTAAAACACAGCGTTATACAAATCTTATTCTATATATTTTCAATATTTTGCATTATTATTTTATGAAAAAAAATTGTTAATCTAAAAAAAATACAAATAATATTAAATTTATAAATAAATAATATTGAAAATAAAAATGTAACAACAAGAATTCCTATCAATCAAATCTTGTTATTATGATTTTAAATTAAGATGATTTAATTATAAAATTTGAAAAGATAATATATTAAAAAAAAATCTTACTCAACTTATCATCCACTCACATAAACAAACATTATTGTCTAGTTTCAACAAAATAATTATATATAAAAAGTTTTTCAATAACAATTATTAAATTTTTGTAAGTCTAGCTTAGTTGGATACGATTGTTCACTCGCTATATCGCGTTCTTCTGCTGAGCCTGTGCGCTAGGGTTGAGTTGCTGATTGTGTGCAGGTATGGCGGCGCCTGGGGGAGGGGAGGCCGCCCCCCCCCCCTCCAATTTCTGACGAGGATGCATTCAAGAGGCTCCTTTCTAGCAGAGGGAAGAAGTCCTTTGTCCCGGAGATCCCGAAATTCATTAAAAAACTGGAGGAAATTCCTGAAATCACCCTTCCTGAAGAAAAACCAATGAAAATAGCTCTGGCTCTGGCTAAGCGAGGTTTAGTGGGTCAGTTCATGGGGCTATGGCCCTCCACCAAGACCACAGATGACTGGATACAGAGGAACTGGAAGCCCAACCTGAAACATGGAGTTACTTGCTACCTCGTTGGAAGAGGATTCTTTGTTTTCGAATTCATATAAGAAGAAGACCGGGACTTGATTTTTAGAAATGGCCCCTACTTCATGGGGATGCAGGGCCTTTACTTGAACAAATGGACGCCGGACTTTGACCCCACGGTCGATCTTCCCAAAGAGGTGCCGGTGTGGGTCAGGCTCCCCAATCTCCCAGTGCATTGCTGGGACTACGAGTCATTGCAGAGAATAGGGAACGAAATCGCCCGCTTCATTGATAAAGCCGACAAAAAAGGACAATACACATGTGCCAGAATCTGTGTTGAAGTGGATCTCGAAGCCGGCCTCCTGGAGGCAGTAAAGTTAACAGTTGGATCTTGGACCCATTATCAAAAACTGGACTATGAGCACCTGCCATTCAAGTGCAGAAACTGCCAAGAGCACGGCCACTTTCAAAGGCACTGCCCCAAACTGGTCGAGGGGAAAGAAGATGCGGAAGGTTGGCAGAAAGTCAGGAAAGGGAAAACCCCTAATAGCACCAAAAGCAAGGAGAAAGAGACCCAGGAACCTCCAAAGGGAGGCAGCTCAAAACCCAACCCTCAAGAAACCCCTGTTGTAGCTCAAACTTCTACTAGCGCTCTAGAAAAAGAAGAAGCTAGGGCATCACATGGCCCAATCATCTCAGCCCCCAACCCTGCTATCCCCAGCTCGTCAAAGGAACCCATAAGTCTAGGATCAAAGACAGGAGCTGATTCATTAGAGGAAGGAGACACTGAAGTAAGCAGCCCGTCAGGCACTCCAAACCAACCAAAGCGGGGACGGAAAACTGAGAAGAAAAGAAGGGAAGAGCAGTCCTATAAGGACGTGGTCCAAGGCTCACAGCATACCATACAGGAAATGATGAACACCAGATCCGGAATGAAACTTGGGAAAACCCCGAAAGGGGGTCATCCCCCTCAACCAGGTAAATAATGCAGTACGTCTCCTGGAATTGCAGAGGACTAGGCAGCACCATAAAAGAAGAAGCCATAAGGGATTTAGTAAGAGCAAAGATGCTGGAAGTCCTCCTAATCCAGGAGACGAAGTTGGAGGAGGAGGCTCTCCTCCGAGCAAGTAACTCGTTCTGGAAGAAAGGCCCGGGCAGGGCTTTCAGCGCTCGAGGAGCATTGGGAGGCCTGGCAACGTTCTGGGACTCTTCAAAGCTCGACCTTGTAGAAGAAGAAGGAACCACTCATTGGTTATTCACCAAGCTGCTCCACAAAGACTCCGGCCACCCTGTAAGTATTTTTAATATGTATGTTCCTGTCTTGCACGCAGAGAAAAAAGAATGCTGGGACTCCTTAAAGTTTTTTCTTACCCAGCATAACCCTGAAAACTTAATAGTTGCCGGGGATCTAAATGTTACTCTGGCTTTGGCCGAGAAAAGAGGGGGATCGATTGTCCAGGACCCGGCAAGAGAATGGGTGGAAGACCTGATGCTGGATTGGGATCTTGAAGACATCATCCCTGACAATGGGAAATTTACTTGGTCCAACAAAAGGATAGGGCCTGGCCATATAGCTGCTCGCCTAGACCGCTTCCTTATTCATTCCTCCTTCCTTACTCTCGGACTCATGGCGTCCTCCAAGATACTCCCGCATTATACTTCTGACCACAAGCCGATCTCGCTTTCCCTCTATCTCGAGAAAAATTTAGGCCCCATCCCCTTTCGGTTCAGCCCAATCTGGGTCAATCTGGAAGGCTTCCATGATATTGTGTCCAATTCCTGGAAAGATCCTGCTTATGGTTCCCCCTTCTATGTCTGGGAAAGTAAACTCAAAAGACTCAAAACTGTTCTGAAAGCTTGGGCCAAAGGCCTAAGATCCCCCACAGATGAAAGGAAAAGAGCTCAGAGGGCCCTGGAATGACACCAGCTTGTCTTGGAAGAGGCCCCGGTCACTCTTGCCTTGCTTAACTAGGAGGCTGATCTTCAGAGAAATTACCACAAAGCTTGTAGAGAAGAGGAAATCTACTGGAGAACCAAGTCAAGAACGCTTTGGCTCCAAGCTGGAGATAAAAACACAACTTTTTTTCATAAGCAAGCTCAGGCCAGGCAAATCTACAACTCCATTAATGAAATCCAAATGCAAGACCAAGTTATTACAGATTTCAAAGAAATCAAGGAGGTTGCCCATCATTATTTCAAGAACCTTTATTCTGCTCCAGACTCGGATCCGGTGGATCCAAAGTCCTACCCTCTATCAGAGGTTCCAAATTTGATCAACGATGATGATAACCAGCTGCTGAACAGCCCTGTAAGTATTCGGGAAATCAAGAAAGCCCTGTTTAACATGGAACCGGACAAAGCTCCTGGGCCGGATGGATTTACAGCCCGGTTCTACATTTCTTGTTGGGACATCATCAAATCGGACTTGTACAGAATGGTTAAGAAGGCTCAGAACTGCTCCAAGCTGGGGGGCAGCACCAATTCCTCATTCTTGGCACTTATTCCAAAAGAAAAAGGAGCCAGGAATTTCAGCAGATTTAGGCCTATTTCCCTTTGTAACATGGGGTATAAAATAGTTACCAAAATAATGGCTAACAGACTTAAAAAATTCCTACCAAAATTGATCTCGGAAAATCAAGGCGGGTTTGTGAAAGGTAGACAAATTCTGGACAATATTATCCTTGTCCAAGAAGCCATCCACTCCAGCTACAGGAAAAAGGAAAAAGGCATGGTAGTAAAGCTGGATCTGGCTTGTGCCTTTGATAGAGTTAGGCACGATTTCCCTTTTGCAGTCATGAACAACTTTGGGTTCAATCAGAAATTCATAGGCTGGGTTAAAGCTTGCATATCTGCCCCTTGGATTTCTCCATTGGTTAATGGACGTCCCACCAGCTTCTTCAGGGCCTCAAGAGGCCTAAGGCAAGGCTGCCCTCTTTCCCCAGTGCTCTTTGTCCTCCAAGCTGCTGTTCTAAGCTTCCAGCTGAACAGAAAACTCCAAAACAGATCTCTTTCAGGCATCAGAATTGTTCCAAAGGTTAAGGATGTCAATCACGCCCAGTTCGCGGATGATACTCTCTTATTGGGTGTAGCTGACCTCAATACTGTTGGTAAATTCAAAGCAGAACTGGACTTCTACAAGAACAACTTCGGAAGTGAAATAAATTATCATAAAAGCAAGATCTTTGGTTGGAATTGTTCTCCCTGGGAAATGCTGGAGATATCTCGTATTCTAGAAATGGAAGGCCTTACAGCCTAGGATACCTTTACTTATCTGGGCATTCCAATTTTTAAAGCTTCCCCGAAAATTATTCACTGGCTGCCCCTGCTGGACAAGCTAAAAAACAAAATCCATGCGTGGGGAGCAAAATGGCTCAACAAAGTAGGTAAAGTAATCTTGATGAACTCTGTCCTTGCCAGCCTTCCTATCTATCAATGTTCAGTCCTTCTTGCTCCCAAGACCATTACAAACAAGATTACTGGGCTGCTCCGTCGCTTTCTCTGGGAGGGTGGCAGAAACAATGAAAAGAAGTTGCATCTGGTGAGCTGGGACAAGGTCACGAAGTCTAAAATGGAGGGGGGCCTTCAAATTAGAGATGTGTCCATCCAAAACCTTGCCATGGGTGGCAAAATTCTCTGGAACATGATCACTGGGAAAGGAACCTGGAGCAAACAAATTCTCAAGAAAAAATACTTCAAAGGAGATAAGGAAAGATGCTTGGAAAGGGACACAAAAGTGCAGAAAGGGTCCCCAATCTTCTCGCTCTGCAAAAAAGCTCTCCCGCATTTCACCTCAAAGCTCACCTGGATCCCTGGTAATGGAGAAAAAATTCAAATTTGGGATGACTCTATTCTTGGAGATCAGCCTCTTCATGGTGTTCACGATCTGGAAAATATCAAAGCTTGGCTCAATGCCAACAATTGCAGAACCCTGCGGGACATTTCATCTTGGGGAAGTGATGAAAACGCAGCCTGGGAAAGGTGGAATTTGGGAGATTACCCAATCGAGCTTCAGGAGGAAGCGCTGAAATTGTTGGACCTCCTTCAGGGGAAATCTCCCATAAGTGCCAGAGCAAGAGATAAACGTGGCTGGGGCTCTCGATCTGGAATTTATACTGCTGTTGCTGGTTATGTTGCAATTCTGGAGATTCCCTGGGTCCTTCCAAATCCAGCTCCGTGGAAAGCCCTCTGGAATTTTCAGTCAATTCCAAAAATTGATATTTTTATTTGGACTGTGCTCCATAATGGTATTCTGACCACTGACAATCTCAGGAAAAAAGGCTGGGTGTTGCCATCACGCTGCCCACTCTGTATCTGCGCTGAGGAGACTGTTGAGCATCTCTTCATCTACTGCGACTTCACCAAGGAAGTCTGGAAAGCCATGCTCTGGCCCATCGCTGTCACCTTGCCTGGTTCAATCACGGAGCTTATCAGTTGCTGGATTTCCCTCTCTCCCTTTAATTTAAGCAAAAAAAACCTTCTCAAGACTATGTGGATGTGGATTCCTAAATTCATATGCTGGAAAATATGGCTGGAAAGGAACAATAGAGTCTTTAAAGAGACCAGCAGACTCCCTCTTCAAGTGGCTGTTAAAGCTAAAATCATGTTATCAGAAGCTTTAAATTGTAAGCCTGGAATAAGCAACACGGACACCCTATCTGCTGAAGAAGAGCGCTGGGTGAAGGATTTTCATCTGAATATTCAAAGCAATGATACCAGCAATCCTCCTCAAAAGGCGAATTGGGAAATTAGGCTTGAAGAACAGGAATTTATTAAATGGAGATCAGCTCTTGACGAATGGTGTCTTTTCTTTGACGAGGCCTCGAAAGGGAATCCCGGTCAAGCTAGGGGAGGAGGCATCATTCTTGAACCATCCGGCAATCTCCATCTGTCCTACGCCTGGGGACTTGGTCTCGCCTCGAATAATCAGGCTGAGTATCTGACACTGTGGCAGGGATTAAATCAAGCGAGAAAGCTGAATATTCAAAAGCTCACTATTTTTGGCGACTCTAGATTAATTATTAAAGCGTTACGCTCCAAGAAGAAGCCATCGGACATCAATCTCGTCCAAATTCACAGGAAAATTCTCCTCCTTTTGTCTCATTTCAGAACTGTCAAAGCCTATCATGTTTTAAGGCATCTAAATAGCCTGGCGGATGCTGAAGCCAACCAAGGCACTCTGCTGAATAAAAGCCAGTTGATAATTAATGGAGAAAACTCAAATGACAAGATTCCCTAAGGATAAAGCTGCTAGCCCACTGCATTTTGTAGGCCTTTAGTTTGAAGTTGATTTTCCAGATGAGTTCATGCTCAGCTTTTGTCACAGGCAACAAGATGAAGAGAAAGTTCAGTATAGAATACTGGAATATGTACTGTAAGAACCAGGCAACCTTTTTGCCAGACTATTAATAAAACTCTATCCGTTTTCGTAAAAAAAAAAAAAAAAAAATTATTAAATTTTTAAGATTACAATTATTCTAAACTTAGTAACAAATTCGATTGTCAATCTACATTATGAAAAAAGGAATTTATTTCTGTGTAATTTAAATTGAAAGTTCCATAAAACCTTTTAAAAAGATGAAGATATTTAAATTAAAAATAAAATAAATTTAATTATTTAATTATAAAATTATAATTCTCACAATGTTTCAAAATAGAATATTAAAAATAAATAATTTTGAAAAACACCATTTCTTAAAATCATAATTATCATAATGTTTTAAAATAACATAAACCAAAATAAATCATCTCTTGAGAGCGACATCAATTTTTAAAAACTTAGTTACTATAATGTTTTAAAATAATCATTAAAACATAAATTATCAACAACACTTAAGTTTAAAAATCAAAATTACATTTAAATTATAAAATCAAAATTACAATAATATTTCGAGATAACAATTATTACAAATAAATAAAATTAAATAACATCCAATTTCAACAATCAAATAAACAAGTAAAAAAAAATGTTTAAATTTAAAAATTTTAATAATAAATTTACACTCAAAAATTAAATATTTTAAAAATAAAATATTATTCTTACTATACCCCTATAGTAAATAAACATGTATAATTTGAAATTGAAACATTTTCTTAATTAAAAGCATTATAATGTCAACATTTTATAGGCATTTTTTTTTATTAAACAAGAAAAATAGCTGCAAAGCAGCTAGTCCTTGCTCCAAAATAATGTTTATAATTTGTATAATTGGTTATAATTTTTTTTAATCCTATATTGTGTATAAGTTGAAAGTTGAAGTAATTATGAAACATTAAAAACTTGCAAGAATGTATTATTTGTTGTTATGTTGCTTATTTTATGATGTGACATTATTTGTTGCTATGTTGTTTATTTTTCTATGTGAAATTACTTGTTGCTTTTATATCGATGTGTTATTTATTACTTGTTGTAACTAGGTTGCTAATATTTTTATGCTGCATGATACCTACCTCTTAAGAAAAGTTTAATAAAAAAATAGTTGAACAAAAAATGACAAGTAGATAATAATAAAGTGTACAAAACTACTTCCTTAATTAGTTATAGAGTAAGACCTTGAAACTAAAGATCCAAAATAAGTTTACTTGTATTTGTGAATAGAAGAATTATTATCACTTGCATTTGTGGATAGGAAAATCTTCGACACTACCAATTTTTTTCATCTTAAACTAATATATAACTAATACCTAAATATTTAATTATCAACCAAAATTTAAAATAAAATATTTTAAACCCATAATACTTTCTAATTGAAATGATACTATTTTAAACTTGTTTACAAATAAATTTAAAAAATTATTTGAGTATAATTTAATAAAGAAAAAAAATTATTTAAATATAATTTAATAAAGAGAAAAAATTATTTGAATATAACTTGATTAAATTAATTTTTTATAAATATAAAAAATAATAAATTTAATTAAAAAAATTCATTTAATATTTAAGTTGGTTTTAATATCTAAAATTGAATCAATTTTTTGAAATCATAGATTTAATAAAATAAAAAAATTAGGAAATACTTAACATACTATTAAACTTAAATATATGTATGTAGATATGTTTTAATATAATTATAATTGAAAAAATAATTCAAATAAAATTTACATTTTAAAATAAAATAAAATAATATATTAAAATATAAATTATTAAATTCATATATGATTTCAAGTTTATAAAAAATAAATTTTATAAATAATAGTTTATGTAAAAAGTTTTTTATTAAATAAATCAAGATTATAGAGAACATACTCAAATTTCAAGCATATGTATTTGAATTTATTATATATATAGAAGAATTTAATAATAGAAATAAGAATCACAAATTAAAAAAATAAAATAGTAATAATTTAAAAATGTAATTGTTTGTGAAAATTATTGTTTTTAATTCAAAATGAATTTAAATCCTTTCTATACAATATTGATATCCAATTGTATAAGATAACAATAAATTTTATTATGAAAATTCCTTTAAAATGTAAAAACACTTGTCATTATTTGTGAGTAAGAATAAGACTCCTTACGGAGGATGCAATATTCAATGTCCAACCCAATTTTAAAGAGTGACTCATGGTTTGATGCACTGTAGAGAAATACAACAGACAATTGCTTACATTTTTCATTAGAGCTANACCCAATTTTAAAGAGTGACTCATGGTTTGATGCACTGTAGAGAAATACAACAGACAATTGCTTACATTTTTCATTAGAGCCAACATAGAATAACATGAATTTTGTTTAGGTAACTCTAGTAGTTAGACATGAAGAAGGAAAAAATGCATCAAACAAAAAATGACATTTTTAGAAAGAAAGAAAAAAACATATATACACAATAATACATTTAAGCAATTGNATGCATCAAACAAAAAATGACGTTTTTAGAAAGAAAAAAAAAACATATATACACAATAATACATTTAAGCAATTACATAATACACCATTGTCAAATAATAGATGCCACTAACTTAAATAGACATTCATGGTGATTATCATATACCATCCCAGGTAGAAACAATAACTACACGCATTTGCATATGGCCAATTANCATTCATGGTGATTATCATATACCATCCCAGGTAGAAACAATAACTACACGCATTTGCATATGACCAATTATTTCAAAATCATCCGAATACATGTTAAAATGTCCGTGGCTGAAAAAATATTTATTATTGGCTAGGAATATTTATTGTTGCTAAGATGTTTTGAAAAAAATCATCAATTTGATACTCTATTGGATAGTATACAAGTTTATAATGGTGAAAGTTCATATTCTTGGTGAAGTTCAATTGATTCTTTGGTAGTTCTCTCAGAAGCTGATGGTGGCATTAAAGTGACTTCCATCAACAACTCTCATAGTCTAACACATATGACAAATCCTTTCCATCCATGGTGTTAAGATTAATGGCCTCCTTATAATATCTTAATTTTCTTTTAACCTCTCATTCTTTCTCACCCCACATTTTCTCTTTAAACTTTAGAGGTGATAATATTTTTAATGTTATTAATATTTTGCAAAGTGACATTCTTGTCAATTCACCAATGATTTAATCAAGTCATGGGGCCTTTATACAACTTCTTTTGAGCCATAGATGGTCAATCATAACAATGTTCTCGATAGGGGGAAGACCCACTTCTATTATGAGTATATGATAGGGTGAAGACCCACTTCTATTAGGAGTATAGGATATGGTGTACTACTTTTAATTTTGAGGTTACACCTTATAAAACTCTTCTGGATTCCCAGACTTTACAACCATACAAGATAATGGGAGAGAAGAGTTTCAAATCAGAACTTAATTTTATTCCACATCACAAGGCTTGTTGATTTACAATTGTTTTTAAGACCAAAATAAGCTTTCAACCCTCCATTAATGCTTTTCTTTACGCTATAGTTCCATTTAACCTTGTAATGGATACCACTTCCAAAATAGTTATAAAAAAATACTACATAAATAACCTTTTAAAAAAAGAGAAATATGAAATATTTTTGTTCACATTAATAGTAATTATTTTTCACTCATAATATTCATAATATTTATTATGTATAGCCGAATAAGTGAAAAATTTACTAATGGAAATGTTTTTTTACTTAGATGCTTTTGGCTTTTTTTTACTTAGATGCGTTTGGCTTTTGAACCAAGTTTCTCATTTTGTTATGGCAAGAGATAATTATCAAGAGTCTGGTCTAAAAGTTTAAGGATTTCAAAGAGGAAATTTGATTTTTTTATATGATATTGAATTTTTTTTTATAATTATATATATATTTTTAATGTTTTATAAGTTTTTGATGATACTAAAATTTTTTTAATTGAATTTAATTCTTTTACCATTTAAATAAAAAAATTTATACAAATTTAAATTCAACACTCTCAACAGCTTCGAAAATATCCCATTAAATTTTAATTGAATTTAATTTTTTTACCATTTAAATAATTTTTTGATGCAAAATTAAATTCAACACTCTCAACAGCTTCGAAAACATCCCATTTATATCAGTTTGACAATCGTTAAATGAAATTGACTGAATAAAAAATCACCGAGAAAAACGACTTAAAAAAAGAGCGTGTCTAAACTACACCTTGCGTCTGCTAACCAAGATAACATCCAACGCGTGTCGAGAGAGGGCCACCTGGCAGAAGAAGCGTGCTCGGTTACACGGTTGACAACACGTTGTATTAACTATCTGGTTATATGGATATCTACGTGGCTTCTTCGTACATCGTTCACATTTAAATCTCGTTGCTACGTAGCTATATGCGGGTTCTACGTACCTTCCTCCAGCCAAAAGCATTTACTAGGTGAGCTATATGTCAGTCCTCTCCTCTACAGTAGGGTTTTATTCCTATGAATCGCTATTTGGAGAACGATTACAGAGTTTCAGTGGAAAACTTTGTCTTGAACCTCTGACTATTCATTCGGTCGTGAGGGTCTCAGGAACCATGAGCAACGATTTGGTAAATGAAAAACATTCATTGGTGATTTTCCAAGCTTTGTTAGACTTTTTCTTGAAAGTTCTAATTTATTCTGCATGGAATAAAGACCTGCGAGGTCAGGCTGGTTTTGTTTAGTTGTGTTTTACGAAGTATGGGTTTATAACCCGAAACCCATCAAGGTATTCAAGTTTTTGGCTCAATGGCAGTGAATTGCAGGTAATGTTAAACCTCTTATTCTTGTTTTCAATAGTCTTCTCTTTATAATAAATGTGGTTCAATTAACACTTACCTCTCCTTTTGTAGGTAAAGTCATAAACAATTGTATGGTTACGCCCTTCCCATGGCATCTTCTGATCCTGGTAAGCCTTCCTTCTCGACTTCTCCCACAGTTAAATGGGAATCTTTGAGCAAGGAATCGTTGGTCCAACTAGCACGGGACTTTCTGGTTTAGTTTTCGTTGGGTTTTGTTTCATTTGCAGGTTGGTGGAGAATATCTCCAGTTTGTAAGCTTTGTTTAATTTCCAGGCTTTTAACTTACAAGGACAGTATTACGTTGTCAATAGACTGTTATTGTTTCAGTTGGGATGATCCTTGAAGTAGTGTGCAACATTAATGCTTCCCTTGTGGGAGTTAACTCTATTGTTAAATATGTATTGGCAATGAATATTATTCCTTTTTCTGAATTTAATGGTGCGAACATAGTTTTTGTTTGATATCACGTCGTCTATGGGTTTGTTGCTTTGTGAATCATAAATTTATTTTAGTCTTTAGCAATGGATTTAATACTACGACATATTGCTTCACGGTTAAATAATTTTCCTGTATGTTATGCTTGTTATTTATTTTATCTTGGAAAGAGGG
>LPNX010247458.1:101667-112235 GCA_001517045.1 Pseudotsuga menziesii | reverse complement strand
AGAACATAAGTGTACCCCCTACCCATCCAATTGTCTATCTATGAAGAACTGCAAGCTCAATCCTTGTGAAAAAATTCACAAATGATGTGATGAAAATCACATGTGATCCTCATACAATTTAAGGGACAAAATGCCTACAAATTAAGTTTCCTACCCTAATAATAGTTAGGCAAAAAATATATATATATCTGCAAAAACCTATAACCTTCCTTTAGTGCCCAAGTCACAAGTTTCCTCACCTAACCATGGTCAAGGCTTTGAGACCCATCCTCGATGTTGAAAAAACCTCATAATGACACTTAATACTGCCACTCAAAGACCAAATATCCCCGAGCATGGTCAAATATAGTAGTTTAAGGTCTTGTTCATAACCCTTAATCCCTATAAGCTTCATGTTTGTCCTATGGCCCAACTTTCCACCTTTCACCATGGTCAACACCTTGAGATCCATATGTGGTGTTCACAATGTCCTAATCGAAAAAACGTTTTATATCGAGGATTGAGAAGTCTAAGAAAAGCAATGGTTAGTATGGATTTTCTTACAATGTGCCCTCAGATTCCATTTCTAAACATAACCTTTGAATTTGCAATGTTTTTTTTAGGTTTTAGGTGAATATGCACTGGTTTTGTTGAGATTTTAATCCCTTCGCATAAGATTTTATCATGTTTATATATCCCATATCCTATAAAATTATATTGCTAAGTTTTATTTTACATTGCGCAAAGACGCCTCGAGACTAGCTCAAATGAGCAAGGGACATGATGGACAATGGAGATGAATTTTACCAATGAAAACAACAAAATGGCATTCCGGGTTCTTAATGAGTCCAACCTTACATCCAATGATGCAAATTATTATTATTATTATTTTTTATATATTAATTAATGAACTTGAAGAGTGAAGTTTGGCACTCACTACTATGTAAAAACCCTAAGAATAAAAAATCAATGTGTTAAAAAGATCATATTCTTTACCATGATTCGTAATTTAATGTTAAAATGAAAACGAAACAAATTTTGTAAAGTAAATCTAGACTAATTTTTTTTTGGTAATATATGTAAGATTAAAAACAATCATAAAATGTTCATAAATTACTTATATATTTAAGATCTTAATGTTCAATTTATTTTTTTTTAGAAATTTAAAATGTTTTATTTATGATTTTTATTTGTTTTTTATTATTAATTTATGTTAAATTTTGTATATTATTTATAGATTAAGATTTATAATATATTATAATTCATTTTATTAATATTATTGGTTTTCATATTCGGGTATGGGGTTTTTGGATGAACAGAGTAAGGATGAACTCATTACTTTGGAAAAGAAGCGGAATATAATTTTCTGTGAGCGAGAAGAATGGTGGAGGTTGAAGAGCAGAGCAATTTGGCTTCAGTGTGGAGATGAGAATACAAAAAATTTTCAAGCTTATGCTAAGGGGAGAAAATTTTCCAATTCTATTTGGGAGCTGCCTTCGGCTGAAGGGGATCCGGTGTCTAGTTTCGATGGGCTGGCTGATATGGGTGTTAGATATTTTGGGGATTTATACTCTGCTCAACCTGGAGCTACTATTGCTGAGGTTATACGGGTGGCACAACTCTTTCCCCGATTTGTGGATGAGGAGGAAAACAGGATGTTGATGGGGGAAGTTTCAATGGAGGAGTTGTCTGGGGTTCTTCACTCGTTTCAAAAAGATAAAAGCCCGGGGCCTGATGGTTGGAATGCTGAATTTTTCTTGGGTTTCTTTGATTTCTTCGGTGAGGAGCTTTTGTCAGTTGTTGAGGAATCTGGTAAGGCTGGGTTTATACATGGACCGCTCAATACTACTTTTATTGCTCTTATCCCAAAAGTGGATAACCCTGAAAGTTTTGAGGATTACAGGCCCATATCACTTTGCAATTGTTTATATAAGATCATCTCTAAGGTTATTGCAAAGCGACTCAAATCTGTTTTGTCTGAACATATTTCTAGTGAGCAATTTGGGTTTCTGGAGGGACGTCAAATTCATGAGGCCATTGAAGTTGCTCAGGAAGGCCTACATACTTTGAAAGTTCAGAAACAGAAAGGAGTAGTGATTAAGATTGATCTCTCAAAGGCCTACGATCGGGTCAGTTGGCTATACATTAGGATGTTGCTTACACACCTGGGATTCTATTATGATTTTGTAAGATGGATTATGGCTTGTATCAGTACGGTGAGTTTTGCAGTTATCATTAATGGAGCTGCTAGCCCTTTCTTCCATGCGGGAAGGGGTCTTCGTCAAGGGTGTCCTCTTTCTCCCCTTTTGTTTCTTCTTGTTGCTGAAGGTCTCAGTCGATTTATTTTGTCTTCAAAAGCGGAAGGGACTTTTCAGTGGAATTGCCATCTCCCAGGTATTGTATATTACACATCTTCTTTTTGTTGATGATATTGTGATTTTCACCAATGGATCGAGACAGGATATTGATAAGGTGTCTGAAGGACTAACTCTGTTACAAGCTGCTACGGGTATTGTGGTAAATATTGGAAAATCCACTATATGATGCTCGAACTTAACTGAACAGGAGACATTTAGTATTTCCCATCGTTTGCCTTTTAAAACTATGGATTTGGATGCTGGGATAAAGTATTTGGGGTTTTTCTTAAAACCGAATTCTTACCTGAAGGCAGATTGGCATTGGTTATTGACCAAATTGGAGAAAAGACTAAAAAGTTGGAGTCGTAAATGGCTCTCTCGAGCTGGGAGACTGGTGCTGGTAAAATCTGTGTTGGAAGCAATACCAGTCTACTGGTTGTCCCTTGCCTGGCTGCCTAAGGGGATTCTGGAACAGGTTCGCAGGCTGTGTTTTTCTTTCCTGTGGAGAGGTAAGCTTGATCATAGGGCTATGGTGTGGGTGAGGTGGGAGAAAATTGCTGTTCCCAAAGCTTTGGGAGGGTGGGGGTTAAAAAATATTTTCCTTTTTGCAAAGGCATTAGGAGCTAAAGTCTCATGGAGACTTATTCATACACAGAGTCTCTGGACTAGAGTAGTGTATCATAAATATATTGCTCCATTGACTCTCATTAAGTGGATTCGGTTGGCTGACAAATCTCGGTCAAATTGCTCAGTGGTATGGAAAGCGGTGGTAAAACATTTTGATCTGGTTGGCTCTGGTTTGGTGTGGAGAATAGGTAATGGGAGAATGGTTCGTATTGGGATTGATCCTTGGGTAGGCAGTGGGAGGGATAGTGTTCTTCCTGAGGAGCTGAGATTACACTTGGAAACAAGAGGGTGTCTTTTTATTACTGATATTGAGGATCAGGAAAATTCTTCGTTATGGCATCAAGGATGGATCAGTGCTCAGAGACTTGATATTCATGATGATCTGCTGGAGGCTTGGGAGGGATTTATAAGGCAATTAAGGGTTTCAAATGTCAGGTTGTCTAACAGGGATGATAAATTGGTTTGGGATTATCATCCTTCAGGGTGTTATACTCCTAAACATGGTTATATTCAGCTCAATGTGTTGGTCCATGATCGAGAATTGGTTTGGTGGTGGAAACAACTGTGGAAGCTAAAATGTCCGGGTAAGGCCAAGTTACTCTTCTGAGCTATTTTGGAAAATAAAGCTCCAACATGGGACATTTTGCAAAAGAGATTTCTTGAAGGTCCAGGATTTTGTGCGCTGTGTCGGAGTGTTGAGGAATCAATTCATCATCTCTTTGTTCAATGTAGTTTTTCTCAAACTATATGGACTAAAGTGGGTAAACAGTTGGGCTACATTGGGGGGTGGCAGGGAGATTCTGCTCACATGGCTTTTCAAAGCTGGTGGTCGGGCCATAAAACTTTCCGAGTTGTTCCCTGTATCTTTGCTTGGGGGATTTGGTTAACACGCAACAAGATTATTTTTCAGGACTGTAGAATATCGATGGAGTCTGTTGTGGCTCATATTGTTGCAATATTTCAACATTTTAGAGAACCAGAGAAGCTTCTCAAGAATAGGCCTGTGCGGGAGGAACTGATTGATAAAGCTATTCCCTGGGGCTTCTTTGATGGAGCATCTCAAGATTGGCAATTGAGTTGTGGTGGGGGTGGTGTACTATACAAATCTGAGTCTCATTATTTTCATTTCTCGACTGGATTAGGGAGGGGATCAAACAACTCTGCTGAATTAATGACACTCAGGCTCTTGCTTTTATTTGCATTGGAACAGGGTTGTTTGTCATTACAGGTATTTGGTGACTCTATGTTAGTTATTGAATGGGAAAAAGGGACTGTTCAGTGCCATGTGATGATCCTTTTACCTATTATGGAGGAGGTGTATCGCATAAAGCAACAATTTAATCATCTTTCTTTTACTCATGTCTATAGAGAACGGAATGGGGTGGATGATCAGTTATCCAAGGAAGCGATACAGTGGCATATAGACTATGGCGTATGGAGGATCTCTATTCACGCTAGTGTGGGTTCTTTCAGCTATTATCATAGGCCGTTTCATGAAGATTTGTTGGAACAGCGGGGAGATTTTGCACAGATTCTGTGACCTGTCAACTTATACTACTAAGTATCATGAGGGATGGGATAGTTTGTTTTAAATTGTTATGATTTGAACAAAGTATATATGACTTAATTGGTGGTATGAAGAAGGACCGATTGTATCCTATCATATTGATTTGGGCATGATTTTTAGTAACGAGCTGATAATATTTTTCCAACTTTTGTGATCTGGTAATGAGCAAAGATTCTATGACAGGTTGGGTAAATCTTTTGAGCTTTTGAATTATCACAGTTTGATCTGTGACAGCAAACGATATGCTTATGAAGTATTTTTTTGATTGCATTGACAATTTAAGTTTTGATATATTGCTGTCTGGGATAGTATAAATCTATGCTGTGGTAATGGAGCTGCTATATTGTTGGCTCTGTTTACTTGGGACTTCAAGAGGGGATAGGATTTTGCTGCCTACCTATAGATAGTATATGTGAAATCAAATGATCTGGTTATCTATGTGCCCGGTCATTGTTGAGCATAAGCTTTGATTTTTGACAGGTTGGGATTATGGATCAATGTAATGGGCTGGGACATCCTTTTTTGATATCCATAGCTATTTCACTGTATATGTACTTTGGTATTTTGCTGACAACAATATATATACTGAGTCTGGGACAGTAATTATCGAGATGCTACAGTTGATTTGTAGTATTGCTCATTACAGACTGGGAATTTTGGATAGGATATCCATATTGCGTTGGTAAAAGCCGAGACAGGGAAAGCATTTTGGTATCTGTTTGTTTGTGACAGTAAGGTGACCGGTCCTTCAGGCAGGGATTTCAACAGTATTAGGTATCAGAATTTGTGAACAGTTTGTATATATATATGACAGGAGGTTTATATGAGCAAGAAGTTATTCTTTGATGTGTTACATCTAGCTGATGTTTACAGGCTGGTATGTATATTTGATTTTTGTGTAAAAAGGTGAGAGACAATTTTTGACAATGTAGGGATCTTTAATGATCCTATTACATTTACAGATGTAATTTTGTTCTTCATAGAAATAAAATTATGAATTTTTTCCGAGGAAAAAATAAAAAAATTATTGGTTTTCATATTATAATTCATTTTATTATTATTATTATTATTGGTTTTCATATTATAATTCATTTTATTAATATTGGCTCTTCAAGTTTGGATTACTGGCAGGGGTAGGGTTTCGGTAGGTGGCGATGATTAGGGTTTAGCTTCCCATCTGCTTGCAGGCATGGCCTGCAGCCTGCGACGACTTGGTCAACTGTCAATGGAACCTGCACGACGGAAGGGGTAACGGGCGCATGGATGGTGGTTTTGGGTGGATCGAGGTGGTTTATTATTTTGCCTAGGTGAAAAGATTATAATCCTTTTACTTGGTGGTAAGTTTTAACTATTTACTTTTCCTATGGTTTTTACTGAACCTTGTGGCCATTATGACGAAGGACGACCTCATTGATTACTCTCTTGATCCTCTGGATGAGGGTATTTTTAGGCATTCGTCGGATAGTGGTATGACTGATGAGGTGGCGGCCATCGGGTATCATTGGTCGAAAGTTTTCTCTGCGGCCAAACCCTTTCCGGTTGTGGGTGATAGTTTCTCTCTGTCGGAGTTTTTGTTGTCATTTCCTAGGAAGTTTCTATTTCCGAACTATCCTTTTCTCTTGGAGGTAGGCGTGTTTGCAGGTGTGAAGGAGCAGGATCTTGTGGCAAGTGGGAGCACAATGGCTGAATACGACACATAGGGTTTACACGGGTCGAGGTTTGAGGGATTGAGGAGGGGAGGCGAAGGACCCATTGAGGGCTTGGAGGGTGCTATTGAGGAGGCTACCATTTAGGGTTTGTGGGCAGTGCAATTGGTGCACGAGAACATAGGGGCTTTCTAAGCCCTGTGGTGAAGGTTTCCAATCTTTCTGACACCAGTGGAGAGGCAGACGGTCGACTGGGCTTGAAGGGGAATTGTAAATGGTGGAAAAAATGGACCAAGATGATCCCAGTTATCAACTATGTCGTTGGGGAGGATATTAGCTAGGAGAGGATGGGGAGGATATCAGCTGGGAGAGGATGGAGATGATGGACAAACACACTTTGGTTGGTCGTTTCATGGGAAAATTGGTCTCTGTTAGGTCCGTGAACAAGTGGGTTGAGGATTGCTGGTTGGGGGATTTGGGGGTTGTTCCTGAGGTGGAGGGTCTGATGTGGGGTTGGTATGCCTTCAAATTTCAATTTGAAGAACACTTATTGTGGGTGCTAAATCATAACTGGATTTATGAACAAGCTCCGGTGCTGCTGAAGAGATGGCATCCACTCTTCGATGCGAGCCGTGAAAGGGTGGACATTGTGCCTACTTGGATAAGCCTCCTGGGACTCCCGTTGCCTTTCTGGTATGAAGAACATTTTGTACACATTGGGAACCCTTTGTGTTCATTTCTGGAAGCTGGTTACTCTTTCAAAGTCACCAAACTGAAAAGGGTGGCGTAGATTCTTGTCAACATTAACATTAGGAATGGGCTTCCTGGTGTTATGAATATTTCTTAGTGTTAAATTTTTCATATTCTTAGCTAAGACATCAGTATTTCATTTCATTTTCATGACAAAATCATATAAACAGGATCACTAAAAGATAGACAAGCACAACCATAAAAAAGGAACACAAATATTTATCCTGGGAAAACCCTAAAGGGAAAAACCCAGCAAAAGCTTCCTTAATATAGATGCCCCAAAAATATAAAAGATAAAACCAGCAAGGAGATCAAAGCTTGACCCTCCTCCTTTTCCAGCTACTTCTCGTCTCCACTAATGCGCTACACAAGTGAGAGTGTGTGTGTCACAAATGAGGAGCACTACACCTCTATTTATATTCATCTGTTTACTTAAGTTAACTCATTTGACATGTAGGCTCGAGTTAAATCATGTAGGCTCGAGTTACACATGTAGGCTCAAGCAACCACACTGGGGTGCTGATGACCCACCTTTACAATTAGAGGGGATTACCTCATGACTCTTATTAGTTCTTCTGATTAGGAGCATCGGGGTACAATGTAATACAAGTGGTTATCCCGGTAGGACGATCGGGGGCCACAAAAAGATACATATAGAATATTCTTCGAAGTTACAATATTTCAACACTCCCCCTTAACGAGAAGGGTATTCTACAGCAACATCAACAACAACAAGAGTAGAGATAGGGGACATCATCAACATCAACAGGGTAACACATCTATAAATCATTGGAAGCTTTTCAACATCATGTAGTCTTCATCTTCAATCTTCAGTATTCATCATCAGCAACATCTTCAGTCTTTGATCTGCAACATCTTCAGCATTTTGATCTTTCAATTAGCAACGACATCTTCAGCACTTGGACCTTTCGATCAGCAACAACATCTTCAGCATTTTTGACCTTTCGATCAGCAACATCTTCAGCACTTTGACTTTTCGATCAGCAACAACATCTTCGGCACCTTGACCTTTCGATCAGTAGCAACATCTTCAGTACTTTGACCTCTCAATCATCAATATCATCATCAACACTTTGCCCTTTCGATCAGCAGCAACATCATCATCATCATATTCTGATCTGTCGATCATCATCACATTCTGATCTGTCAATCATCATCACATTCTGATCTTTCGATCAGAAACATCATCATCATACTCTGATCTTCAATCTTCAGTCTTCATCATCAGCAACATCTTCAGTCTTTGATCCGCAACATCTTCAGCATTTTGATCTTTCAATTAGCAACGACATCTTCAGCACTTGGACCTTGCGATCAGCAACAACATCTTCAGCATTTTTGACCTTTCGATCAGCAACATCTTCAGCACTTTGACTTTTCGATCAGCAACAACATCTTCGGCACCTTGACCTTTCGATCAGCAGCAACATCTTCAGTACTTTGACCTCTCAATCATCAATATCATCATCAACACTTTGCCCTTTCGATCAGCAGCAACATCATCATCATCATATTCTGATCTGTCGATCATCATCACATTCTGATCTTTCGATCAGAAACATCATCATCATACTCTGATCTTTCGATCAGAAACATCATCATCATACTCTGATCTTTTGATCAGAGACATCATCAACATACTATGATCTTTCGATCAGAAACATGATCATCATACTCTGATCTTTCGATCAGAAACATCATCAACATACTCTGATCTTTCGATCAGAAACATCATCATCATAGTGCGTCATCATCATCCTCTGATCTTTTAGATCAGTACGGCATCATCATCAGCAGCAACAACCTGCAATCCACAACTCAAAGACAAAAAGTCTTTGGATCACTTTTGGACTTAAAGTCCAGGGATGATACAATCCCACCACATTCTCGACAACCAAAGTTACCGGATTGATTACGGGAGAATCAGTCCCTATCACTTTAGGAATAAGTCCAAGGACGATGCAATCCTACCACATTCTCGAGGACCGAAGCCACCGGATTGATTACGGGAGAATCAGTCCCTATCACTTTAGGACTATGTCCAAGGATGATGCAATCCTACCACATTCTCGAGGACCGAAGCCACTGGATTTATTATGGGAGAATCATTCCCTGTCACTTTAGGACTATGTCCAAGGATGATGCAATCCTACCACATTCTTGAGGACCGAAGCCACCAGATTGATTACGGGAGAATCAATCCTTATCACTTTAGGACTATGTCCAAGGATGATGCAATCCTACCACATTCTCGAGGACCGAAGCCACCGGATTGATTACGGGAGAATCAGTCCCTATCACTTTAAGACGATGTCCAAGGATGATGCAATCCTACCACATTCTCGAGGACCGAGGTCACCGGATCTATTATGGACAGATGTCCCGGGATGATACAATCCCTCTTCATTCTCGAAGACCGAGGTCTTTGGATCACTTTAGGGCAAGCGCCCAGGGATGATACAATCCCACCACGTTCTCGGGGACCAAGGTCACCGGATCTATTGTGGACAGATGTCCCGAGATGATACAATCCCTCTTCATTCTCGAAGACCGAGGTCTCCGGATCACTTTAGGGCAAGTTCCCAGGGATGATACAATCCCACCACGTTCTCGAGGACCAAGGTCACCGGAGCTATTGTGGACAGATGTCCCGGGATGATACAATCCCTCTTCATTCTCGAAGACCGAGGTCTCCGGATCACTTTAGGGCAAGTGCCCAAGGATGATACAATCCCACTGCAACATCACTACTCCCCCTTTCGGGGAAGATCTTTTCGAACCACACCAAGCTTGTCTCGAAAGTGTTCGAACTCTACTCGAGGCAGAGTTTTCGTCAGTACATCATCATCGAAACCATCATCATCTACATCTTCAGTATGTGAATACTGAACTATCACCATCTGTATCTCTAGTATGTGAATACTGAAAGCATCATCATCTATATCTTCGGTATAGAAATACTGAATCACCATCATCTGTATCTACAGTATGTAAATACTGAAATATCATCTATATCTTCAGTATGGGAATACTGAAAGATCGTCATCTATATCTTTAGTATGGGAATACTGAAACATCATCATCTCTATATTCAGTATAGAAATACTGAATCACCATCATCTGCATCTACAGTATCATCATCTGCATCTTATCTTGTATGTAGAAATACCGGATTTCTATGTGTTACGTCGGAACACAAGGTTCTTTATCATCACAACTATGTTTATCACATAGAATCATTGCAGTGTCCATCTTCAGGTCAAAGAGACCTGATATCAGCTTTTGAAGCCATATGGATTCACAACTTATTAGAGCAATCTGCTATGTATTCTGCTTCAACCGTGCTAAGAGAAACACTGGACTGTTTCCTGCTAAACCATGAACTCATAGCAGACCTCAAACAAAAGCATCTACCTGATGTGCTTTTCCTGTCTGAGATACTTCCAGCCCAATCTGCATCTGTGTAGCCATACAATCTATACTCATGGCTACCATCATAGTATAGACCAAATTCTATAGTCCCTTTCAGATATCTCATCACATGTTTTACAGCTACTAGGTGAACCCGTCTTGGTTGAACAAGATATTGACTTAAGTTGTTCACAGCAAAACAAATGTCTA
>LPNX010247458.1:80246-98476 GCA_001517045.1 Pseudotsuga menziesii | reverse complement strand
GCAGAAGATGTCATGTTTATGGTCACCTGGCGCTGGACTGTCCCTTGTCGACATGCACTATGAATGGGCGCCAGAAGGATAGTGGTAATTCTCTGTAAGGCGGGGAAGGGGAGAACAATGAACCATCGTCACCACCAATTTTACCAATGGGTCAGGAGATAGCTTCTATGGAGGGCAGTGAGGCGGAAGTGGAACCCCCTGGGAGGTTGCTCGTGGCTGAAGTGGTCAGACAAGTTGGAGAACCCTTTCTAGTTGGAGCTCCTTTTCCTAGTACCTCTTCTTTCACTCTTCCTCCGTCCATTAATTTATTTGCAAATCATTTAAATGTTGCGGGTCTTGATTGGGTGGACGGGATTAAGAAGTTAACTCTGAATCCTATAGAGCTTTGGTCACCTATCTTTGCTGCATTTGTTGAGGAACCCCCTCCTGGGCCGATACTGGAACCGGTCTTGCAAGATTTAGTTTCCCCCTGTTCACCTATCGAATCATCTGATTCGGGTTATTTCCTTCGCTCCTGTACTAAATGTTCTTCAACGGGACTAGGTAAAGACCCTCTTGGGACCATTAGGGGGAGGGGTAGAATCTCCCATTTAGCGAAGGCACAGTCTCGAGCTAATAAGTATGTCTTGGAAGGAAAACATATTTCTATTGACAGGGCACTTAGAGCGGTGCATGCCCGTAAGAAGGGTAGGAGACAAATATTTTATCCTTTAACTGTCGGGGTCTTTCTGGTCCCCAAAAAAGATCAACACTGCGGAGGGTGGTCGAGGTAGACCGTCCTGAGATTATGCTGCTTCAAGAAACTTTGGGGGCATGTGATGAGGTAAAAGCTAAGTTAGAAAGTTGGTTTGGAGGACGGTGTTTTGAGAATCTGGATGTTAGAGGTCGATCAAGCAGATTGGCAATTGGCTGGAATACCAGGATTGCCAGAGTTTTGAATGTGTGGGGTATGGATTCGGTTTTGAGCATGACCTTCAAAGCCTTGGAACATGTGGACATTTTCAGTGTTATTAATATTTATGGCCTGTATCTAAATAGAATTCCTTTCCGGGATAAAATATTTAGCAACACTCTTTTAAGGGGCGATATGATGATTATTGGGGGAGATCTCAATTTCTCCTTGGGGTGGGAAGAGGTTTGGGGACCCCATGCGCGCACTGATTTGCTGTCTGATTACTTTACAAGGAATTTGGTGGAGAGAAACTGGTTGGATGTTGAGCCCTGTGTGCTCAAACCTGTCTGGAAAAATAATAGATGCGGGGAGGGGAGGGTGGCAAAAAGACTGGATCATTTTCTAGTAACAAAGAAGATTGTGGACAATCATCATTTTATTAGGCAGTGGGTGGGGAAAGGGGGACACTTGGACCACTTCCCCATTTTCCTGGAATTCAAGAATGGACCGATCAAACCACCAAGTCCTTTGAAATTTAATAAGACTTGGCTTAAAGATGATAGTTTTATGGCCTTCATTTCCAATGGATGGGCTCCTTATGACCCTGGAATAGGAACTCTGTTGCTTTTCAATTTGCAGCAAATTTCAGGAATTTGAAGGATGGTATAAAGACTTGGGCGATGGACAAACGAAAGAGAGAGGACAAGGAACTACAACAGATTGAATCGGAGCTGTCTGAGATTTATAATCAGGATGGCAGTGGACTGAGGAATTAGGTGGATAAAGAAGTCTTGACTCGGTTGGAAGGTAGGAGGATCACTCTACTGTTGGAAGGTAGGAGGATCACTCTACTGTTGGGAAGGGAGGAAACATGGCAACTGAAGAGCATAGCTACTTGGTTGGAGTGTGGGGATGACAACTCAAAAAATTTCCATGCATATGCTAGAGGGAGGAAGGTTTCCAATACTGTGTGGAGTATTCTAGATGAGCAAGGTATTATTCATGACACTTTTGATGGCATGGCCAACACTGGGGTGGAACATTTCAATAAGCTTTATAAAGCCCCTTCCCAAGTTACACTTGCTGAAGTTGTTCGCATTGCTTAGGTCTTCCTTAGATTTGTGGAGGAGGAAGATAATCAGATACCAATGGATGAAGTGACAGAGGAAGAACTTAAGGTTGTACTACAGAGTTTTCAAACGAACAAAAGCCCAAGTCCTGATGGATGGACGATTGAATTTTTTCTGGAACTCTGCGAATTACTGGGCAGTGATCTTTAAAAGGTTATGGAGGATACCAGAACCTCTAGGAGGATCCCGACAAGCTTCAATTCCACCTTCATTTCCTTGATTCCTAAGGTGGATAATCCTTCTTCACTGAATGATTTCAAACCTATCTCACTTTGTAATTACATTTATAAGGTGGTCACCAAAATGATCGCCGACAGATTGAAGAGGTTTCTATCTGAACATATCATAGAAGAACAATTTGGTTTTCTGGAGGGGAGAATGATACATGAGGCTATTGGGTAGCTCAAGAGGGCCTGCACAACATGAAAACTAAAAATATTAAGGGTGTGGTTCTAAAAATTGATCTCGCTAACGCTTATGATAAGGTAAGTTGGCTTTTATATTCGTTTGTTGCTAACTTATTTAGGGTTTGATATTGCCTTTATCAGATGGGTTATGACCTGCATCACTATTATGTCCTTTTCAGTATTGATCAATGGTGCAACATCTCCTTTTTTCATGCGGAGAGAGGGCTGAGGTAGGGCTGCCCTCTGTCTCCCCTTCTTTTTCTTATGGTGGCAGAGGGAGTTAGTAGATCCATCACAGAGGCTAATCGAACTGGATCCTTCACCGGTATCCAACTTACACAGAATTTGCAACTTACCCATTTGTTGTTCGTGGATGATGTTTTGATTTTCTACTCTGGTTCAGTTAGGGATATTAATACGCTCAATGATATACTGAGCTTTTCTCAAAAGCTACAGGAATGGATATAATTTTTGGGAAATCGACACTGACCACACACTTGTTAAGTGAAGATGAGGAGCAGGAACTTATGACATTATTTCCTTTCAATTTTGAAAGGTTGGATGGAGGGTTGAAATATCTTGGGTTCTTTCTAAAACCCAACGACTACAGGAAACAAGATTGGGTTTGGTTGTTAGAAAAACTAAAGAAGTGGTTGAAGGTGTGGAGTCACAAATGGTTATCCATGGCTGGCAGGCTAGTTTTGGTCAAAGCTATATTGGATGTCACTGGCATGGATTCCAAAGGAATTCTGGAAGCGGCTCGTAGAATGTGTTTTCATTTCCTTTGGAGTGGAAAACAGGAAGCACAAGTGACCCCATGGGTTAGGTGGGAGAGGATTGCTATTCCTAAAGGGCAGGGTGGGTGGGGACTCAAGAATATATTTCTCTTTTCTAAATCCTTTGTGGCTACAGGGGGATGGAGAATTCTGAAGACAGAGAACTTATGGTCTCATGTAATGATCCAGAAATATATCAGCCCTTATTTGATTGAGGAATGGATTCAGATTCCTATGAAATCTCATGCTGGGGGTTCGATATTTTGGAAAGTAGTTGTTAAATCATTTGATGTCATAGAGGATAGTTTGGCTTGGATGATTAGGAATGGGAGAAAGCTCAGGGTTGGGGAAGATCCGTGGATTAGTTGTATAAAATAGCATAAACTTCAGGATGATAGTGTGCTGGATTTAAGACAAATTGGGATTTTTTACCTCAATCAACTCACTGCTCCAGTACAGTTGGTCAGGTGGGAACAATCCTAGATTCGGGATAGGGACCTGGGGCTTAATGATCCAGAAACTAGGGATCTGGAACGTTATATTGGGGCACTTTTACAGGATCAGATCAAACTTCGGGATAGGGAAGATGTCCTTATTTGGGATGTAGAATAGAACGAGAAATATACACCAAGAGCAGTTTATATTAAACTTAGTGCACAAGGGGTGAATAGGGCTGAAGTCTAGTGGTGGAAGTCTCTCTGGAAAATCAACTGTCCGCCTAAAGCTAGGCTTTTTATGTGGTGTGTTCTGGAGAATAAGGCTCCATGCTGGGATAATTTATAGAAAAGGAGCTTTCAGGGACCAGGTTGGTGCACTCTGTGTAAATGTGCGGAGGAATCGGTTCATCATCTCTTCCAGTCTTATCCTTATATAAAAGATGTTTGGAAAGAATGCACTAAGATATATGGCATTCCGTGTAACTAGGATGGCATTAACATTTTACAGGTTTGGGAAAACTGGAGAAGATCTATTACTAAGGATTCTATGAAAGCACTCCCTTTGCTTGTTATTTGGGGAGTGTGGATAGCCCGGAATGATATGATTTTTTCTGAGAAATGTTGTACACCAGAGATCATGGCTACTTTTGCTAGTGGTATTCTCATGGCTTATCCTCAACATATCAGAGTGAAAAACCAGCGGGATATTTTAGAAGTGGAGATTGACAAGTCCATTCCATGGGGATTTTTCGATGGAGCGACACAAGGGAACATTTGTGGGGGAGGATCTTTTCTCTTCCTTAGGGAGGGATATTTTTACAAAACATGATGGGATTGGGAGAAGGAAGCAATAACTATGCTAAAATTTTCAGTTTGAAACTCTTACTCATCTTTGCAGCAGAGAAAGGGTGTCATTCTCTAAATGTTTTTGGTGATTCAATGAATGTGATCAACTGGATCAAGAAGACTCAAATGTGCAGAAATTTGAGATTGGACAACATACTTTCTTCTATTTCAAATATATTAGATGATTTTGATTCATTTTCCTGCAGACACGTATATAGGGAAAATAACGGGGAGGCGAACGAGGCCTCGAAGGAGGGTCTTCTTTTGACTTTGGGACGGTGGAGGATCAGCGAGCAGATTGATGGTACTATTCACGATTATTATCATAGACCTTTCATTGAGGGGGTGGATCCAATGTGATATTCCGGTCACTGAATCCTTTGTGTTTACATGTTACAGTTTTTGGTGGTATTTGGGTCTATCTTATAGACCATGGCTGAAGATATATATTGTACGGATTTTATATGTTACTTTGTTTGAATAACTCAGACTATGATTGTTTTTGGTAGACAGATTTCTAGAGACATTTTGTGGTCTTTTTAGACAGGGACTGAACACACATCCAGATTGTGTGTTTTAAATATCTAGACCTACACAGGTTTTTTTATAGAATACACAATGATGTGTATCTGCAAAATGTAATTTTGTTATTCAAAAGATGAAATAAAATTATGTTTTTTTTCCCAGAAAAAAAATCATTTTATTAATATTATTGGTTGCTTGTTATTTTATTTTGATTTATGATTATTAATTATGTCATTATTAAGGTTTGCTAATAGTTTAATACATACATTTCGGTAGAGGTTTGCAAGAATTGGAAGTATATTCGATAAATACATAGTTTAATTATATAAACAATTTAGGTTTATTTTTTTATAAATACAAAGTATTTATATTAGATATCATGAAATTTCAATTTATATAATTTAATGAAAAACAAAGTAAGTTGAGCATTGTGAATTGTGAGCATCTTTGGGGTCTTTGTTTTTTAAATCTCTTAGGCCTTACTTGATGTCCTTGTCAAGTTAGGTTGTCAAAACTATAACAACATATGCATATATCCACAATAATAGTCTTCGGAAATTTTTTTATATTCGATTGATTCTTTTAAAAAAATTGGCTAAAATTTGTAGAGTACATTAAAGAGGAAGGAAGCAACGAGTTTCAACCTAAATCAACAAGTCTTGTTGATCTTTCTACTTTGTGCAATTGAAAGCACTAATGCATGTAGAATCTTAAAATAAAGATGAAGCCAAAGAAGAATCAAAGTGATATCCAGATGATATACTTTTGGTCCACATGCATTGACAATGCTTTTAAGGGGAAAACATGTAAAGTCTTAATTTGATAATATATTATCTTATATATTTATAGCATTTTTAATGAGTTCTATAATAATACGAGTAACAAAATCCTACAAAAATATGATTATATTTATAACATTTTTAATTGGCCTTATAGTAATTTTAATGACAAAATTCTACAAATTATTATTAAATGGTATATTGAAAATATTTCAATGACAAAATTCTAAAAATTGTTATTGTAATGTATATTGAAAATGGGAGATAATGTATATAATATGATTTCATGGTTTTGCATTAATCATCTTCCTTCCTCATTCATTCACATATTTTTTTGTATTTTTTTCTACACTCTTTATGCAAAGTCCTCTATTCCGATAAGAGGCAAGAGTTGTCACGTTTTTCTTTGTAAGTGATATTGAAACTCCTTTCAATTCCTTTCATCTCTTCTAATTCCCTTTCATATTGGTTTTACTGTACATGATAGAGATACAAATGATGCTAACAATTTGTGTGGTGTGCATGAAATGATATTGTTAGGGTTTATTTTAGTGGAACTCATCCCAATGCTCTTAGTAGTAAAGGGTTTGGGAGGGTTTGACATTTAATAAACATTTTATAATGGTAGCAATGTCATAGATAAAATGTGAAAGTTTCACCTTATTTCTCTTAAGTCTAAAGTTATATGTAAACCTATATGGTTTTTTTTAAACAAAACCGAGAAATTTAAATTAAAAGGAGTTGTTGTTGAACCGTCTAGGTAAATAGATACAAAAAGAGGGACAAGAGTCATGTTTGTCCATTTTCAAAATTGCCAACATCTCTAGTTTCATCCATATAACCCTAGTGTTGCTTTTGTTTTTTGCTAGCTTACATGTATTTATTCTTAAAAAACTACTACAACAAAAGAGGCATTTACAACACATATCTAAATAAAAACATGGTAATTTGAATAACCTAGTGGCCTGGAGATTAAGGATATATCATTCTAATGCGGAGTAGATGATTGACTTGTGTTGTTGTAATACCCTAGTTGTTAAGCCCCGGACTTATGATCCTTCATGCAACTGATGTTCTCTTGCATTATGGACATGATATTTTATATGATTGCGGAATTTTTCTCCTTTTCATGATTAATTTAATTAAGGACTTATTATTAATGTTTGATAAAATGACCTTGTACTTTGGCGCTATTATTAATGTTAATGTTATTACTAGAATCTCTACTATCTTTGAATGTTGTTAATGATTGATTAAATAAACAACTGGCTCAACAAAGGAAACTAAAAGAGTACGGGGGACCATGGATTCCACAAAGTGAGGGGGAATGGGGACATCCCTATCACCTTATAACTTATTGTTGACTTAACTTTGTCCATCCCAATTCATATTTGCACCTTGGTGAGATTAATAATGTTCGTCACCCAAACCTTGTACAAGGAACCCTCTTCTCAATAATTATGGACTATGGAGATATTTTTGCATATTGTGCACACCTTAGTGGGCCCATATTGCATAGGGAACCCTCCTTAGGAATATATTCCCTCACATTTATGTGTTTATGGTCATTTATGAGCCCTTTTCCTAGTTTTTAGGGTTGTAAGCTATTTTCTAGCTTCCACTCTTACACCATGCATTGATGATCCTATTTTTGTGCTTCCATGATATTTATGACCCCATTGGATGCCCTATCTCACCTATTTCGACCTCCTTGATGTTTTTTAACCCATTTTATGCATTAGTGTGTCTCCATGTGCTCTTCATGGCTCACCTCCATACTTTTTGGGCAACTCCTCCTCATGGTGCTAATTCGGGAAAGGGAATCTTTTCACTAAACCAACACTCCACTAATTCAAGTTAATTATCCATGATGAAGCTTAAAATTTACCTCTCTCTAATTTGGGCTAATCCATTTGGGTTAGAGTGGTACTCCTTATCCTATAAATACATACGCCATCTCCTTGTTGAAGTTAATCTTGAGCTTTAGACCATGTGGTTTATGCTATCCAATCGTGTTGGGAATGTTGATATTATTGAGAGTGTGTTGAGACTTAGAGTGAGTCTATTTGTTCCCTTTCTTCCATTATATCACTCTACTAGTATAGGTTCTCACACAGAAATCCAGGAAATGGGAATGGCGAGCTAGGTCACATCCCATAGGCAGTGGAGACGGACAGGAAAGTAGTAGTGGGAAGTGTTGTATATCTCAAAAGAGGTAGTTTCAAGAGTAGTGAGACTAAGCCAGAATCTACCCGTGGATCCATGGTCTCAGCTTGGGGGTAACCTGTTCAAGCGAGGAATTCTTGACGGTGTCTATGACTGGGAGGAAAGTTGTCCTGCTGCAGCCAATTGCTTATATTTGAGATAAGTATTTCTCTTATGTTATGTTTTATTTACATTATTTTATTTGGTATATGTGCAATGATGGTTGATTGGTTGTTTTAGTGTTCATGTAGTGAAATTCAGGATCTGCATGGAGGAAGGATGAATCACATATAGTATGGAATTTAGTTTCTATTATCGTTACTTTCTTTCTATTCTTCTCCTTCATAACCATAAATTGTAATTTTGGCTCTATTTTATTGAGAGGGACGCAACCCTATGATCTGGTTCGGCCATCTATGCTCATTTTTGTGTTGTGAGACCTATTGCATTGCATTCAGAGCATCGTTTCTAGTGAACAACACCTTTCATTTCATTGAAAAAGCTTTCCGGATGAACAAGATATGTTTGTTTTGGTCAACAACTTTTCGGTGACAAGATGAGCACACATGTCATTTTATTGTAAATAACTTTGTTGCATGATTGATCTTAGTTGTAGATTTGAGGATGAGAGATGTATTCTATATGTAAAAGTAATCGATGGCTAGAGGGTACCAGCCATACAATCTGATTTTTATTAGCGAGAGATGATTGTAGGGGACAGTCATCGGGAGTCGAATTTGAGGGCTGTAGTTGCAGCTAGTGTTCTTGTTTGCTATGGTTTCAGTGTGGTTGTATATTGCAGCCTATGTATGCTCCATGATATGTGGGTTTCCTTACTTTTTATGCTCACTAGCAACACACACATAATTATTTAATTGAGTGTCACAATTAATTATTTAATAAAGTGGCGTAATTAAATGTCGCAAACTTTAGTTATAATTGAATCTCTAGAATTTAATTTATTTGGGTGAATGGTTAGTCATATCAATAGTAGTTTATCCATATCCATTGTTATTAAACCTTGGTTAGTCTTAATTTTAGCACCTTTGGCCTTATCTCAAGGTTAGGGACATCATAGTTGTGCTAAGAGTGCCAATGATGATCAATCATTTTGTTGACTGAAGGTTCCTCCCTTTTTGTTCCTTGATATGTCTTTGGATATTCCACAAAGGATTTTGAATGGTGCTCCACTCTTCTAAACTTGGGCACGACCTCTCTCCGTAGATGGAAAATGGTTTCATGAAGTTCTTTAATCAAATCGCCTTGCTCTCGACTACGACAACGCAGACATCTAATTTCAATCTCCATCAATGCAATTTTGGAGTTGGCCCTCTCAAGCTTGCCATATGCATCTTCATTCCTTTGATTTTCCCTGCAAATTTCCTCCTTTGTGCGTTTCTCCATATCTTTTTGCCATCGCTCTAGATTTCTCAGCAGGAACCTTGTTTTCTCTTCCATGTCCCCAATTCTCTTCTCATGTTGAATTGGTGACATCATGGAATAGGAATTGGGGCCTTCCATGACTCCAAATCTGTGTCAAACCAGGAAATGAAGCTGGGAAATGTCAACAATATTGCTCATGAATTAAATTCGAACCCAAATTTTCTGTCGGTTCTTGTCGCTGCCTCTTGCTCTTTGCAATGCCATAACTAAAATGGGAAATTCACCACCCTACCTCACCTCCATTTCAATTCAAGTCCCACATGCTTTATGATAAGGATGATGAGACATATTCATAAGAGCCTATGATGCATTAACAACCATGTACTGCAATTCGTCGATGGAAAGTACGATGTGCTCAAGCCACCTTGCGTCATGATAACAAAGACCTTTACCACCTAGCATTTCAACATGTATAATGTATGCCATGTTTCAAGCTTAGTTTACATTAGGGGATATAATTCAAAAGTTGTTGTTAAGCAGTGTGTGGTCAATTTATTATTTTTTTATTATATTTTACATAAGCTCCAAATTCTCTTAAATTTTCATTTTATTTTCGAAAGTAAGTGTCTGTGTTCCTATTCCAAGTGGTTTGTTAGTCTCAACATTTACTAGGTAGTATTCCTACTCTCGGGGTCTGTCCTCCAATTTTGATATGAGGATAGAATGTTATGAATTGATTAATCATGGTGGTTGTACAAGGTAACTGCACTCTATGTAAATGAATGAGTTTATAATTTTTTTTTATATAAGTGGTAACACCCGAATTTTGAAAAGGCAAGTTTGAGGTTGAGTAAACAAGGTAACGAGTAGGAATAAGATCCAATGTTTCAAAGTTCAAAGGGGTGGGTTTTGCATTATGATAATGATAAGATGAAAACTCAAAAAATAATACATTGAAGGATCATATCTACAAGGATAGTCATTATTGATGTTAAAATCATCTCCAAATTCATTTTTAAAAATAATATGTTGTTTAATTAATCTTTTTTTCCCTCAAAAAAACATCATAACTCTGTTTTTATATAAAAACAGGTTACATTCTTCATAGTCACAAAGAGTTATATTTACAAAACAATTCAAAAATCCAAAAAGGTATGGTCTACCATCGTTACTCATTACATATTCAATAGTTTATAAAATGCAGCCATATAAAGTCTATATCACTATCATCCAAAATCAGATATTAGATCACCGATTCTTCATATTTTAATTAATCTACTGTTATTAGATCACTCATGTTGTTAGATTAATCTACCCTTATTTTAATTTAATTTATCATTTATTTAAGTATTATTTGTTGTTTGTTAGTTTAATTTGATTAATAGCATTTCTTTATGTAATTATTTTATTAAATCAAATTTAATGTTCTTAAGTTGTTTCAAAGTTTAAGATCTTAGGGAAAAAATATTATAATTAGTTATACTCGTGAATTATAGTCTGTTTTGTTTTATGATTTTTATGATTATTATAATTTAATAATTAAGAAATGTATTATTCTTTAAACTATTTAAATAAAAATTTAATTTGTAATTTAATGTAAATATTGAAATAAAATTTTATTAAATTTAAGAAACTATTAATTATGGTTTTAAAAGTATGATAATTATGTCAAAAGACTTTGCACATTTTACAATGAAAGTAGAAGATATATTTATTACTTTCTATTTATGTTATTATTTGAAAATATGTTACATTTATTTAGTTATTTGAGAGAAATAACATTAACATAGTATAAAATAAAGAGAAAAGAAAAAAAACACTTTCGTTTAATGGCATAATAATCACCGTGCTGTCATTATTTAGATCTCCAACTTATGGTTTAATCGCAAAGTGGGTCAAATTACCATGTAGACATCAAAACCATTGTTTGGATCTTGTGCCTTAAGTGGTAGGGCATTTTCTTTAGGGCCTAAGCCCTAAGTTTCCTTGCTTGGATCTCATGCCTAAGCTGGTAGGACATTTTCTTTAGGGCCTGCAACCTGAGTTTCCTTCCCA
Organism: Pseudotsuga menziesii; assembly: GCA_001517045.1. Lineage (NCBI taxonomy): Eukaryota > Viridiplantae > Streptophyta > Pinopsida > Pinales > Pinaceae > Pseudotsuga > Pseudotsuga menziesii. The sequence continues at coordinate 87,041 of LPNX010247458.1, read as the reverse complement.
AGCCATATTGAAGATCCTAATATTTTCTTTATGTGGTCAAAATATCCCAATGGTGCCCATATTCTCACTGGGATGCAAAATATCGCGAAGGAAGTTTGTGTATCGCAACTCGAGGCCTCTTTTGTTTCCCTGATGCCCCATAAGATTCCTATGATGTCTGAGATCTAGGTTTCCTCCCTTGATAATGGTCAAGGATCTGTGACACATCCTTGGTGCTCAAAATCTCCTAATATCATCTATATCCCCACTCAAATTCCAAATATCGCTGAGAGAGGTTTCCTCTTGTGGTTCAAGGCGTCTTTCATGGCCCTTATGCCTCAAATATTATTATAGGGACTAAGTCACAGTCTTCCTCCTGCAACCATGGTCAGGGACCAAAGACCCATCGATATTGTCGAAAACCTAATAATGGTTTTCATATCATTGCTCTAAGACGAAATATCACCTCAAGATGTCTTATGTGGTGGTATGGACCTCAATCATGGCCCTTAAACCTTAGAAGTTTTATTTAGGTATTACGACATGTGTTTCCTCCCCCAACATGGTCAACACTCCAAGACCCATCCCATTGCTCAAAACCAGCCAATGGTTCCATCATGTCTTGGGTCCAAATATCCTTGAGGAATATATTTTATGGTGATTCAAGGAGTAATTCATAACCCTTGAGCCCTTGGTGCTTACTTTAGGGATTAAGGTCATAGTTTCTTCCCCTAACCATGGTAAAAACCCCATGACCCATTAAAGGCGCTCAAACCTCTAATGTCACCCATATTCCAACTCAAAGATATAATATCCCCAAGGGAGATAGAGTGTTCACTCTTGTGATTCAAGGCCCCATTCATTGCCCTTGAGACCTACAATATTTTTGTTTAAGACCCTATAAGAATTTTAAATAGGTGGGTACAAGACCCCTAAACCTATCCTTGTTACTAAGAAACTTCTCATGGCACGCATATCCCAACTTAGAGGCTAAAGTTCTATAAAGAGTTCATGTGCAATGGTTTAAAGCTTCATGCATGGATCTGAGTCCCATAAGTTTCCTTTATGGGCCAAATCCCTTATTTCCTCCCCTTCCCGTGGTTAAGACTCAATTACTCATCCACGTTGCCTAACTCCTCTTAATAGTGCTTATATTCCCACTCAAAAACTAAACTTCCCCTAGGGAGGTTGATTGCAATTGTTCAAGGGATAATTAATTGGCATTGATATCTTAATTCAAATGTCAAAGATCGTAAGGGATGTCTTATGTATTGTTTCAAGGCCTCATTCATGGCCAAGGGGGATTAAAGGCTTCATATATGGACCAAGACTAAGGTTTCCTTTCTCATACATGATTAAGACCTTAAGACCCACCCATGGTGCTCAAAACACAAGGTGCACCCCTCATTTGAGTGATTAAACAAGCATTTTACACCCTGAGAAATTATCAATGAATCTCTCTCAAATCAAGAAAATGCTTAAGCATTCAAGGTGGGATGCTCCTCAAATTGAGTGGTCCAAAAAAAGGCAAGTGTTTCAAGGCATCAGTTTTGGAATTACCAAATTTCTCACTATTTCTTGGATTTCTATTATAAACACATTCTGAAAATACTAAAGTCATGCTGCTTCTAATGCTATTGGTTTTGGGCAGGGTTGGTAGGAACATGGAGGGTACCTTATTGGCCTCGATGAACCTCAAGAATGGAAGCTCGCTTGGGGATTAGGAATCACTCCAAACAATCAAGTGGAAGCTCTGGCTCTATGGAAGGTGGTCAATATTGCTCTGTGTTAGCACCATTTTTGGGCTAAGAAGTGGGAAAGGGATTTGGCCAATAAAAAGAGGAATAAGGTTTGTAAATTTTCATATCATAGGACCTTAAAGAATGTTGATGAGGGTCTGCAGATGCTTGAAGGGACATATATAGATTCGAAATTCCAAATACTTAATAAATTCTGATGTTTGACCTTGGAAATTCATGTAAATGAAGAAATCCGTGTTAGGCTTATTAATCCTCCCTTGGTCATATGTCTATTAGATTAATTATTGCCTAACTTAGGAACCTTAATTAAATATTTGGCTCCACTAGTACAATTGGGTCTACTTGGCCTAATGGGGCCACATGTACCAGTCACTAGAGTGTGGGGAACAATGCTAGAGGTTAACTGCCACTTACTGTGTATGCATCAGTTTGGGCGCCTCCTAGACCAATCCCTACATTTTCCACTAGGAGTCCCGACACCAACCTACTTTAGTTAGTTGGAGTTAGTACTAGTTAGTATCAGTTATCCCTCAATTAATTTTAATTAGTTCTCAAACAGTTAGCTAGCGCATGTCTTGCATGGATAATACATTGATGCATGTGAAGTAGGCGCCTTTGCCCACCTACCACACTCAGTTGCACTGAGTTAACTAGCTGTCACTATTTGTTTGAGTTGGTTGGACATCTGGGAGTTGATTTTGGACTCTGATATTGATTGAGAGACCATGAGTTAGAGATTCAGTTAGATACAATCATATCCACTTGGGAGATTCGAATTCACACCCCATGCATTCGAATTCTTCCTATGTAAACTATTGTAACACTGGATATTATTATTGTGAATGTAACTGTAAATTCCTGAGCAATACTTTTATGATTCTTGTGTGGTTTGTTTTGTTCAATTTTTATCTTCATTCTCCATCCATTTTTGCTGCAAACATTATTAGAACTATCTACTTGAAGATCTAAATGGCATTCAAATTTTCATATGGTATCAGAGCCTTCTCAGGCGGGTTTCATGCTTGTTTCTCCCCATCGAACATCAGAAGTAGTTGGGTTTCCACAAAAGTCCCCTATGATGATTTGCTAGCTCTGGATTTATTCAGAGCAGTGGAGAGGGCGTGACAGACCTTGAAAAAATGTTCATGTCGAGAGGAAAAGCATGATTCTAATAGTTCATATGTTTTAGTGTGTTATTTCAGTAAAATTAACAGGTGCTACGTAGCTTGTGAGAAGTATCTGTAGTCTTCCATCCGAAACAATTATGAGTTCTCAACCTCCTGAATCATGGATCCTCATAACTTCCAATTATATTGATTAGAGGATTGATATGCAGCTGGCCTTGCGCAAGCAAGGCTACCACAGGATCATACATGGATGGGAGGCCTTGAAAATGCATGTAAATGAAGAAATACGCTACTAGTTGAATGATGTTACGGAATGGACGACCTGGATACACAACGAACAAGATCAAAGTTGAAACATCGTTTCCACAAAGGAAAAATCGAGAGCAGAAAGGCAAAAAAAGCAAGTTTCATGTGTAAAAAGTGATAAAACCCGACTTCTGCTTTTCGCAATATGAGATCCAATGGTTCAGAAAGTTTTCTGCATCAATCTACGACCCAGAAAAAGCGAGAAGTTAAAAGGCAAAAACATAAGGGCGGGAGTGGAAAGATCAAAATCGAACTTTGAAGAAGTTAAAATCCCGATTTTTGTTTTTCGCCGTCCAAAGATCCGACAGCTTAGAGCGCTTCTGCCAAAGATCAACGGCTCGAAAAAGAGCAGAAGGGCGGAGATAAAAAAGCTAAAGTACCAAAGGGTTTTGTCGTGAAAAGTTGAAGTCTCGCCTTCCGTGATCCGCAAGATCTATGGTTCATAGCGATCCCACACAGATCAACAGTGCGGAAGGGCGCAAAGTGCGAAAAGCAAAAACACAAAATTTTTCGGATATAAAAGGTTGAACTTCCACGATTCACGATCCACGAGATCCGACGGCTCAGAATGCTTCCGCCAAAGATCAATGGTGCAGAAAGATAAAGGCAAAAAGGAAAACATCGGAAAGTGGGAATATGGAGTTTTGGTTATGAAAAGTCGGAATACCGCCTTCCAATTTCCACCAGCCCGCATCTTTACCTTAGGTCAACGATTGAGAAGTTCTATGTCTGAGATCGACGATGCAGAAAAGGAGAACATGTGCATGAGATAAGTAGATCTCCCGATATGTGAGACCGGGTAGACCCAACAGTTTTCAATGGCTTTGATCAAAGTTAGAAGGAGATCTATGGTGGAGATTGATGTGACCGAAATACTCGCACACTCAAAGTCAGGCGAAGGCCTGTGCGATGGAAAATGTGCATAAATGACATGTCTTTTTTCCCATTGGATATTGCACTCGGAGTTTGGGAGTACAAAGGTTACTTTATGGAGCGCGCTGGTGCATTTTTCAATGGTGGGGATCAAAGGTTGAATCAGATCAATGGTGAAAATTCATTTCACTGATCTAACTTGCACGGATGAAAGAACTTTTCATATTTGTGAAATGGCTTAAAGGATCGCATGTTTCAATGGCCAATATTGAAGATCAGAAGTGGATCTACGATGCAAAGTGATTCCGCTAATTCAATGTGCACGAAACATGAAATATTTTGGGGCTGCATAATATGGTAGACCCCGCACTTTTGAACGGCCAAGATCTAAGCAGATGTAGATCGACGGTCCAAAATGATTTCACTGGGTGAAGATGCAGGCACGCAGGAAATTGTTGCAGACCACTGAAGGTGATCTGAAATGTCATTATCATCAAGCGAGCCCGAGTCCCTGTTGTCAAATTTCCCTAATTAATCCATGATGTGTATCCCATCATGCTTTCATGTTTTGTTTATGATCATGGCGAATTTGCCAGATCATGGAATTTGTTAGGATTTTTATTCATACGTGTAACTGATTTCAGCTCTGTTTCAAGGTTGGTCTTGGGAGCCTATGATACTATAAATATACCCTCAATAGAGGAAGACGAGGTTAGAACACATGAGGTTCAGGGTTATGTATTTTGAGATCTACCCTTAATAATGAATTTACAGAGCCAAATGTTGGCATGTTACTGTAAAGATTCTTGTGTATATCATAGTTACAATCTATATTCTCCCTTCTTGTGTGCATGTATTCCTGTTTAACTTTCCATTATGTTTTCTCTCATATCTGGAATGAGTGTGTAATAGTTCAGAATTCATATTGTTATGCTCTGGCTATTGTTTCAGGTATTCACCAATATTTCTTACCAAAGTTGATGCAAAATTCTTCCCCTCGATGCTCTGTATTGATGGACAGTCATTCTTTCTTCTTTATCACCAGACCAAACACATTTTGATTGTAACCAAGTGCTACCTTGCCTTTGTACTATTTCCCATGCAAATAGTTCTGTGATTCTTTTAAATATTTGTGACTCCATAGCCCAATGTACGCTTTCTTTGTTTCAACCACCAACACATATGAATTTTATTTTGTTTGTGTATCTAGCCCTGATAAAAATCTATGAGAGATCCCTCTTTAGAAAGGAAGAGGCCAACTTCCTCTCTTAAAGTGGTTCTATTGTTACCTTGGGATTTACCCTCTGCAACCTAGGGTAAAATTCTGAGTGCTAACACTCTATAAAAAGGCTTTCAAAATACCACCATCATTAGATGCCCGAAAATGACAATCTATTTCATGATTTCTAAAACACCTCCAAAGGATCCGTATCTAAATTGGTTGATATCCAAAATTCTTATGAGAAACGAGAAGTTCATCAAAGTGGAATTGTTTCACATGTTGAGGAAACACAACAAGGAGGCAGACTTGAAGGCCAACCTTGCCTATTCCTTAGCGCAAGGGTTATGTAAAATAGGGGAGGCCTCCCACCTGACCCACATCCCCTAATGATTATAAAAAACCTTGTCGAAGTATACATGAGGCAAGAAAAGAATACAGATGTGGCAGCAACAAATTGTACTTCCTCATGAAGGCCTGAATGCATTGAGAGTAAATGCTCCCTAGGGAATTATAAATCCATCTTCTCATTCCCCAATTGAAGCATGTGGGATTCTTCATGAAATGGCATCGAGGGAGGGTGGTCAATCGATCATTCTTCTAGCATAAATCCAGGGATCAAGGAATATAGGAAAGAGTTGTTTGCTAATTTGTGTCCATATTGAAATCAAGTTGGAGCATCAAAGGAGTCATCTCGCAGCATAGACTCTTGTTCACGTTCTCAGTTATAATTGGTGCAATAGGAAAGACGAATATTGGAACTGGAGGAAAAGTTGGGGTTCTTTATGTAATATGGAAAGATGGAAATGCAGTGTAGAACATAGAACACAGGACGAGGTCAAGTGGGAAATTCAGTAGTTTAAAGCTACAAGAGATAAGTTTCGAAAGGGATAGTGCAAAAATAACAATGATGGAAATCGGGATTAGATTCCTGCATGGATGTGGGTGTGAGCAAGGAGAGTTGATAAAGAATTTGGAAGAGGACGTCTACAAATTAAAGAGGAAGGTCACACACCGTGTACACTGAGTGGATCACCATGCCTCCCCCTTTTTTCGATCCTCGAAAACCTACCAGGGGATGGAGAGGGATGAACCATTTGTGAATAGGAAGGATATCAAACAATGGCACACTTAACCCAACACCAATTTGTCAACAACATCGCACCAGCCACCATGACCTCAACTCTCAAGGCCTCCAGGTTTCTCCAAGTACCATGTCTTTTTTTAGTTATGTGTTACAAATTTCAATTTTGGTAGTTTTATAAGGCTATATACTAGCAAGCTAGCTAAAAAGGAAAATTCAAACAGAATTAGATGGAAAAGTTCTAGAGACATGGGAAGTTTTGAATCGTGGGAGACTGAAATATTGTCTCCCTGCTTTGTACTCTATTTGGTTGGACGGTTTGGTCATAGCCTCCTTTTAATATAATTTTCTCGGTTTCAGTTAAAATAATGCTATTGATTTTCGACATTCTATCAAAATATAACCTCTTTCAAAGTTAGGATGCCCCTCCAAAAGTGTAATAACTTC
>LPNX010247458.1:65605-78216 GCA_001517045.1 Pseudotsuga menziesii | reverse complement strand
ACACTGAACAAGACAAATTTCACAGAAAACTAATAAGTATTGCTCAGTAAAATTACAGTATTATCTGCATTAATCCCAACAATATACAACTATGTTACATAAAAGAGAATTCGAATCATGTGGATATGCCACCACACACTTATTGCAGAATATGCAAGTTCTCTATTAATTCCATGTGATTTAAGCCTCTAACACTTCTTCTAATAAAATAAGGTTTTATAAGCAAACGTTAGTCACAAACGTGCGTGGGGCAATTCCTCCCTCTACCTTTATATTACATTCATGCAAGCCTTCTCCTCTCGCTTTCCATTGGATAAAATTTGCATCAGTTATATTGTCATTTTATTCATGATGAATCTTAGCACTTCTTTCTATTTTTTTATGTTCCTTTGTTTCCAATGGAATGCGTTGAATGTATTTGAGGATAATTATTTAGTAGTGTATTATTGATCTAATGGAATTCATGGAACCATTGTTAATTTGTTTTCCTTGAATATATATAAGATTATAATTTAACAAAGGGATTACTACCAACCTCTTTAAAAAAACAAAGGTGAGGTTTTTAGATATCTCAAAAATGTTGTTGATTTTTTGATTTACTACTAGGAAACACTATTATTTCATTCACACACATAAGATGGTTTTCTTCACAAATATATCGAATACATAAATCTTGTTTTCCATTATTTCTATGCTAATGTGATTTGTTGCTAGGCAGCTGGTTCATCCTTATTTCAATGATGAAACCCAATAAGAAATTTGATTACTGAAACTCTTATCTAATATTATTTCAGTAGCTTTCTTTAACATGACTAGTAGCGCTTCATTTCTTAAGATAACAAGGGCCTCCTGTATATAGGAATTGGAGCATTCAATACATACTAACATGTGTTCTAAACTTCACACTTGAAAATGCAAAGTGAGGCACCTGGCACCCTAATTCCTGTCAATTGGCGTATGCTTTCCTTGTTGATTTCTTGCATTGATAATCATGTTCAGATCCTTCTTAGACACAAGAGGTGGCCTGTCACATCTAGATAATACTTGAAAGGGGGACGGCACTCACTAACTACAATAACCTGGAGGCTTCCAGAAACCAACATCAAACCCATCCAACTTGGCATGCAAACGAAAGGGACTCAAAGTACCAAATAGAAAGATAGGGGCATCTAGCCTTTCTTAGGACCAAATAAACAAGAGTCTAAGACTCCAAACTATATGAAGGAAAGAACCTAGTCTGAAAATGGACTCCAGGCAACTGAGCATGTGCCCCAAACTTTGCATAGATAATGGATTAGGGAATCGTCTGCTTGCACCAAATGATGCATTATACCATAAAGGATTGCACTCTCTCAGTCCAAACCCAAACGGCCCAGAGCAAGTTGGGTCCCTAGAACTCTGAGTCAAAGTGAACCATGGATCTAAGAATCATGAACAAGTTGTCTTGAATGTGACTTTGGAAGCACCATCTCTCTATTGTACGCCGAATGCACATCGTTAGCAGAAATATTTTGGATTGATGTTTCCCAAGCAGGAAAGGTGTGGCCTTGGGGGCAAGCAAAGAGCCAGGTATTGTCACCTGATTCCAGCTCCTTCATTTAGGCTAACTCCTAACGAAGCCAAGGGGGGTAGTCCCTACAAAACGTTACTAAGGCTATTTGTGTTTTAACCGTTTTTAGTCTCTGATGTAGATGGGTGTTGTTTAGGAGTTTTTTGGTGAAGAAACTTACAATAAAATACCCAGTAAACACTTGCAAATAGAATTAAAGATAACCAATCACATAATAATTACAAATTAAAAGCAAAGCATTTGTGATATGAAAAGAAGATAACTAGCAATGCTTTAGACAGATAATAAGCGAATTAAACTGAAGACCAGTGCCAAATAGGGTCCAAGAGATTGTTTTGCGAGTGCTTCTTGGTAAGTTTTTAAAGGTGAGTTGATTATTACAGGGAAAGGGGATCTCCAAGATATACCCTACGGTACTAAAGATATGTCCAGAATTTAGGCTTTGGAGGCTCCATACAAGGACACGTTGGCTGCCAAAGTCCCAAGAGTGTGTTCAACACTACACCAACCAGGGATGTAGCCTAACGGTGCCCCCAAGATCAAATTACACTGGTTTTAGCGTCCCCAGGCGGAATTTTCCCACACAATATCTAACCAAAGTGTCGGATTTTCACTTATCTTTGTTGGGTGGTTACTTTTATTAGGGTGACTTGGATTAAAATATGAGAATTGGAAAAGTCTACGGCTGCTTCTGGGTATCCCAACTAGGTAGAGCATACATAGCGTAGCACAAATGTTTATTCCGATTTTAATGAGATGTGAAGAAGAACCATTGTAACAACCCTCTGACAAAGAGCACTCTTGATTCGCCTTAAGGCAAGATTCAAGAGATTTATTGAGAACAAGAAACATATGCCAAAAGGAAATAAATAAAACACTAAACTCTCCGATAGAGAGCACTCTTGATCCACCTTTCGATGAAATTCAAGAGATTTTGGATTCATTTTATTACTTTAACACAATGATAAAAAAAACTAATCTAAAAGAATTAAACTTCTCCGATAGAGAGTGCTCTTGATCCACTTTTTAGTGAGATTGAAGAGGATTTGGTTCTTTTTACTTTTTGCAATTTATATAAAAGGAAAGAAATATTTGAAATAAAATTAAACTAAACAAAGTTTTCCTTTTAACTTAATGAAAGAAAAAACAAACTAAACTACTCTAAACAACTATTATGCATGCGAAACTAAAACATAAAAAAAGAAAGCAAAAGAGGCGATACAGGCTCCCCCCAATTGGGGGAAGAGGGGTGTGGGGGCCTTTGTCCCACTTGCTCTTTATTAACCTGTTACAATGATTTAAAAAGAAAGGGTGCTTTTGACTCTTGAAAAAATGGGTAAAAAAGCCTAAAAATACTTGGGAAAGCAAGGGAATGAAGAAGGGGGATGGCAGAATTAAGTCTGGATGCTCCAGCAAGCCTAAAACTCCAAATTTCGGCAGTGTATTCTTCTCTTTTTTCGTAGACCTGCTAAAAACTAGTAAGCTTATAGTGCAAAATCAATGGGTTAATACTTAAAAAATACATAAAAATTACACTACTTTAGTACTTGTAAAAATGGGAAGATTTGGACTTCTAAGTACTAAAGCAAATAGTGATTGAGATCTAATATTTAGAGATGAAAACTTGCGATATTTTAGATCTAAACATAGGAAAAGTAAAAAGGAATGATAAATTCTTTAGATTTGATTTAACTTGTATTAAATAAAGTAACCAAGAGAGCTAGAGAAAAATTTGCTTGAAGAAAGAAGGATCTCAAGCCCCAACTTGAATGTAGTGAAGAATAAAGAGTTCCTACAGTACAAGAAGCATTAGATTTTAAACAGGGGGTAGTGAAGAGAAAGAGGAAGCAACCGAGCTCCGGGTTCTCCTTCACTTGTGATGATCTGCAAATCTATAAAACCTCAAACAAATAGTGATCAAATCCAGTGTGATAACATAAATAAGATGCAAAGAACACTAGTATTACCGACTACAACATGTTACTTTCCAATCTTAGCTAGTTAAACACAAATAAGAAACTTGAAAACCTCAAATTCCTATTCTATGGACTATATATAGCCTTCTTAAGTTGAAAATGATACAACAATTTGCATACGAAGAAATAAAACTAAGCTAATATCACCTCATGAAGCACAAGTATTCACCATGAAACAAATCTTGCACAGGATGGACCTCCAAAGTCTTCACTTTTATTCATTAAACAATTACAGAGCATTACAAGAGTAGAGGTTCCTTCCTTCCATCTAGAATGAGGAAGAAGAGCCTCTATTTATACAAAAACCAAGCCCTAGGGGGGGAATTAATGAACTAAGGATCAAGCTCAGTGTGACTCAGTTGAAGAGGAATCGAACTGAGCTAAAACAAAGTTAAAGTGAAAAGGAACTGACCTTCTTCACCCAACAAATTCCAACACACCACTAGCCTCCCACCAACCAAGCAAGTCATCCAATCTCCTCACCAAACTCCACACGCACGAGTCTTTGATCTTACCGTGAACCGTACGGCAGCTAGGCAATGGAGGTTTAAACTTATTTAACATAAGGATTGTGAACATAACATATGCCACATCTTTTTTATTCAATGCATGGAGAGAGGGGTCCACCCTCACCCACTCTAGCGCAACCATGCTCACACTTTTAACATAACGTTACATCATCTCAAGCCTTTGAAACCATGCGATGTGCAAATATTTGCTTTGGATACACCTTACTATATAATGGTTTTGGATTAATAAAATAATTCTTAAGGTGAAGGGGTCCCCACTTAATAGAATCAAACCCTCCATACTTGCTAGCGTGAGGCTCCACTTCATGTTGACGTCAATCCCCATCTCCACCATTCGCTTGATACACCATGTCATGTTATATAATGGATATAATATCATGGTTTAATTTTATAATGAAAAATCTTAAGTGGGGAGGGGTCCACCCTCACCCACTCATGGATATAATATCATGGTTTAATTTTATAATGAAAACTCTTAAGTGGGGTGGGGTCCACGCTCACCTACTCACACCTTCACATTCCACTCACTAGGGTGAGCTTTCACATTCACGTCACCTTCTTTCTTTCCTTTTTTAAAACAATTCAAACTTCAATTTTAAACCAAAGTTTGGAAAGCCATTACATTATGAAGTGGGTTGAATGGCATGATGGACCCACCTCTATGTCATCCCCACCTTTAAAATATTAATTTTTTTGACCTTTTTAATATTTGGACTTTAGTGCATTTTGTCCAAATTTAGCATTAAAATGCCACTCTGATGCTCTGTTAGCCAAACGATGTCTTTCGGGATGCTTCAGATGGTCGAAATATAGTTAAAGTGGCCCCTAGAGTAAAGATGTTGCCCTAGGCTTGAAAATGAGCCCAACCACGCCGAAAACGGACTTCGGATCACACATTTTTTACATTTTGAATTTTTCCATTTAAAGCATTAAAAAATGACTTAAAAAACAGAAAAAATTATTTTTCTCGGAATCAAACAAAACTCTAGGGGGGCCTAGTACATGTTCATACGACTCAATCCAAATTCCTAACATGTTGAAAAACACTAACACGAAGGCTGTAATAACCTCCTAAGGCCAAAACACCAAGACGACTACCCTAGCTTTGGATGTGTGAGTGAGAAACTCAGAAATTATTAGTCATTTGTTCAACAACCAATAATAACCAAGGGGAAAAACACTCTGGGCTAGTCGGCTTGATGCTCAAGTCCGGGAAGCCGAGCCTTTTATAAAAATTTAAATGCTAGGACATTTTTTACAATTTCCCTAAGGGGTATGAACATGTATTTACAAAAAATAAAAAAAGCTAGCAAAAACTGGCTAACTCTGGAGCACACTGAACTTCTAAACTTTGGAGATGAGCATTCATCACGCTCAATAGCTGGCGGCTCAATAGAGAGTTCAACTATTGTACCAAATAGTTGGTAACACTCTCTACAAAAGAAACATTTCTGAAACACCCAAATGTGTTTCCAGCACCTAGCGGTGGAGTTTCCAGGGATATAGGTCCTCATTTTAAGTAATGTATATATTTGTCCTATTGAGGCACAACCAGATGTGAAGGCCTTTCTTTTAGTTTTCATGGAACTATTCCTGTTTGTACCCTTGTCTTATATTTGTTGTTAATAAAAGTAGCAAATTTCCAAAAGGAAAGAAAAAAATTTAATTCCCTATGTTGGGGACCCCATTGTTTCCTAAATTTTAGGGGATTTGTTTCCATGTACACCTGCTCGAGAAACTTGGTGAAACATTGCAGAAAAGAAATTGGCTGAGATAATTTAAGAAACCATTCCAGGAGATTCTCCATATACTACCCAGGTTCACTCACCATATAAAAACCTTGGGTTGTCACACTAATATGTCACCCTAGATTTAAAATCTCATATAAAACAATTAGAAAACTGGATGGTAAGAAGAGAACTATAAACAAAATAACCAAGAATGTACATAGGGAGTGATGCAGCTTATACAACTTACAAAGAAAAAAAACTCATTTTCATCAAATAATGACAAAATGCAATTTTTAGACGCAAGCAATAATTTGTCAGAGCCATACTTGACTAATGAGTCACTTGGGAGCAGATACAATGGTCATACACTCTCGGACCTGTGTCTGTACTTCTACAGGAAGCTCCTATGAGAGATAATCCTCTTGTCTAATGAGGTATTCCCTGATACTATGAAGAGTAAGCTATCCAATCGCTCACCTTCCTCGTTTCTACAGATATATGCAAATGAATTCGATCGATACCATCAGACATCTTCAAATTGTATGAACCGAATTGATGTTAGGTTGGTGAAAAATGTTTACATATTATAGACCTGGATGCAGCAGCAGATGTTGCTGTTGCAGTAATGGAAAAGGATGGAGAGGGGTGGACTATGGGGGTAAAGTATGGGAACTTAATTATAGGCCCTAGGAAACTCATGGTCTTGAAATGCGTAGCAGTCCTTTCTGTGGAGTGAAAGGAAGGAATGTGAAAACTTCTTGTTGGCATTCGGTGGTGTAATAGTGACGCAAATTCCATGAAAGTAAACGAGAAGGAAGAATGGAGCTTATTTTCTCAGATCAACATTCTCGACAAATGCAGTGTAGCCACTTTGGATCAATGAATTTTCCTTGTATCAAACTTGAAGAAGGTGGAGGAGTTTGGAAGAATGTAAGAAATACCCCACAATACAAAAAAAGTTTAAGAATTCACATCCTAGAGCACCTTCTCCAACAACAAATACATTTGCTTCCTCCAATGCCTTTTGCATATATATTCCAAAAATAGAAATTTGAGCATCGTATCCTAGTGCTTGATACACCCTAGTATATACTACACAAAGCACATTCTGAGATCCCAGTGTTGGACGAATTCTTATATTGTGGGCTGAATTGGAAAGCATTCTTCATCATTCTGAGATCAAAGAAATAAGGGCTATTATTCTTCTTCTCACAGTCACCCACATGTCTGTTTTAACCAGTTCCTTGCACATCATTTCCAGATCTCACAGGGCTGCTAATCCATGGAGTATTTCCAGGTTTGATGCATCTTGCAAATCAGAAATTATTTACTTCATACTGTTGATCTAAATCTGTTTGTTTATCACTGTTTATTGAGAAGAAATTAAAAATAAGAATGCAGTAGACTTCTCTTGTGTTACAGATGTTGTTGGTATCATTTATGTGACCAAATCAGATTGGCATGCTTATTTTAAATACATAAATATCTCCGAATGAAAACATAGTAATACTATCCACAAGCACAGGGGGATAATAGGTTAAATGTTTGATGAAATATCAAGTTCATACTCAACCAACAGTGCATTCCCAAACTAATAGTCACACACCTTAAGCTGCAGCACAACGACAGTGAAGTGTTTGACAAAATACCACACCCACAGTAAGCATAAAATTTCATATTTACATTGTAAGGTCTATACAGTGATGTCGAGATCTTACGCACTAAGTGTTTGATGATCTTTCTCACTCAAGACTCAAAGATCATAACCAGATTTGATATAAATCCTAGGGAAACTTGTATCCCACTGCTAGATACGCCCTAGTATATACTACACAAAGCACATTAATAAGAGGTCTAAAATACGCTGAGATAGAGGTATTTTCGCTACTACTTAACCATGACATTGCTGGTAGTTTGATGGCATTTTTATAAGATTCGAATAGTGGTATTGGTAAATAAAAAAACAATGGAATAGACATCAATTTACACATCGCAATAGAAACCCTAGATCACAAAACTTTGATATATTATATACATGAAAACAAAAGAACAAAATAAGCAAAGCATCCGCCCACCTCAAACTCGAACCCGTGCATTGGGTGTTATTATCCTTGCTTACGCATACCAGGAAACCCATCCTTCTTGGTTAGGCATAAGAATTGTGAGCCCTGAGTATAGTGGCCAAGGATGTATGCGTGACTAATTGTTTACTGCTTTTATTGTTGGATCAAATGGCATATTGTGATTTCTATTTTATTTTATTTTGTTCCTTACTGTTCTATTATTTCGTTTTTGTAATTGCTTAACATTTGTCGTTTGGTATTGTTAAACCATTTGTAAATAATAGCGATGGATATAGTTTAGTATTTTAGTTTAGTATTCGACTCTAAGACTAAAAAGGTGGACAAAGAACTCATGTGGGTGCGACTTCCGGGTTTTCCTATGGATCTTTGGAACGAGACCTGTTTTGCTGCCATTGGGAATTTCCTGGGGGAATATGTTTGTTCTGATAGAACTTTTCAAGAGTCTAGTTTCTATACGGTTGCAAAAATTATGGTTAAGATTGATCTCAAGTTGGGTCTATCCTCTGAAATCTCGGTCAAAGCAAAGGATGGAGACTTTACTCAGGTCCTGGATTATGATGGAGTTCCCTTCCGATGCCACCGCTGCCATGCTTATGGCCACTTGGTAGCTAATTGTCCATACCCTTATAGGGGAGGTGTTAAAAGGATTGATGAAGTTTCTGATGATGAGAAGGGGAAGGGAGAAGAGGAGGTGCGGACTACAGACGGAGGGGTATAGGGTGGGATCGCACCGGCTCAGGAGGTGTTTTCGGGTCTTAATATGCAGGCTGACTATGGTAAGGCATTTTTGGGATGCTCAAAGGCTCCAGGCCCTATAGTAGATGGATTACAAACTCCCAAAGGGCAGGGGTTGGGCTATGATGGTCCTACGATCAGGATGGTACCAACTTCGCGGGCGGCTTCCAGTAGTCTTCATCAGAAATATGATATACATCGGGCTGGGGGTGGGGGAGAAATCTCTGGTACTCCTCCGTTGGTCGTTTTTGCCTCTCCTAGTCCAGTGGTCTCTTGTGTTCTGCCTCCCTCTGAGAGTTTCTTTACTCCCTCTATTGTTTCCACAAACCCTTCTTCTAGTTCAGAGAGCAGAAGTATTCGTTATGCTCTTCGAAGCAGGGAGATTTCTGTTGAATATCCGGGAGGGAAAGGGCTGTCTGAAGTTGCGAAGAATGTGGGGGGTCAGGGTCGTGGAAGAAAATATCACCTTTCAAAAGCACAAGAGAGGGCGAAAGTGGATGTGGATTTGGGCAAGCAGTCTTCGATTGAGTGGGCACTTAGAGCAGAAAATGCCCAAGGGGGTTCTGTTAAATGAAATTAATGTCCTTCAACTGTCGTGGGTTGGCGAGTCCCATTTAAAAATCGTCACTTTGAAGGTTGGTGGACCTGAACTAGCCGGATATTGTTCTGTTACAAGAGACTATGGGGATTAGTGAGGATGTGGTTAGATTGTTGAAGGTTTTGCTACCGGGATGGAAGTTTGTTGGTATTGACTCTAGAGGTCGCTCTGGAGGAGTGGTTTCTGGTTGGAATCTGAAGAGCTGTAGATGTGTGTCCTCCTGGGGTTTTTCGGCAGGTGTGGGATTGGAGGTGTGGGATGCTCAGATTGGAAAGGTGGTAACAATTCTTAATGTTTATGGACCCTATCTGAATAGGGCGGGTTTTTGGGATTCCTTGTTGAAAATGGAGATCTTTGATGATCGGGAGCTAGTTCTTGGGGGAGATCTAAATCTCTCTTTAGGTGTGTCGGAAGTTTGGGGGCCAAAGGCATATCCAGATGCTTTGGCTAATTTCTTCATTCAATCTTTTGCCAGAAAAAATCTGCTGGATATTATTCCGCCAAAGGTATCCCCTACATGGAGAAATAAGAGAGTGGGGGTTCAGAGGGTAGCAAAGAGGTTGGATCGGTTTTTGGTGGTTGAAAGGTTGGAAAATGGGGTGGAGGTGGTTAGACAGTGGGTCGGGTTGGGAGGGATATCGGATCACAGTCCTATTTTTCTTGAATTAAGAGGTCGAAGTCACAAGCCTGCTAGCCCGTTCAAATTTAATCCATCCTGGTTGAAGGAAGGGAGTTATCAAAAGTTGGTAGCGGGCTTGTGGGTCCAAAACATCCTGGAGGATGTGGATTTCGCAGGTGCACATTTTTATAAAAATCTGCAGAGGGTTAAGCAGGCCACTATAAAGTGGGCGCATGACAAACGAGTCCTGGACGACCAGACTCTCAGTGGAAGTGAGGTGGCTATTGAACGTCTTCTCAATTCTTGTGGAATGGGCTTTCTGGATGCACATAGCAAAGAAGAATTGCTCTCGTGGGAAAAAAAGAGGAATGATATTCTGTGTGAGAGGGAAGCTACTTGGAGAATGAAGAGTAGGTCGATTTGGTTACAATGTGGGGATGAGAATACTAAATTTTTCCAAGCATATGCAAAAGGTCGGAAGTGTTCCAATACCATTTGGGAATTACCTTCGGCTAAAGGTGAGATGGTGTCCAGTTTTGAGGGATTGGCTGCACTGGGAGTTGATCATTTTGGAACCCTCTTCAAGGAACAGCAGGGTGCTTCTATTGATGAGGTCATTCGTGTCACACAACTTTTCCCTAGGTTTGTGGACGAGGAGGAAAATCGGACGCTGATGGGGGAGGTTACAGAGGTGGAGTTGTCGGTCGTTCTACATTCATTTCAGAAAGACAAGAGCCTGGGACCAGATGGCTGGCCTATTGAATTCTTTCTAGGTTTCTTGGATCTGGTGGGTTGTGATTTGTTGGCTGTGGTGGAAGAGTCAAGGCAAGCAGGTTTTATCCACGGGCCTATAAACGCTACTTTTATTGCCCTTATCCCAAAATCAGACCATGCTGAAGGGTTTGATGATTCTTGACCTATCTCTTTATGCAATTGCCTATATAAGATTATCTCCAAAGTAATATCAAGAAGGTTGAAAGAGGTGCTGTCTCAGCATATTTCTAGTGAACAGTTTGGCTTTCTTGAAGGTCAGCAAATACATGAGGCTATTGGTGTAGCACAGGAAGGGCTGCATTCGATGAAAGTTCAGAAACAGAAAGGAGCAGTGATTAAGATAG
Organism: Pseudotsuga menziesii; assembly: GCA_001517045.1. Lineage (NCBI taxonomy): Eukaryota > Viridiplantae > Streptophyta > Pinopsida > Pinales > Pinaceae > Pseudotsuga > Pseudotsuga menziesii. The sequence goes on along the minus strand of LPNX010247458.1, from coordinate 67,256 downwards.
ACTTATCCAAATCCTATGACCGGGTCAGCTGGCATTACATCAGAATGCTCCTTACACATTTTGGTTTCTCGTATGAATTCACTAGATGGGTTATGGCATGTTTAACCACTATTTCATTTGTTGTCTTAATTAATGGCTCAACCAACCCTTTCTTCACTGCAGGGAGGGGCTTAAGACAAGGATGCCCGCTCTCCCCACTTCTCTTTTTATTGGTCGCTGAAGGGTTTAGTCGTTTTATACATGCTGCAAAGGTGGAAGGAACTTTTCGGGGTATACCTATTTCACCGGCATTGTACATTACACATATTCTATTTGTTGATGATATTCTTTTGTTATGTGATGGGTCGAGACAGAGCATCGAAAAAATGGCAGAAGGGATCAGCTTACTTCAAGTAGCAGCAGGAATTCAAGTCAATATTGGCAAATCGACCATTTCAAGTTCAAATTTATCTGAGGAGGAACTTAGAAGAATTTCAGTTAGACTGGCCTTCAGGTCGTTGGAGTTGGAGGCAGGCCTAAAGTACCTGGGGTTCTATCTCAAACCCAACTCTTATCTCAAGGCGGATTAGGCTTGGTTGGTGGCCAAATTGGAGAAAATATTACATGGGTGGAGTCACAAGTGGTTGTCACGGGTAGGGAGGTTAGTATTGGTCAAATAAGTTTTGGAGGCTATACCGGTTTTTTGGATGTCTCTCTCTTGGATTCCGGTGGGGATTTTGCAGCAGATGAGAAAACTATGCTTCGCTTACCTTTGGCAGGGGAAGAGTGATTAGAAATCCATGGTCTGGGTTAAGTGGGACCGTCTTGCTGTGCCCAAGGCCTTGGGAGGATGGGGTTTAAAAAATATCTTCTTATTTGCAAAAGCGCTGGGGGCAAAGGTTGCTTGGAGGCTCATACACTCTCAGAGTTTATGGACAAATGTGGTTTACCATAAATATATAGCACCTTCCACCCTTCTGGATTGGATTCGGATGGAAAACAAGGCCAGGGGAAATTGCTCAGTGGTATGGAAAGCAGTGAAATTTTTTTTTGATTTAATCGGTTCTAGGCTGGTTTGGAGGGTGGGGGATGGTAGGCTACTTCGGCTTGGGATGGATCCGTGGGTGGGCTGTGAAGGGTCTCATATACTTTTCGAAGCCTTGAGGCAGCGTCTAAAAGAAGACAGAGTGGTGTTTTTGGCTGATGTGGCAGATACGGAATCTACTACATTGTGGTATCAGGGTTGGTTTGCAGGAGGCAGGATGGGTTTATCTGCAGCACTCTTGCTCGAGTGGGAACATTTCATTTCCAGACTGCGGGATACTCATATCAGACTCAGCAACAGGGGAGATGAATTGGTTTGGGATCATCATCCCTCTGGGAGATATACACCCAAGCTTGGATATATTCAGCTTAATGTGGAAGTCCATAATCGGGAGATGGTATGGTGGTGGAAAATTTTATGGAAACTGAAATGCCCGGGCAAGGCAAAGCTTCTTATGTGGGCGGTTCTTGAAAATAAAGCTCTGACGTGGGAGGTTCTTAAGAGAAGGTGTTATCAGGGACCGAGCTTCTATGTACTATGTAGACAGGAGGAAGAAACTTCTGCTCATCTTTTTATAAGTTGTGGCTACACAAGGGCGGTATGGGCGGATATTTGCAATCTACTCAG
>LPNX010247458.1:45851-64920 GCA_001517045.1 Pseudotsuga menziesii | reverse complement strand
TATTGTTGGGAATTTATATAGTCTTAGTATGATTAGGGAAATTGTTGTAATACTCTCTTCCTTGCAAATAGGATTTCAATTTGATTGTATTCATAGAATTGCACGCCATTGATGTAATAAAATTATTGATTCACCCGTGTCTTGGGTGTTATTATCCTTGCTTACGCATACTAAGCAACCCATCCCGGGTGGATAGTGTCCTTCTTGGTCAGGCATGTTGAAGGTGGTATGGTAAGCAGTGCAGTAATGCGAGAAAGTGAGAATGCAGGTGGATTGGGTGTTCGGTAATAGAATGAACTAGTATAATAAACTGGTAAAATGAGTACTGGGTGGATACGTTGGACTAGGCCTTTTCCTGTAAAATTCATCATTGTAAACACACAAAATCACAATAAGAACTCTAGATTAATAAATTTGATTTCTGAAACTGTAAACAATTTAAATGATCCAATACAAGAATTGAATCCATAAACTTGCATTTCACCAAGACATAATGGGAGACCTGTGAAAGAATAGAAAGCATCACCACCGCCGCCTGGGATCCCTTCCAATTATATATTGAGATCAAGTTAAAGTTCTAGCTCTCCTTTGCCCAATTCTCGTCCCAGATTCACTTAAAGATCCTCCATTTATAGATCGAGTTTAGCGAGTCTCCCTTTATTATTGGTGCAACTGCTAATTCTGTTGATCAATTGCCTCTTTCAAACGATCCTGAGACTGGATTTTGCTTGCCTTTTCACTAAACTAATTTTTTGATCACATCACACGATAGAGAAGGCCAGCCAATGAAAGCAAGGTTTAAAATACATAAAGGTGACCACGAATGGCAAAGGAAAGCCTTTACCACAGAGTCAAAAGTAAAAGAAATGAAGGCTGACATTACAAACAGTTCTCATGCTAGTAGGCAAGTTGTTGCTTCAGTTCCTGGTAGTGGTACACCCATAAAGTCAAGGTTCTCACATGGTTTTAACTAGGAACAATTATTAACAGTGTTGCCACTATCACCTAGACAACAACTTCTCTTCACTTTAATGATTTGGATGAAGATCCAAATACAAGGGGGGATTTCCTAATGCAATGAAGTACTAATGTTTTGATTAGTATTTTAAAGTTACTTAGATTGCAAAGGATCAACTATGAGTGATGTGAAATATGCTTATAGTTGATTCACAAACACTAGAAATAAATCATCCCTGTGCTTCAAGACAATTTAGAAAATTGAAGATTGTTCATGAAAACATTGCACATAGATTCCAGATTTGTAAAAAAGAGATGTAGTAACAAAATGAAAATAAATGCTTAACCATTAAAAGAATAATTACAGCTGAAATACTTTAACCATTTAATGTGGGAAGAAATGTAAAACAATAGATTTCAAATGCTAATCTAGATTTATGATTCATGGTGTTTGAAAGTGCAAGAAAATGCAATTAAGTATTAATAGTGCTTGAACTTCCAGATTTGAATTAACATGCTAAATAAAATATTGCTTTAAAAACCCTTTAAAAGTTGTAGGAGCAAAATGATTAAAAGCATGAGTTTCCTGTTACCCCCCATATTGCATGGATGTCCGTAGCACTTGGAGTAGCTTGACTAGTGGAAGTTTTCCACTTTGGACTGTTGGTCATGACTTTTAAAGCATCCATCAAAGCTATATGAAGCATGGTTAGCTCTCAGCAATAGAAAAAACCTAAGATAAGTACTTTGTCTATGCCTATGTATGACCAAATCAGGTTTAAGGGATGATAACTGGATTAAAATTTGCAATGTTGTTCTGACCATGATTGTTTGTTGAATGCTAAGAAACAAGGGGAAATGATATAGATAACTACCACTAAAATTGCATCTAAAATCTCATTTGGAGGTTTGTATTAGAAGGCTCGATCAACAGTGTTATGTCTGTTGATTATTGGATGTCCAAATATTCGAGTTATAAATCCTGATTCTCTTATAGTGTTGCATTTTGAAGACCGAAGTATTCACAGATTTAGGGAGAGAACACCAGAGAGTAGTAAACTTGTTATTTATTGAAGCAAAGGGTCATGCATTATTTCTAGATAAATCCCAACACTAGTGCAATATACTTGGCTACATTAAGAATTTGACTATGATGGACATGTTTGCTCTACAGGAGTTATTAATAGCAGTATTCCCAAGTCTCATAAAAGATGGATGCTTTGAAGTAGAGAGAAGATTTTACCCTCCTTGTATCATGTGTATGCATGTTTGAATTTTGAATTTTCTAAAGGGGTGGAACAACAGTAATTGGAAGCACTACTTTTAGACCTGGACATGCCTGTGAGTAAAAGGGAGCTGAGGCAGTTCTGGACATTTTTGGATTTCCATATCTGAAATAAATAAGAATTGTAATTAAAGAGAGAACAACATCCCATGGTAATTAAAACCATCCATTATCCACTGGAATTCTTGCTAGAAAGTCAATTTAGTTAGCGCTGATCTTGAAGGTAATGTATCAGCAACAAATGAGTCTTGTAGCAGAAAGGAGGCCAACTTTTGTTCCTAGTACACGAATCCCTATTTTGAATCATACAACAAAATTAGTATTGATGTTTTTCTTGCTAGAGGTGGTTCAAACAATGAAATCAACTGAGTTACCAAGCATACAAGGGATGCTTGGAACTATTAGCAATGATGACTGAACCACTTGCGCTGGGTCAGTGCAAATAAATCTTCCAATAGATGTAGCCCCTAGGGTTGCCAGACTAGTGTCTATGGTTCCTTATGTGCTTGTTGTTGTTTAATATCTAGTATCAACTGAGCCTATATCTACTATGACTGCATTCAAAGCATGTATGCTTGAGAGACCATTAGAAAATGGGGATGTTCAACTTGCTGTCAAGACCGAACAAAAGTAGCGATGTAAGCTTCTGGGGGTAAAATTTCAAGTTTTGGAGGTGATGATGGTAGTCCCAATCCTTTTGGACATCGGAAACATGTTCATTCAGACTGCATTACAAATAAAGAAAGGGATTTGCGATGATCAACAAAGGGCCCGAGGGGCACACATTCTGAGTTGATCAAAGAACCTACAAGGTCGTATTCTATTTGTTGCTTGGGAGCTTTTCTTTGATCAAATTGTCGAATCTAGTGGTTACTAATATCCCAACCACCATTCCTATTCAAATTTTGAGGATGCTTTATGATCTCGACAACTTCTATAAGTTTCCTTGTAATATCCCAAATATTGATATTCTACTGACACTATGTATAATGCTGACTCGTACACTCAATCTTGTGCAAAAATACGAAATAATCGTGCATGCAAAATTGCCATGCAAAATACCCTAAAGTAGAGCTGAATTAGGGCTAGGGTTTGCAGAAAGGAATTTAACACTTACCACTGATAACCCGACTGATAATACTCTAGAGATAGCTGCATGCATAAAGTTCTGAATAAGTGGGCTAATGGTGCTCCTTTCCTCCAGTGTGACGCCCAGCAACAAGGAAACCCTCTTCTACACTGAAGGTGACGTTTTTTTATAAAAGGAGTGTCAGATGAAGCTGGAACTTTGCTGAGATGTGAGCCTACCCACGAAAATGAGAATGACCGAAGCATGCATGAGTTTGGACCCCTCTGACCTAGCTAGCGAATTGATCTCTTGTTCCGTTGATCAAGCCCCCCAACTGCATAGATCTATTGGTAGATGCTCCGGATGAGAAAATCGGAAGCTGAGAGTCACTCAAGGCAGTAGAGTGACCCTGCCGATGAAGATGATGTCAGGATATGGAGGAAAAACTGGGATTCAGAGACCCAAATAATGCTTTGGGGCTTTCCAGCTAAATCCCCCCAGCTGCACTAATGAACCTGCAAACAATCTTCAGGTAGATACTGAATCGTTGAATATGGATAAATATGATGGATGTCATTGATAAACCTGGATGGTATATCCTGAAAGAGACTAGGGTAGATATTTCACTGTCGAACCCTCGTTAGCTAAAGACACCCTCTTCAACCCAAATTACCGCGGCTGCATGATGTGCTATTGCTCAAAACTCCAAAATCAACAACAATAATAATATATATTCTCTTTAGTCCAATAACCCTCTTAAATAGAGTCTCATGTGCTTTTAGGGTTTGCATGTTACTTTTAGGGTTTATGCTTCACTTTTGCATGCATGCAATTCTAATTTGATATTGACTTTTAAGCCTAAAGAAATAAGGCTTCTTTTATCCAACTGATGACTTTAAAACTGAATGAATGTCCTGATATGCTTTAAGTATCAAATTCCCTCAGTCAATTCCCTCTTATGTGGTACCCGGTCGAACCTATGGGAATTAAGTAGGTTAGCGGGTGTTTTGGGTGCTTAATTAGAGGGGGAAATTACAGTCCTCCCCGCTTGAAATTGCTTGTCCTCAAGCTACTGCAAACTAGGATGCTGCAATACCTGCTTTCCCTCCCATGTGGCATCCTCCATAGGTAATTCTTTCCATTTTACCAAATATTCTCGAATCACCTTGTTTCGGAGCTTCCTTTCTCGCACCTGTAGGATTCTCTCTGGAATTAGTACCAGCAGCCCTTCACCATCTAAGGGAGGAAACTATGTGGATGGATCAATGTGTTGTCCTGATGTTTTCTTGAGATTGGACAGATGAAACACATTGTGAATCTTGCACTCCTCCAGGAGTTCTAGTTCATAACACACCTCTCCAACCTTCCGAAATACCTTGTAAGGACCATAGAAGCGAGGTTTCAGTTTTTCTGCTCCTTTTTCTTGAGAGAAGATTGCCTGCAGGGTTGTAGCCGTAAATATAACAGATCTCCTACCTCAAAACTCATCTCAATCATGTGTCTGTCTGCGTGTAGCTTCTGCTGATTCTTTGTTGCCTGTAAGTTCTCCCTTGGGACCTTAAGAATATCCTAACTGTCCTATACCCAATCTTTTGCCTTGGGTGCTCTGCTGTCTCCAAAAGCTAAATCGGAAAAGTTAAGTGCCTCATAGCCATACAGTGCTTTAAAAGGTGTAATCCTGATAGACATATGTTAGGTAGTATTGTAGCAGTATTCCCCTAAGTGTATCCATTTAATCCATCTGCTCTATTGTCCTGCTACATAATTGCGTAGATACCCTTCAACCCATTTGTTGAAAATATTCATCTGCCCGTCACTTTACAGATGAAACTTGTACTTGTAGCGAGTTCGGTCCCTATCGACCTGAATAGCTCTTGCCAGAAAGCACTGGTGAATTTACTGTCACAATCACCGACAATGGTTTTGGGTAGCCCATGTAGTCTGAAAACCTCTGAAACATAACTCGACTACCTGTGCTGCTGAATAATCAGAAGAGATAGCAAAGAAGTGAGCAGGTTTGGTCAACCGATCTACCACTACATATAAGCAATCTTGTCCCTGTACCTTGGATAACCCTGTAATGAATTCCATTGAGATACTTTCCCACTTCTGCTCTGATATTGATAATGGTTGAAGTAACCCTGCTGGATCAGTGTGTTCGATCTTGTTCTGCTGGTAGATGCTGCATTCCCGAACGTGTTGCATTACTTCCCCTTTGAGGCCCTTCCATGAGAACCTCTCATGGATCTGCCTGTAGGTCTTCAAGAAACCCTGATGCCCTGATAACAACGAGTCATGTGATGCCTATATGATCTTCCTTTTTAAAGTTGATTCTGGGACGAGGTATATACTGCCCTTGTAATAGATGATGTCATCAATAATTCTGTACCTATCATCCTGGATATGTCCATCCAATAACTCACAAGCAAATTTGTTTTTGAAGTACTCTACTAAGAGAAGAGACCTCCAATCTGTGTATATACTCATGAGAGATAATGAAGCTGGTCATCTGGTTAAGGCATCAACTACTACATTGTTCTTACCCTTCACATACTCTATCTTGAAATTGTAAGCCTGCACCTTGCTGAACCATTTCTATTGGCGCTCATTTAACTCCTACTCCAAGAAGTACTTGAGGCTGTTATCATTTGTCTTGATTTTGAATTTGCTTCCCACCAAGTACTACCTAAATTTAGTGAGGGCATGTCAGATGGCTAACATCTCTTTGTCATATATGGAGTAGTGGCGCTCATAGTCCTTCACTTTTCGGCTTTCAAATGCAATCGGGTGATGGTTTTGCATCAGTACGGCTCCTATCCCTTCTCCTGAAGCATCACATTCCACTATGAATGGTTGTGAGAAATCTGGTAGGGACAAAACTGGGCATGAACTCATGATGGTTTTCATTTCCTCTAAGTTACGTTGTGCCAATTCTGTCCATGTGAATGCCCCTTTCTTGGTGAGTTCGGTGAGTGGTGAGACAAATTGAGAGAATCCCTTAACGTACCTCCTGTAGTAGGTGAAAAGGCGTAAGAAGCCCTTCAGTTCAGTAACTGTCTTCGGCGTTGGCCAATCCCGGATAGCTCTAATCTTCTCCATATGAACCTGTACCGCTTCTGCACCGATTATGTGTCCTAGATACAACATCTCTTTCATGTCGAATTCACATTTAGAAATCTTCGCGTAAAGCGAGTGATCTTCCATAATTCTCAATACCTCATCTAAGTGTTTTAGATGTTCCTCCCAAGTTTTGCTGTAAATTAAAATATTATCAAAGAACACTAGCAAATACTTTTGTAACTGAGCCCTGAAAGTGTGGTTCATGCACGAATGGAAGGTGGCTAGAGCATTGGTGAATCCAAAAGGCATGACCAAGAACTCATAGTGTCCATAGTGGCAACGAAAATCTGTCTTGGGAATGTCTTGATCCCTTACTTGGATCTAATGGTACCCTAATCGGAGATCAATTTTTGAAAAGTATTTGGCACGTCGTATCTCGTCCATTAGTTCATCAATACTAGGGATGGGATACCTATTTTTGATGGTATTTTTGTTGAGGGCTTTGTAATCAATACACATTCGCAATGTGCCAACCTTGTTTTTTAACTAATACCACTAATGATGCAAAGGGACTAGAACCCGACCTAATATATCTTGGTTCTAGTAATTCCTTGATCGTTTTCTCGATCTCATCCTTGTAGATTTTGGGATTCTTGTATGGAGTGGTGATGACTGCTTGAGTCCCCTTCTCCAACTCAATGATATGCCCAAATCCCTTGTCTGGTGGTCTACCTGCTGGAAGATCCCGGAATACCTTCTCATGCTTCTGCAATAATGCCTGAATATCCGCTGGGTGTTGGGTGTTGTTCTTTGGAGGTTTCCTAAAGGTGACCAAGCACTCTACTGACCATTCTATGTCACCGTGCCTGAGCACATCCTCCATTCTCTGTGAAGAGACTGGTTTTGGGGGATAAGTGTTCATGCCCCTCAAAACTACCTATTTCTCGGTCCCTGGAATTCCATTTCCATTGCCCTGTAATTTGTAGTATATTCTCCTATTGAATAAAGCCATTGGACGCCTAATACTACATTTGTATCCACCACATTCACTACATAAAATGAGTCTGTCATATGGTAGTTGCCTAATGTGACATTCAGTTTAGGAACCCAATAGCTGCACTCCATGCTAGTGTTTCCTGCTACTGCTACAGTAAATCCCTCAAACTTCTCTGTCGAAAAACCCCTCTTAGCCACCCATGTTGCATTAATGAAATTGTGGGTTGCTCCCCCATCAATCAATAATCCTACTCTGTGGCCCTGTACTACTCCTCTAAGCTTGAGAGTATGAAACCTAGGTACCCCGAATAATGTAGCAATAGCTCCCTTTGGTGTATCCCCTTGGAGTGACTCCTCCTCTGCTGCCCGCAATTCCTCTGTTGTTTCCTGCTTGTAGTCCTCCCCTTCACTGTCTAAATATACCTCTATGTAGTGGGATTTGGCCTCTCCTGAGCACCTGTGTCCTGGAACCCATGGTTACTGACAAGTAAACCACAATTTCTTCCATCTCAAGTCTTTCCTTGTGTCGTCGTCTAACCAAGTTTTCTTCAATATTTCCTGCTAGAAAGGTTTCATATCTTTGTCTCTAACTGGAAAGGTTGTCTTGAGTGGAAACCTATTCTTTAGAACTGAGTCTTGGAGATCTTTGGCTCTGTTGATTTCATCCTGTAGAGTGGAGGCTTTGTAGGCTTTCACCCACCCTCGTAGTGGTGTTGTGACCCTGTTGTCCGCCGAATGCACACCAGCAGCAGAAATCTTTTGAAAGCTATATCCTCACTTATGAAAGTGGGAGAGGTGTGGCCTTGGAGAAAAGCACAAAGCCAGGTACTGTCACCTACTCCTAGCTCCTCTGTTTAGGCTAACTCCTAACGAATCCAAGGGGGGTAGTCCCTAACAAAGAGTTTCTATGGCTCAATGTATTTTAAGTGTTTTTGGTGTATGGTGATGTGAATGGGTGTTGTTTAGGAGTTTATTATGTTGAAAAGATCACATATCTAAAATTTAAATAGCACAAAGGTATACTTGCAATAATTTAAGGACAACACAACTGATTGATTTAAGCAAAGGCAACCATAATGAAATAAAATATGCACTTTAGATATATAAATGAAATGGGTAACAGAGTCAAGATTGTAGTGCTTGGGATGCAAAGATACAAGAATTAAGTGTGTTTGTGAGATCATTTTGTAAGTGTTCTTTGTAAATTTTATAAATTTTTAGTGATCTTGATTATTATGGCTAAGAACACAAGGTATCAACCGGAAGATATACCTTCAGTGGCTCCTCTCAATGACATGTCGGACTGTCCAGTATTCTAGGCTAGGTGTCCAAGCAACTTAACCAACCTATTTGATCTCTGAGACAACGGTTTGTTCCGGTGTCACTAGCAAGAATTTTCCCACAACCTCAGTATTTATCGACAACGTCGGTTCATTGGTTATGGGGTTGAAAGTTTTACTTATGGTTGTCACTTGTAAGATTAATCAATTTCCAATCACCGTTCTGAGTACGAATCCAACTTTTTAAGGTCGACAGAGCATACTAAGTGATGGAAAGCAAGGAAGTAAATTTTATGGGGAATGCATGTTGGAAATATTTTATTAATTATGAGCACATAGATGAACCTCTCCCACAGAGAGTGCTCTTGACTTTGTCTTATGACAGAAATTCAAGAGACTTTGGCTAATCTATATGCCTAATGCAAGGAAAATGCAATGTAACTATGCTCTCTAACAGAAAGTTCTCTTGACTTAGGTTATGGCAAGTTCAAGAGACTTTGGTTTTTTTTTAAGAGACAAGAAGATTGTAAATGTGGAAACCAAGTGATAGCTCAAAAATATTAATAAACAATGACTTGAAAGAAACTAACTTAGCAAAAATAAACTGAACTAGCAATCAGTGTTCTAAGCATAAAATGAAACTACTCTAAGCATGCCAATAACCAAACAAAAGGACAACCCAAGGCTCTTCCCCAAATGGGGGAAGGAAAACACAAACTGTGGGAGGTCTTATCCCACTTAGCCTTTTTATTAATCAAGTACAATATCGAGGATTTTCAACCTTTTGGAAACTAAAAGTAGGCAACAAATTGGAACAAGAAGTCTTATGACTTCTTTTACAAAAAGGAGAGTGAGAAGCTTTAGATCTTCTTGTTTAGCACCATCTTCATTGGGTTTTGGATCTTCCTTATGGTTTCTTGACGTGTTTCTCTTCTTCTTTGGGTAGTATCCAAGTGTTTTAGGTTCAAGTCTCTCTTTGTTTCACCTTTGCACTTTATTTTCCTCTCAATACCTACAACAAACAAAAATCCAAACAACTCATGCACCCATTAGTCATTAGCAAAATAAATCAAACTTGAAACTAATCTAAGATTTAGATATACAAACTTAAATCTAAGATGCAAGCTAGGAAATGAAACTAGAATGAAATCTAACAATGCACAAACTTTATGGATCTAAAACTTGTATTTTAAAAACATGTCTTAGTCTTTGAAAAAAAAAGCATATATGATAGAAGACTGAAGTTAGAAGTTAGAGCATAAAAGTTTAAAACAGTAAGATGCAGAGCAACAAGCTTAGAAGTTAGAAGTTAATGAGTTCAAACTTCAGAGAACCGTGGAGGTTTGCTAACTGGGTTACGGGTAGTGAAAGGTGGATACCATCATACCTGTAACAAAATTGTCAGCTGTGAGTTGATGTCACTGGAACAAAATCGTCGGCTGTGCAGTGTGAGTTGATGTTGTTGTAACAAAATTGTCGATGTCGGGTCGTGAGTATGCGAGCTCACTGAGCTATGAGTCGTGACTTGAGGCTTTAGTGGCAATGGGTCACTCGGCAGTGGGCACTGAGGCTTCGATCTACAGACTACAACATACAAGAAAGATGTAGCCTCCGATTCACTGTTCATGAACAAAGGTGAAGGAGAAACAAAGGGAAACCATAAAAACCCTTTCACGTTGTGCGGCTGTGGGCATAGAGAAAAGAAGAAACTACTCCATGCAAGCCGCGACGTGAATTTGGGGACTGAGCGTGCATGAATTTGAGGCGTGAGAGCGGCATGAATTTGGGTATGAGCGCATAAACCCGAATCATAAACCGTGAGAGCAGCATGAATTTGGGTATGAGCGCGTAAACCCGAATCATAAAACGTGAGAGCGGCATGAATTTGGGTATGAGCGCGTAAACCCGAATCATAAACCGTGAGCGCAGTCGCCTAGGGTTAAAACCGCCGGATTTAGTTTTTGAATTTTTTTTATTCAATTTTTTATTAAGTTCACATTTAAATTCGAATTCGAATAAAAATAGAATTCGATGAAGTTCGTTTTCAAAATCGTTTTTGACATTCACTGAATCTAATTCGAATTTTTTATTTTCCTTGGAATTCGGCGAATTTCGAACCTCAAGGTTTAAATTCACCGAATCATGTGACTTAGGTCCATGGTACCACCATTCATGAGCTTCTCCGGCTAGCTGTAGTGTTTCCAATTTAATGGCATATGTCTCTGTCATGAGGTTGAGTTGGAAATAAGTATCCAACTTCTGAACCCATATTCTTGCTGAACCTCCACGAACCCCATCAAAGTTTGGGATGGCCAATCTACCCAAGGTTTTTTGCAACTCATAGTTCTAATTAAACTCTCTGTTGAAATTCCTGGGTTGGTTCCTACTCTTCATGTTGCATAAGTATGAGAAATACATGGATCCATGAAACTCATCCCCCAAATCCCTGTATTCATGTAAATAGGCTCCAAATGGTTCACTAGGTTCTACTGGCATGACTGGTCCTGCTACGACATATGCCAGGAAGTGAGGCATAGTAGGCCTGCTGGAAGGTCTGTTATATATGTCAAGTGTGTTTTGCATATTGGTGTATGCATGCTTCCCACTACTTCTTGTAGAACCTCTATCTAATAGTGAGAGAGGTACACTGTTATGCCCTGGTTTTGGTTTCGTCGCCAACCTATTTATTGCATGCAAGACTTCCTTTTTCCCTTTAGCTAGATCATGCAATGCATTCACCAAGCTACGAAACTCCATCCTGGATTTGTCCTCTCCTGTTCCTTTCCCTCTGTCAAAGTGTATCCCTATTGGGTCCATGTCTAAGTTGGTATCTTCTAGCTGGATATCCTCAAATTACTCCGTGTACCTACTATTCCTTCTCCTATAGGTTACAAAAGTGTCTTCTTTTGTATTCATTTACTTCTCATGTTCAAGCCCACAAATGGAAAGGAGCATGCTCTGATACCACTGTAGTATCCCAAATATAGATATTCTACTCACACTGTGTATAATGCTGACTCGTACACTCAATCATGTGCAAAAATACAAAATAATCGTGCATGCAAAAATACCCTAAAAATAGCTAAATTAGGGCTAGGGTTTGCAGAAAGGAATTTAACACTTACCATTGATAACCCGACTGATAATACTCCCAAGATAGCTGCATGCATAAAGTTCTGGATAAGTGGGCTAATGGTGCTCCTTTCCTCCATTGTGAACCCCAGCAGCAACTCTTGTCTACACTGAAGGTGGTGTTTTTAATGGAAGGAGTATCAGATGAAGCTGGAACTTTGCTGAGATATGAGTCTGCTCCCGACAATGAGAATGACTAGAGCATGCATGAGTTTGGACCCCTATGACCTAGCTAGCGAATTGATCTCTTGCTCTACTGCTCACGCCCCCCAACCGCACATATCTCCTAGTAGATGCTCTAGATGAGCAAATCAGAAGCTGCCAGTCACTCAAGGCAGTAGAGTGACCTTGCTGATGAATATGATTCCAGGATACAGAGGAAAAACTGGGATTCAGAGACCCAGTGAATGCTTTGGGGTTTTCCAACTAAATCCCCCCAGCTGCACTGATGAACCTACAAACAATCTTCCGGTAGATACTGAATCGCTGGATATGGATAAATACGATGGATTTCATTGATAAACCTGGATGGTCTATCCTGAAAGAGTTTAGGGAAGATATTTCACTACCGAACCCTTGTTAGCTGAAGACACCGTCTTCAACCACAACTGTCACAGTTGCACGTTGTGTTGCTGTTCAAAACTCCAAAATCAACAACAATAATAATAGATATTCTCTTTAGTCTAGTAACCCTCTTAAATAGAGTCTCATGTGCTTTTAGGGTTTGCATGACACTTTAGGGTTTATGCTTCACTGTTGCATGCATGCAATCCTAATTTGGTGTTGACTTTTAAGCTTAAATAAATAAGGATTCTTTTATCCGACTGATGACTTTAACACTGAATGAATGTCTAGATCTTCTCTAAGTATCAAATTCCCTCATTCAATTCCCTCTTATGCAGTACCCACTCGAACCTATGGGAATTAAGTAGGTTAGTGGGTGTTTTGGATGCTTAATTAGAGGGGGATATTACATTCCTCAAGTTATAGTTGTCTTCTTTGCTAAGGACCTTGGTGTCTTCCAAGCATAACAAGTGTTTGGTGTTATGAGAGTGTTCGGTTAGAGCACAGGATTGGGTCCGATTGATTCTGATGTCAGATTCATGTTCTTTTATCCTAGATTGAAAAGGGTGACCAGTTTCTCCGATATAAGATCTCCTACAAGAACAAGAAATTTCATAAAATCCCTAGAATAGATGAGGATTGATAGGGTCTTTGCTGGTTTCATCAATCCATTGATGTTGTTGTGGGGTTTGAAATATGTGATAATGTTCTTTTTTTTAAGAAATCTTGCAATCCTATCAGTGAGTCAGTGACACCCTGGATTAAGGGAAGGACTATTGACGGTTTGTCCTTATCATGTTCTTTGGTTCTTGACCTAGGTTTGGTTTTATGGATGATATTCGTGACTTAATATTCCTTATAACCATTCTTCATAAATACTTGGATGAGGTGTTTTTGTTCCTCGTCAATGTGATCTTTGTTCAAAATTTTGAGGCCTCTCCTTGAAAGCGTGTTTATCACACCTAGCTTTTGAGAAGGATGATGATGGGAATCAACATGGATATATTGCACAGTGTAAGTTTCTTTTCTAAAGACTTGATGGGATAGAGTGGCATCGATTTTTTTGGTAATCCTAACATCTAAAAAAGGAATGTTGGCATTCTCTTCGATTTCATGGTGAAGTGAATGTGTTTGAATTGTTGTCAGGTAAAGAACAAAATTATTTAACTCCTCGTTACTATGGGGCCAAATCACATTTGTATCGTCAACGTATTTTTTCCAAACATTGGGCTTAAGGGGATAAGAGATAATGGCTTTAGATTCAAAATATTCCATAAATATATTGGCAACAATGGGGGAGAGGGGAGAACCCATGGCAACACCACTAGTTTGTTCATAAAATTCACCTAGGAACCTGGAACATGGATCTAAGGCAAACCTCAATTAAGCTTGTTGTTTATGGGTCAATGACTTCCTTAATAACTTACAACGCAACATCAAGTGAAATATTTGTAAACAAGGATACAAAATCAAAGCTAATAAGCATATCTTTAGTATCTATTGAGGTATCCTTTATCATATCTACAAAGGAGCTCGAATCCTTGACAAAAGAGCGGGTATGACCTACAAGAGGTTTTAATATTGCAGCAAGGTATTTAGCTAGCTGGTAGGTAAGTGAGCCAATAGTGTTCAAAATAGGTCTTAAAGGATTCCCATTCTTATGAATCTTGGATAATCCATAAATTCTTGGGACCAGGGGTTACGGAACATAAGTCGCTTCTTGGTGATTTCATCTAGAGAGGAATTCTGGATGGCTTTTTTTTACAGTATTGGTAACCTTGTTGAGAGGGTTGGCAGACAATTTCCTCTCACTGCCACTGGTTGAAAGGTGCTCTAGTATCTTTTTCTCATAATCTGATTTATCCAAAATTACCATTGCTACTCCTTTGTCTGCTTTAAGTGTAAGCAAGCACTTTCCCAACAGATTGGATAAGTGACAGAGAAGATTGGCATATAACAGGAAAGGAAATGAATGGTACTGAAATGGAAGAGATAAACTATACAAAAAGAGATGAAATATAGGGAATAAGCAACAGACAATATCACTTGAGTAATCCCTAAAAGGTAAGAATGAAATCCAATTGAATGGATCCACTAATCTCTAGAAGCTATCCTCTGCAAAAAATACCTATACGTAGACACTATAGGGTCATAGGACATGCTACATGGCAATGCATGTTCTGCAAGAGAAGTGGGAAGCCAAAACTAGGCAAATGAATGCTAACCTAGTGCAAAGGTAAGAAAACAAAGCTAATTGAATGGATCTGGTAATCTCCAAAAACTATCCTATGCAAAGAATACCTATACATAGACACTGTAGGGTCATAGGACATGCTACAGGGAAATGCCGTGATCTGCTAGAGAAGTGGGAAGCCAAAACTAGGCAAATGAATGCTAACCTAGCTAGGTCAAAGTTGATAAATGTCGCAAAGTTAGAAGCTAAATTTAATGACCAAAGGAGGTGGTCATACAAGTGGTGACCAAGGATCGAAACTTCCACTTTAGATCCGTCGGGAAACATTGAATACCGCGATAATAAGATCAAGATAATTAGAAGGATCAGTAGATGATAAACTACCTCATGAAAAGATTTTTTGTTTTTTCGAAGGTTCAAGAAAGCATTAAGTTCTTCTTTCTTCAGAGATTTCTTTGCAAGTTTGGATTGTTTTAGGGTTAAGGCTACGTCTTGTCTAATTTCATCTTTCGTATCCCTCGGGAGACCGCTGATGTCGTCCTCAATCCTGCAAATGATGCCTTCAACTGAAATTGAGTGGGGAGCGATGGTGAACCCTAATCCCTTCTTAAGGGAGTTAATCGTGCGGTTATCTATTTGATGGCTAGAAATGTTAACAACAATGTTGTGTTTAATTTCATTAGTTGAGGAGATGCGTTTCTAAAGCCACTCGAATTTCTTCAACTGCTTGTATTTTGTTGTTCTCCCCTGATTGGATGCATTCAACGTTGCACAGGCTTCTATTTTTTACCAGAGATCCGCATTGATCAAGTGGGATAGTTGTATATGTAAAATGAGCGCGTGTTTGGACAGGATGCTAAGACCATTCTTATATTCTTAATCTCATATCGAACCAGGGATTTGTTACAGTTGGAGAAAACATTGTCATTCCTAGGCTTGCTATTATGTTAACCCAATGGAGTTGATATATTAGCTAATACTGGATGGTTTTAAGTAAGTTCGATATATTTATGTGAAAGAGCATCATGTGATCAATTACTTCTTCATTAAAACATAGGCTATAAATTTGAGATGGGGTAAAAGATCTACAGAGATTTCTATATGTTTGACAACAAGAACACTGCAAAGCTAACAAATAAAGTTATCATCTAAAGAACTCAATATGTGTGTTACCATTGCCAACTATCTACTTCTCATGCAAGCAGTTCGGATTTCACTTCAATTTCGCAATTCAGATTTCTCTCCATTAAAAAAAAATTCTCTCCATTAAAAAAATTATTGTACTGTAATTATCTTTTAACTATCTTTTATTTTGGATTACATACACTCGTAGTTACCTAAATCAATTAACATTTCCTCTCATGTGTTCTAAATATAATGTGCATAAAATATTAACATAAATAAAATCAGCGTGATTATTCTTATCTAAACACAACTATTAAATTAGTCTATCTATTTCAACAATAAGACATAACCCTCGAATCTCTTGCAACCAAATTTTAGGTGTCAAACAATTAAAAATCACATAGGTGTCAAACAAACCCAACTTGAATCCTAAGTAAATTCATCAAACAAAAAAAGGCCTACCTGAATCCTGGTCTAATCATCTCAGAAATGTCATACCGTCATGGAGAGTACTGTGTACCGGAATCATAGTTTACAACGTTCATCAATGCCTATAAATATCAACTTAAAATACATGTCTCTATAAGAAAGAAGAGCATAACCTGAAATTAAATCATTCTAAAATTTGATAAAGATATAACCCTCAAAACCTGGGCGTACAGTTACCTGCCCTGAGGTGAACGCTGAGGTAGAATTCTTGTGCCAACAATAAAGCACAGGTCACTTAACCAACTCACCACGTCATCTCAACTCTACAGACAAACCACGCAAACACAGTTTCAAAATGATTACGGGATATGCCCCATTTGTGCCTTTCCTATATGCATAAACTAAATCCATGTAAACTAAATTCAAAACAAGTTAAGGTAACCATCTTCAAATTACCTAAAACACCCGAATATGACAGAGACACATCGCAACAAACCAGAACGTACAATGACAGAGATAATCCCTGCAAACCAAATCCAAAACAATTTCAGGTAAACTAAATCTAAATCTTTTCAAAATTACCTAAAACACCCGAATATGACAGAGACACATCATAACAAACCAAAACGTACAATGACATAGCCACAAACAATGGCGAGCAATACTCTACATGCAGCATAGTGTTTAATGCTGCCGCACCGTCTGACATATCTAAATCGTCCGTGCGTTTCAGTTTCCCGTCAAGACATTTCCGGTATCCATTGTTTGAGCAGTCAATGTCATGCTCCATGCCCATCATCCATGAGGGCAAGCAATAACTTATAAGAACCCCGCAGCAGAGTGATTAATGCTACGGGGGCTCTTACAGAATGTGACTCTTGGTGCCCATCTCATTTGTCGGCAAAGCTTTCCGGCTACATCCACAGTCCACCGTCCGCTGAGTTGAGGAAGCCATATCATGCCATATACATGTGCATGCATATCATGCATCACAGATGTCTTATCCAACGACCGGATTCCAAAAGAATTTGAATTTTGAATTTCAATTGCCCGCGCTCCATGAAAGTAATAACTTTATGCAGCAGGTAAGGTGGTCGAGGGCTTTGTTGGGTTGTTGGGTTCCTGGTCTTCTGGTTCTTCATCCTCTCACCCCAGAGCGCTCTACCACATTTCTTAGATAAGAGAACGCACTCTTCATCACATGGAAACCGAGGAAGCTGGTTCTACCGATGGCAATGGAACATTCCAGCAACTCGCCAAGATGGTGCGGGTTTCCATGGATCCTGTCTTGGCACTAAAAAATTGTGGGGAGTGGTGGCTTCACTCTCGCAGACACCTGTACCCAAAAATATACATGTAACCAGGACCGCCAGCCTAAATGCAAAAGGGTTTTTCTTCAACTGTAAAATGTGCAGATCCAAAGTGCAATGACCCGTGTCAGAATGAGGGCGCATACCAGAATGAGGACTGCGTTTGAACCATCCAATACTATTTCGTTAGTTGTTGCTGGTATTTCAGGATTTGGCAGAGGAAGATTGTCTATGTCTTTCCAGTTTAGTCCTCCTTTTGGCAATATATTTGCATACTGCATTCAAAGCCACAAAAAGAAGAGCAAATGGATGCTGCTCGGTGACAAGGCAGTTCTCTATTTTATCCCTCTCAATTACAGTCCCTTTTTAATTAATTCCAGAACACGCTTTTATCCATATAGCGTATACTATTACATTGTTCTAAATTGACGGTCACGCGAGACATTCGGCTAATTCATGGATCATTCTCTGTACCATGTCTTATGCATATCGTTGAAAATTATGGTTGAACCAATTTAATGGTTTAAACATATCGTTGAACTAGGTTAATGGTTGAAACATTATCGCTGCAACTAAACGGAGTATATAATAGTTATTATAATTAAATATCCATTTTCAATTTTACCTTTGATTTGTTTACGCAAAAATTCCATAACAACATGGATTTGAAATTTTATTTATTTTGTGTGAATAAAATACTTTCGCCATTTTAAAAGGTTAATATACAACGTCAACATTTAATTATGTCCAGAATATTTTGACAAACAAACAACATTCTTAAAATAAATACAAATTTATTTTCAACGAGATAATTTAGTAAATCTTTAATTTTTTTGTCTTCGTCCCATTAAAAAAGAAAGTTCTGTTTAACATGTCTACAAAATATTAATTTCTTGTTCCATATTTATTTTGATTTGGTTAATAAATCATAAAATCGTTACGAAGTTTAACTGAACATTTCGAACTTTAGTGTATTCATTTTATATGATTAACAAATCATAAAAGGGTATAACGAAGTTTAACTAAACATGTACTTTAGTGTATTCATTTTATATTGTTAATAAATCTTATGAAGTTTTAACTAAAACATTGTGAATTTTAGCGTTCTCAACTCGTTTAGGAGACGAAAACAGAATGGATATTCATTGTCACTTCATTTTGTTGAGGAGATGCAAAGATTCGGCCTACATTTTGTATAGAAAGATTTGGAGTCGTTTACATGATTTATTTTTGAATATTTATTTTGTACATAAGATGATGTAGAATTGTTTATATAGTTTATGTTATTATAATATTGGGTGAAATAGTGTGTATTTATTTTAAAGAGATATTATGATTAAGAAAATATTAAATAATCATTTCATTTACTCAATTATATTTGTTATAAAATATATATTTTAAGAAAAAAATAATGAATAAATATAATTAAAAAACAATCAAAATATTATGAATTTTATCATTGTTTTTTTATTAAAATAAAAATGATTGTAACAAATTTATAAGTTGTATAGATAGCGGGTAAAGTTGATCATACCAATTACGAAATGCTTCATCATAATATTATTTAACAAATTCTTAATAGAGACACAATTATAATATAACTAAACTTCATAGAATTATTAGTAATCACAAAAAAATTGCTAGAAGATGTTTTGTCTATTTTCTTGA
>LPNX010247458.1:13908-40142 GCA_001517045.1 Pseudotsuga menziesii | reverse complement strand
GTTCAACCATAAGGATAATACAGGCAGCGATAACGTTTAAACCATTAACTTTCAACGATATGCATAAGACATGGTACAGAGAATGATCCATGAATTAGCCTAATGTCTCGCGTGACCGTCAATTTAGAACAATGTAATAGTATACGCTATATGGATAAAAGTGTGTTCTGAAATTAATTAAAAAGGGACTGTAATTGAGAGGGATAAAATAGAGAACTGCCTTGTCACCGAGCAGCATCCATTTGCTCTTCTTTTTGTGGCTCTGAATGCAGTATGCAAATATATTACCAAAAGGAGGACTAAGCTGGAAAGACATAGACAATCTTCCTCTGCCAAATCCTGAAATACCAGCAACAACTAACGAAATAGTATTGGATGGTTCAAACGCAGTCCTCATTCTGGTATGCACCCTCATTCTGACACGGGTCATTGCACTTTGGATCTGCACATTTTACAGTTGAAGAAAAACCCTTTTGCATTCAGGCTGGCGGTCCTGGTTACATGTATATTTTTGGGTACAGGTGTCTGCGAGCATGAAGCCACCACTCCCCACGATTTTTTAGTGCTGAGATAGGATCCATGGAGACCTGCACCATCTTGGCGAGTTGCTGGAATGTTCTGTTGCCTTGGGTAGAACCAGCTTCCTCGGTTTCCATGTGATGAAGAGTGCGTTCTCTTATCTAAGAAATGTGGTAGAGCGCTCTGGGGTGAGAGGACGAAGAACCAGAAGACCAGGAACCCAACAACCCAACAAAGTCCCCGACCACCTTACCTGCTGCATAAAGTTATTACTTTCATGGAGCGCGGGCAATTGGAATTCAAAATTCAAATTCTTTTGGAATCCGGTCGTTGGATAAGACATCTGTGATGCATGATATGCATGCACATGTATATGGCATGATATGGCTTCCTCAACTCAGCGGACGGTGGACCATGGATGTAGCTGGAAATCTTTGCCGACAAATGATATGGGCACCAAGAGTCACATTCTGTAAGAGCCCCCGCAGCATTAATCACTCTGCTGTGGGGTGCTTATAAGTTATTTCTTGCCCTCATGGATGATGGGAATGGAGCATGACATTGACTGCTCAAACAATGGATACCAGAAATGTCTTGACGGGAAACTGAAACGCACGAACGATTTAGATATGTCAGATGGTGCGGCAGCATTAAACACTCTGCTGCATGTAGAGTATTGCTCACCACAAACAATCTATACGAAGAGATAATCTAGAGATGGACAATTGCCCTACTATACCTGCATGCTTCTGTTGTTGCCATTTTAGTGGGGCTTCTGTTCCTTTCGCAACTAGACGACAAGCCAGCCACGCCTGCAGCACGCACCAGCACATCACATCAGAATTATTAATGAACACAAGATACCATTCGAAGTCATCAATGTACAGATCACAAATTAATACTCAAACTCAAATTAATAGGAAATGTACAGATCACAAATTAATACTCAAGCACAAAGGAAATGTACATATCACAAATTAATACTCAAACACAAATTAATAGGTGGGAGCTACACCTGCCACTGCATTAGCGAATGGTGGTCTCCTCCAGTGCTCTCTTTCCCCCATCATACACAACAAACCAACACACAAAGACAAAAAATGAAACACAGGAATTCATCACACAGAAAACCACACACAGACACATACATACGAGGAGCGTTCCACACAAGAACATTACCACTACACTGCAGGTTAGAGAGAGAAGAAATATAAAGAAATGAAATGAAATGATGAAGCAATGTAAAAAATAGCAAAAGCAGAGAGCACTGAAATAAAATAAAATGATGAAGCAATGTAAAAATACTGCTACCCCAGAGAAAAATTGCTACTCTAGAGAAATACTGATGATCGAGCAGTCTGGCTTACAACAATGGTTGGGTTCAGATTTCTTGCACCGCGCTTCCATTGATTTTCTTTTCTTTTGTGTTCTCCACGTCTAATTTCATAATGGCTGAAGCTCTGGTTGGCGAGGGACGTGATGGAGACTAGAGTTGAGATCTCTATACAAATAAAACATGACAATGTTTTATGTTGTATTTTTTCTATATCAAGTGTGCTTTGGGATAGTGGTTCTTGTATATAAGTGTGTTTTGGGATTATGTGGTCCCAAATAAAGATTTTTGTATTGATAAAAACAAGACAAGTGGCATTCAAATTTAAAAAATTCCCTTGACATTATTGTATTTGAAAAATTGATAGCTATCCCTAACAAAAAATTGATAGTGTTGCTTAAATGGTAACTAACACCTTGAAATTTTTATACCTTTTCCATTACCAGTCTTCCAACCCAGTCAAGAGATTGACCCTATCACATGGCTATCCTTGGATTATATCCTACCTAAGGATATACGTCTCTACCTGGAGGATTATGGCATCACACATCTCTCGGATGCACGCAATTGGGGATTTGGCTCACATGATTACTGACTCTCGACAGTTGATCTTGATCTGGGTGGTCCATGGAAGGAATTATGGACACAGTATATCATTGGGCTACAACATGGAGGCATATGTATTAGTGATGGTATTGATTGGTCTGGATGTACAACAAGTGCAATGGTCTAGTAAAAGTAAACTTTGCATATGAACTGATTGCTTATAGGTCTGTTGGTACTCGACCTGCCGTACCACTAATATGGATATGGAAATTCAATATCCCACTAAAAATTATATGTTTTAACTGGATTTTCTTATCCAATCGTGCCCAAACTTGGGATAATTTGAACAAAAAATGCTTGTTTGGCCGTAACTGGTGTTGCTTATGCAGATCAACCCCTGAGTCCGTAGATCATATTTTGTCGACTTCTGTTTCACTAGAAGGGTATTACAGTATCTCAACACTAAACTCGATGTCCCCATAACCTGGAAGGAGACAACATACTTGTAGAATATTGATTCCTGGTTCTGGACGGAAAAAGAGCTTACATATCTTCCTCCTTTGATGGCCTGGCAAATCTGGTTGACTAGAAACAAATGTATTTTTGATGATAAGAAACTAGATATAATCTATATTGTTCATACAATATTATAATAGCTACAACTTCATCCTGTTCATTCTCAGCTGAAACACAAGATTAGAAATATCGGGTTGGCTCCGATTTTTTACTTCCCGATGGTGCTTCTGCAAATTCGATGGGTGTTATTGGCATACATCTTATGCTTAGCCAGGACCATTACTTTTGCATGCATATAGGTGTGGGGAGGAGCACATGTAACACCCCGGTTTTGACCCCGATGCATTAAATATACATGATACATATATATTGTAAATAATCATGGTGCGGAGCTAAAGGCAAAGGCCCCACCATCAATTTGGTTGTGTTATGTTTCGACATTTGGAATTGTTGCTGATAGTGTATCGGGATATACGACACATATTAAGTTGTGGCATCATGTAACTATCCATTTTAATTAAAAGGACCCCAACCAGCTATGTCGATGCAACTATATTGAAAATGGCATGATTTCCTAAGGATAAGGGGGCGGATTGTTAAACCTGGAACCCATGGGGAAAAACCATGTGTCAACCACTTTAGCTCCTATGTTAGTTGAGGGCAGTTAATGCTGGGTAGTGGTGGGTGGCAGGATTTCCCCCATGCACTCTCCACCAGCTGGTTCAGTCACATGCACGGGATGGGAGTGGTTTTCCTCACGCGTTGTTTGGGATGCCCGATGGTTCTGTCCACTCTCTCCATCGTTGGTTGTTCATTCCTCATGCAAAAGAATTCTTCACTTCCCATCTCACGCAGAGACACCCCATTTTTCCTCACGCAGAGCTGAGATAAAACGATTCACGAATCTATGTGTGGGGGTTCGCTCTCTTTTCTCTCACCGATTGTTGGTCTGAGTATGTGGTTTTCCCTCCTGTTCACGCAGAGAGGTTGTTCCTTTTCCATTATTGGACTGTGTAATGTCTCGTTACTTCATAGTTTAACCGGGGCTGTGGTTTCTTCGTTGATCGTTGGCTGTGGTCTCATTCACATTTTTTGTTGACTGTGTTTCCCTTTACAGAGTGGTATCTGCTGTAGCTTATTGGGGAGTCGTTTTGGCCACGATAGGGCCAAGAATGACTCAGGGATTGTCTTCCCCTATCCAAGCTGTGGAATGCTTGTTGGACTGCAGGAAAGCAGCGGTTGGTGTTGGTTACTATGGGCAGACCCGGGTTTACTTGTAATGTACCAAAAACACCCCTAACTCACTGGCCCTTTCGGCAACAGACCGCAGAGCGGCCTGAAGTCTCACCCGAAGTGATCTTAGATGGGTTGGATAAAGACTCAAGTGTCCTTAACCAGGTTATGTAGCATCCTGGTGTCTCGTGGCTATTCTTAGCTAGCGAGATATTTCTGCGAGTCGTAGTTCTCTCTTACTCACGGACTCTGATAGGGGAAGGGCTCCTATCGCATTGCAGTGACTAGGATGATGCGCAAACTCTCCCTTTCGCGGTTCTCACTATCTGCGATATCTCACACCGCAGCTCCTCTAACGGTGCGATATCGCCTTTTGTCAATGCGATATCTCCTATAGTACGGCCCAATGTGACTCTCAAGGTCCAAAGGATTTCTCACTGGGAGGAATAACTCGGCTAACCTTCAACAGGGTGTTAAAGAACCTTACTTGAACTTTCACGGTTCAACACACTCAACATCGCTATACTTAACTTGTTGAATAAGTATACTGGAAATCCTTAACAAAGTGACTATTACTGTGTGACACAAGCACTGATAAAATCATATGCAGACACTTGATACATTTAAACTCGCCTTTAACCTTCTATAATGTTGTAACTGAATGAGAACATACAGACAATTACTAACTGATATACGGCATTCATGTAACAGATAATAGATAGCAACTAAGTAAAGCCAATCACATGAATCAGTCACATAACACACTGATTTAACGTGGTTCACTTCCAGGGTAGAAGCTACGTCCACGGGAACTGGTTTATATATTATAACTTGGGAGAGTAAACACAGTTCCACTGCAACCTCATATGCAGCTGAGATCTTCTGGGTAACTCCGCGCACACAGCCGGGAGCCCTTCTCTCTTAGATCTATTCTCTTCTTATATTGCTTCTCTTACAATATACTCTTCCTCTCTCTCTCTCTCTCTCTCAATCCCTATGGATTGTTACATACATGCTCTAGGAGTCAGCTACTGGTTACAGTAAGATACTACAGACTGAATAACAGAACCAGAGCTCGACTCTTCTATAATACAAAATGGCTATGAGTTAACAGACTAACTGACTCTCCAATTGTCTATCTGAATGTCTTGCTAGCTAACCTTACACTCTACAAAATACATGCTTTTATAGGCGGCCCGAAGGTCTCGCCATTACAACACTGTGGGCCTCTCCCAACAGTAACCCAAAACCCTAACTATGACAGTCGGCGTATCTGTACTTGAACTGCCGCTTTCCGTCACACCACAGCTTCCTGCAGTCTTCCACGCTTCCCAGCGCTGACCGTGGGTACTGGCACCGCTTCCTTGGTCTCTTCCCTTCTGTACTTCGTCTTCAATACCTTGGATCGTTGCTCCCTTTTCCATTTATGAGGGTAGTTGAGCCCTCTTGTCTTCACCGCTGCCTTAAATACAGTGGTTGAGCTCTCTCCTCTCGGCCGCTGCCTTAAGTGGAGTGGTTCAGCTCTCTCTTCTCGGCCGCTCAGGTACTGTTAACTTTGACTTACTTGTCCCAAAACAATAGATTTTCCTGTAGCTGCAGGACCCTAATCCAACAGTCCCCTAACACTTACTTGTGGCTCGTCCTCGAGCCACTAACAGCTGGTTTCTCTTACTGCAGCTTCTCCTTGGCTTCCTGCAAAGTCCTTGTAAGTTTCTGTCGAAGTCCTGCGACTTCTTTCTCCATAGCCTCGACACACTCTTGTGTCATTTCAAGCATAACTTGACTGATGCTGGAGTCTTCTGTGGCATCCATTTCACTTTTGCTTGTAGTGAACTCCTTAACCTTCTGCTCAACTGCATCGACCAGCTCGATGATTTGTTCCTGATATGGTTGAAGCAGATTATTGAATTGTATCTCTTTTGCCCTTAACCGCTGCGCTTTCGGTTGCAACCGGTTCATCTCTGTCATCTTCTTCATCTTTGCAAGAGCTCCTAAGCTCTTGACTTCTTCCTTCATTTCCGCTGTGTCCTTCTCTATGTTCTGGATGCGCTGTTGCAGTTCCAGTTTAGCTAGGAGCTCATCTAGCTCCGACCATGTCGTCATCACATCGGCTAGTAATGAATCTGCATCATCTATGCGACACTTCATCTATGTTGAAGTGAGTTTAAAGGCCTCTGCCCTTGCTTCTTTGTTCGCCTGGGGTGTGCCTGGTGCTCGAGCCTCAAGCTCAACAATTTGTGCTTTGTGGTCTTCCTCCATCTTAGTCACTGTCTCTTCCAGAGCCTTTGCTCGGTCTGCAATTCTTCTTACCTTCTGCGTGAGAGGCAAGGCAAGCTCAATGTTACACTGGGGTAACTCTACTGCGATGCTCTGCAGGACCTAACCGAGATCCTGTTCTCTTTCTGCATATGTTCTTAGCTCCTCCGCCTTTGTCTGAAAGTTTGCGGTGAGTTCTGCATTCTGTTGCGTCAGCTGGGTGTTCTGTTTATAAGTCGCAAGCTCTCTATCCCTGAGCTCTGCACTTAGTTGCTGCTGTATCATCTGTAATTGATCTAGGGGAAACTATGCCAAATTAACCTCGACAGGTTGTCGAATCTGTATCTGCACATCCATCATCGACGCAGGGAATCAGATGCTCCCTGGTGGTATCAATACTGTATTGATGTGATCCTTTGCAACGATTTCCTCATGGGGAATCGACTGTGTTGAGCTTTCTCCTGCTGTCGCCTTGACTAGCTGAGTCTACAACGTGGTAGCCTTGTCGGATAGTTCTTTCAACTCCAAAAGCTGCTTATCTAGCGTGCCCTGCAGCTTGTTTTGCGATGTCTGCATCGCCTGAAATGTATCACTCATTTCCTCCTTGAGTCTTGTCGCAATTTGATCATAGTCATCATCGGTCAGTGCGGTCTCTAAAGTTGGCTTTGTGGACTTGTCTTTTTTCCTCTTCTATGCCTCTGGTGTCTCTTCTTCTCCATTCTTCGTCTTCTGTGCCTCTGGTGGCACTTCTTATGTATCTTTCCTCTTGGAACCCACTTTCTCTTTTCCTTTGTCTGTTTGGTCTAGGGGTGGGGTATCTGTGGGTTTATTTGCTGCTGCGGCATCTTCTAATGCCTTTTTCCACTCTTCACCAAAATATTTGATGACATCTTATACGTCCTGCGCTGTCATCCTGAACCAACCATTAGCCCAATTATCCGTTCTACACCTTTTTGGCCTTAGAAAGATTCTATGGTTGTCTATCATGAAATCAAGCCGATTGTCATATACGTCCACCACCTCCGTGCTGATTCGCGGTGTCTCCTGGATGGTTCTATTCAACAGGTTATAGTATTCATAGAATACTATCATATTGATCTTTTTCTTGGCTGGGCTGTTGCTGTCCCATAAGTTTGCATAGCGCACGCCTCTATAGTCGTCGCTTCGTATCTGTAGGAACTGAGTATGGGGCGGCTCCTTCCACTCGACAAATGCACATAGTATAAGCAGCCACGAGAAATGGAAGGGGTGGTTTGCCTCATCTTGGGCTGTCAAAAAATCTTGATTAAAAATATTTAACAAAAATAAACACCAATTAAACTGTTCACCTTCTGCAACCTATATGGCAAGGTGAATTACTGATCCTGTGACTTCTTTTGGGCGAACCTTGGTTAGCAGTCTGCCTGCAAGCAGACTGGCTGTAAATCTGAGTGTATCGTCTGCTATTGCTGCAAGGTCATAATCCCGACCTCCTGTTTGTAGCTTATACTTGGTAACTAGGGCTGCTGGTAGCTTGGAATCCTTGCCCTTACTTGATATATGTGTCTGCGGGTCCTTACCAGTCTTGGACAACCCAGTGATGCGGTGTATCAGGTCGACATTCAAATCAACCTGGTTACCCAACCAGAGGTAACCTCCATGTACACGGGAAAGTAGCACACGCACCACGGCATTAACCTCTACACCTCATCCAAAATGTGGTATTCTCAACAAATTGAGCAAACCTGACCACTCAAGAATCTGGACATGTTCCATAGGAACAAACTCATATGTATTGGTCCTCGGGTTCCTCTGAACTGTAAGATACCGGTCCGACCGAAACTAAGGGTATGTCTTACTATCTCCAAGGTTATAGTCTATAAATTTGATAGCAGGGACATATCCTAACAGGTCTCCGTCTTTCTTTACACGAGGGTCAATGGCCGGTAGTGGAATAAGAAACTTACCACCCTTGGGAATGGTTACCTCTGGTGCGTCCTCGACTCTCGGCACAATGTATTCTGCTGCCATGTGAACTTCCTCTTCCTACTCTGGACCGGATTCTTCTACTATTTGAGCTTGACTCCTCATCCTTGGTGGCTGTCTGACCTATGATGTACCTAATTTCACAACCTTGGGCGGCGTCGTCATAGCAGACTAGAGGCCACCACTCTGGAATCATCTCACAATGTCTTCTAAAGGTTCCTCCTCGGACAGAACCCACTCGGTGCAATACTCTAGACGGGCAATGGCTGCGAAATTAGGGAAAACTAGCACTCTGTAACTGGGGTATCTCTGCATAAGAAAAACTCTGCAACTTGCTCTATAGCTCTTTGAAATTGCCAAAGTAACCCTTTCGTATGGATGATCTTTATATTTATAACAAAGGTGATAATCTGTGACCCAACGGTCCTGTAGACTAGACCCGTCGGCAGTATTAATTGCATGGACAAGACAACACCTATCATTTCGATCCTCATTAATTGCTGAAATCCGATCAAATTTCCCTCGAAACGTGTGTGCAGGCGCCGATCTCGTCGAAGATTTTGCCAAATCTGGAAAAATCATTATACTGTTGCCAAATCTAGGGCAACGGATACCTGTCGTATCCAGATTAATTGCTTGTCAGAGGGCGAAGTGACTGACCCTCTATCTTTTTTCAAAACTGGCTACGTGGCATGGGGAAACATCACCTTGCTGCGATGCCTCACCGCATCACCTGCGCAAAACAAACTTAAATTTTTTTTTTTCCTGTGTAGACTACTTATCGGTGCGATGCCTCCTTTCAACTACACTAGGCATCTGCACATCCATACATTGTTTGAGTTAGGCCTGAGAGGTGGAGTGGCTATCACTATAGAACTTGAGCCCGCTGCCATTAATCAACGTGGGAAGAAGCTCCCCGTTCAGTTTGTTGAGCTGAATGAAACCTCCTTCTGTAACTTGCTGAATCTGATATGGTCCCAACCAATGCGTCTTGAACTTTCCTGGAAACTTAATAAACTTACTGTCATAGAGGAGCATTAGGTCTCCTGTATGAAAAGTCTTACTCTTAATGTGCCTGTCATGCCAAGCTTTTTCTCGTGCCTTCTGCACTTTCTGATGGAATCCTACGATGAATCTATCTTCCTCTAAGGAAAGTAGCTGTGCTAGTCTTTCATTCATCGTGTCTGTATCAGCCATCCTGATAATTTGAGCAACTCTTAAACTAGGAATAATATATTCCATAGGCATAACAGCCTATTGTCCATACACCAAGCTGAAAGGTGTGTGCCCTGTAAGTTTCTTGCATGTATTCCTATAAGCCCATAATACAGCGTTAACCTTGAGGTCCCAATCATTTCTTTGGCTGTTACAGATCTTAGTAAGAGCAGTTTCTAGAATCTTGTTAAAGGCCTCCACCGTACCATTAGCTTTTGGGTGGTAGGGAGTGCTCTTATGGTGCTGTATCTGGA
Organism: Pseudotsuga menziesii; assembly: GCA_001517045.1. NCBI lineage: Eukaryota > Viridiplantae > Streptophyta > Pinopsida > Pinales > Pinaceae > Pseudotsuga > Pseudotsuga menziesii. Next base: position 30,305 of record LPNX010247458.1, on the reverse strand, counting down.
ATTCTTCTGTCAAGGCTTCGATAGTGCGATTCAAAAAATGTGTGCCTTGATCACTCATCAAAATTACTGGGCATCCAAATCTATTGATGATGCTTTCAAAAATGAACTGTGCAGCTGTAGCAGCATCACAATTTCTTACTGCTTTCGCCTCTGCCCATCTGGTGAGGTATTATGTTCCTGTGATGATGTATCTCGCACCATTTCATTTTCCTGGTGGGTTGATAGGACCCACAAAGTCTATAGCCCATTTGTCAAATGCGCGCAGTGTGATCTGTGGTCGCAGCGGCATTTCATCTCTTCGCAAAGGTTTTCCTACCCTCTGGCAGATATCGCAGCATCTGCAAAACTCCTTAGTATATTTGTGTAAAGTAGGCCACCATAATCCTGCAGCTAAGATTTTCTGAGCAGTCGGCTTTCCTGTGAAATGACCTCATGCGGCACCTGAGTGTGCTTCTCTGATAATGGCCTCTTTCTCATGCGGCATAACGCATCTGCGTAGGACTTCATATAGACCTAACTTGTATAAGTGCCCTGTGATTAATGTGAAGTCTGCTGCTTTAACAACTAGCTGTTTCTTTTGATGCTTAGTAAACTCAACAGGTGCCCATCCTGTGGTGAGAAAGTGAATGATATCAGCGTAGTACTCATCTGCGATCTGAATAGAAAACAATTGCGCATCTGGAAAATTGTCCTCTAGGTTACTTGGTTCTTCTCCTGAGTCTATCCATGACAGATGATCAGATCCGGCATTTAATCTCCCTAGTTTTACAATGATTTCAAAATCATACTCCTGAAATAGGAGTAACCATCTACAGATTCTTCCCCCTAAAACTGGCTTATTGACCAAGTACTTTAAAGCGGAATGGTCAGTAAACATCTTGAATGAGGCACCCAACAGGTAGTGCCTAAACTTATGTAGAGCATACACCATAGCTAATCCTTCTCTCTCTGTAGTGGTGTAGTTCTTTTCTGCAGTGGATAGCTTTCTGCTTGAGTATGCTATAGGGTGATCGATACCCCCTTCTCCTGGCTAGGTTAAGACGATCCCCAGTGCGATGCCATATGCATCCACATGTACATGAAATGGCTTAGTCCAGTCTAGAAATACTAATATGGGTGTTGTAACCATCTTTTCTTTGACAGTGTCTAGACTTTTCTAGCATTCCTCATTCCATAGGAATTTGACGTCTTTCTTTAACAGCTTTTCCATCGGTGCTGTGATCTTTGCATAACCCTTGATGAATTTTCTATAGTACCCAGTATGACCAAGTACTGTCCTCAATTACTTGACTAAGTTGGGCGCTGGAAGATTTACAATGATGGCAATCTTTGCAGGATCTACCATCAAGCCTTGTCTGCAAACAATGTGACCCAACAATATACCAAATGGCGCACAAAATATACATTTTTTCAAGTTCAGAGAAATCTGGTATTGCCTACATTTCTCTAACATCAGTCTTAAATCTCCTATGTGATTGTCAATTAATCCAAATACAGTCCAATCATCAAAATAAACCTCTAGGAATTTATGGATGTATTCTTTAAATACAACAACTACTACTCTTGAAAAGATAGCTCGTGCATTTTTAAGACCAAAGGGCATTACTGTATACTGGAATGAGCCCCATTCTGTCGCAAAAGTGGTCTTATATCGATCTTCTTGATGGATTCTAATCTGGTGATATCCTGAAAATCCATCAGTGAAGGAGTAGACCTCCTGTCCTCCCACATTGTCTAACACTTCATCAGTAAACGGTGTCGGGAATGGGTCATGAAGTGATGCATCGTTGAGTTTATGCAGATTGACACAAATTCTGATTTCTCCTTTTGTTTTCTTTTCTTGCATGACCATGGGACTAACCCATTCGCTTTCTTCTACGGGCTCAATGATGCCTGCTACTAGCATCTTATCGATCTCATCCTTAACTTTTTCTTTATATCGCGGATTTAATCTGTATGGACGCTGCTTAACTGGCCTAGTATCCTCTTTCAATGGTATCCTCATTACTCCCAGATCTCCTACTATTCCCTTCATTTCTGTGAGCTTAGTGGGGAATAAGTCCTGATAGTCATGTAACAGATCTGCAATGTGTGCTACCGTTTCATCGTCCCAATAGTCTCCAATAGAGGCAAACTTTGGTTCTGTGTCTGTGCCAATATTGATATTTTTAATCTTGATGGGGTCTATGATAGCTGGAATCTGTAGCTTCGGTCCATCAACATCGCGAGTCCCTTCTGACTCCGAAATGTTGATGCTGCGAGAATCCTCATCCTCATCCTCTGGTTCTGCTGCGAAGTTATAACACTCGAGCGCCTCTTCTAACTGGATGGCCCACTCGGGTTGAGTATGTATTGATAGGGTACAGTCCTCAAATATCTTAGTCTTTATGACATCTAGGGCCTGATCAATACTTGGATACTCAGATTCAAAAGCAAAAGTGAGTTGAAAGCTGTCTATCATAAGTGGCCATGTAATGGTTCCTTTGCGCAACTTGGTCTCAGTGTACCACTTCTTTGGAATTTGGTCTAAAGTATGAATGAATAGGTGAACCCATTCATCCTCGGGAATGTTCAACCAATTCTGTTCACAAATTTTAATATGTGACCTGGGGTCACTTTCTCATGTGTACCTCTACTGTAGATACTCCTTGTCATTAGAAAACCTGATCGCCATGAATCTCTTGAAGTCATCCCATGATGCGATATGTTCTCTATGTGCATGCCACCATCTTGCAAGTGTGGCTCTTACTACAAGGTCAATGACTAACATCCTCTGTTCTTGAGGAATTTCCTATTCAAACTGCTCTAAAAATTCGTTGACGTCTGCTAAGCCATCAAACGATGGAGTATCCTTAATATCTGCGCCAATCCATCGCAGTGACTTAGTCATAAACGCACATCTGCGAGCTGAGACTTCGTAAAGTCTGTTCTGCCAGTTCTCTAGACCAACATCCGAGTCTGATGCGCATGAGCTGTCGGATCGCCAACTAATGTTCCCTTCTGCAGTTGGATTGATGTAGTCACTCTGATTGGCCGTCATCTGATAGAGGCTCTCCATATTACGTGCCTCATCCTCTTCTCGGATAGGTTCAATATATCTAGGACCCTGAAAAGGATCCAACGGTGCGATGACCCAAATCTGATTGTCCTCGAAGGTCATCTGTCTTTTCTTTAAATCGATAACAGCCATGTTACCGATTTCCCAATCGATACCTAGTAGCGCTGGATACGGTCTACTATTGCCAATGATTTATATAACTTCAAAGTCTGCAAAGCTGCGAACTCCATCAATGTCAACTGGCACCTGCGGTAATCGACCCAGTGGCGATACCCGCTGCTGATTGGCTAGTCTCAGATGGATGGGTGATCTAGCTATCTTAGGGCTACCCATCTGTTCCCATGTCTGCTTAGTTAGAACATTAACTTCCGATCACGGGGGCTTCACTTTTTGACCAATATCCTATCATGTTAGTTCATATTGTGGGTTTTAAAATTATCAAAAATTGAACCAATATATTGCAGGTATTAGGGGGGATGAGGGGTTTAAGGTGGGGGTGGGTAGGGTGGTTTATAAGGATTGAGGTATAAAAAGGGTTGGGGAGGAGGTTTTAAGTATTGGGAGGGGGTTTCAACAAAACGAGTTTGGGTCAATATCTTTGGAAATTAAGGGTATTCTTTAATATCCCATGATTGCACATGCTATGTGAGAGGTTCACTAAGTGAAGTCCCCGTGCTTCCGATCCTAAGTCTAGGATTACCTCATCCATTTGAAATTCTCCAACTTGTGCTGTGAGTCGCATCTCTCTTCCTGTTCTTGTATGGCCCATAATATTATGAGCAGCACGCTGCGCACTGCTCACAGAAGAAGACGACTGACATTGATCTATGATGCGCTGAAGTTCTCCGATAGCTTTCTCATTTCTCACGAGTTTTAAACAACTCCGCAGGAAGGATTGTACACTTCCTGTCGACTCATCGTCGTTGCATCTTCCCGAGTTGGTAGCCTGCGATATATGTACAGGGCTAACGCCACATGGTGTTTGCTGCGATACGCCCCTAGACTGTTGTACCTGCGATCCTGATTGCATAGGGTCATTAAAGAAAGTCTTAGCTTCCTGAAATGTCTCTTTATTCTTCTGCAAGTCGAGCGGTGTTGATTTAGTAGTAGCTTTGCGCACCCACTCCGGACATGTGTTCTTTTCAGTATCCGGTGATGTCCCACTGGTGGAAGCACCGCTGCGAGTCACAATGTTGACTCTTGGTTCTAGTTCCTTCTGCTCAACAGCAATAAGCTGAATGTTCTGGTGTACTGCTGGCTTAGGTTCCCTGATCTTAGCTATCAAGGTAGGACATTCTTCTATAGCGTGATCGTAAGATTTGCAATAGTTACATGTGGTAGTAGGGCTTTGACAGTCCCTAGCATAATGTCCTACAACTCCACAGTTGTAACAAGTGATCGGTCCACGGCCATAGCCAAAGCCTTCACCACGGCCAAAGCCTCCTCCACGGCCTCGTCCTATGAATCCTCCTCCACGGCCAACATGAGCCGGTTCATGCTATGGTCCTGCTGTTGGACCTGGTGTCTCTGATTGGACTCTGTACAAGTCGTGTTTTCTCTCGACCATGAGATCATAAGCTCTACAATTATGTTCATCATGTCCTACGGACTTACAGAAGTTACAGTATAAGTTCTTAGGGGTCTGTACATAATTCTGAAGTAAAGGGCATTGCTGAGGTGGATGTCCTCTTGTTCTGCATAGTTCACACCATGGCCCTTGAGTTTGTGCTAAGGGGTTAGGAGCCCCACTTGCTAAGTATTCAACAAATACTGGACAATTATCTTTAGTATGGCCTTGTGCTTTACACTTTATACACCATATTTCTTGTGCAATCTCTTTTCCTTTCTTAATCTCATGCAGCTGTAACGTTAGATTTGCTAACTGGTTTTGCAGGTTTGTCATACCTGTACTAGTCTCAGCTAGAGGTGAAGCCTCTAGTTTTATTGCCATCTCCAACGTGTCATCCTGGGTCTGGAGTTTCTGCTGCATTAGTGGTAATCTGAGATGGGGGAGTAGTGCTGCAATAAACCATTCCTTATGCTGCTCCGGCGCAAACTCAAAGCTAACTTGGTCTATAAGGGCTTTGAATTTCTGATCAAAGTCCCATACTAACTCTGTATGTAACTGTTTAATGTCTTTGAGCTCTGTAATGCACTGTGACTCAGACTTAGGTTTCTTAAATTCTTTGATCATGGCAGTCCTGACCTGTACGAGCGTTCTGGGCAGCGCTGAGGTATACTTCATATACCATGTTAAGGCTCATTCCCTAAGTGTGGTGACCAACTGTACAAGTTTAATATTATCATCTTGGATCCCTTTAATGGTCTACACGGCTTCACATAGAAACCAATGCTGCTCTGGGTCTTCTGCCCATGTACCCTTAAAGGTAGGTAACTTCGTATCATCCCCCATTCTATTTCTACGTGGTGGATGCTGATTTGCTGTGTTACTACCACTCGGCAGTGTAGATATAGGTGATGGAGCGGTAGTATGTGCTGTGTGTGAACTACTAGATGTAGTTCCTACGGGATTATTCTGAGTCCTGGTTGATTTCTATGGGATGTAAGGGTGGTAAGGGATACCCCCTTCTGTTCTTTCTGTATTACTGTGACTCTGTTCTCTAGTATTGTCTGAACTGTTTTCAAAGACAGAAGATCTGAAATCTACTTTATATTTCTTTCCACTACGTGTACGTCCAAGTTCATCAAAATCACTCTCAAACTCTTGTGACATTACACTTACTGAACTTATTCATCTGAATATATATCGAGTACTCCTTTTTCATGTAATAGCATCTTAATGGACAAATTTAAAGAGTTCAAGTACTTACCACGATATCCTTTGAAGAAGTACCACTCGGCTTCGCTGAAGCTTTTTCTCTGTTCGACTGCAAACTCTGTGATGAAGCCTTCTAGCACACTCACAAGCTAGAAGTCCACTGCTCGTGAAAGGGGATTATCAACACTCCTTACGGTCTGAATCAACTCCGATGTCCAAACAATGTTCCTTTTCTTCTTGAATATATTCTTATCAGTCAACTTTGATAACCAGTCATACAACTCATTTCCATAGGTCACAAAAAATATCGTATGCAAGTCTGTGAAGATATGTTTTTGTAACCAGTCCTCTGTACTCAACGTAGGAATCTTGTTTTCTGTCGCAGCAAATTCTCTTTCTATAGACCCAACCCACTGGTTGAGTTCTTCTTTAGTAGGATGCCAACAGAACATTATCTCTTTAGTTTGTTCAAAACCGGCAACGGAACCATTTGTTGGTTACTATGGGCAGACCTAGGTTTACTTGTAATGTACCAACAACACCCCTAACTCACTAGCCCTTTAGGCAACAGACCACAGAGCAGCCTAAAGTCTCACCCGAAGTGATCTTAGATGGGTTGGCTAAAGACTCAAGTGTCCTTAACCAGGTTCTGTAGCATCCTGGTGTCTCGCGGCTCTTCTTAGCTAGCGAGATATTTCTACGAGTCACAGTTCTCTCTTACTCGTGGACTCTGATAGGGGAAGGGCTCCTATCTCATCGCAGTGACTAGGACGATGCGCAAACTCTCCCTTCCACGGTTCTCACTATCTGCGATATCTCACACCGCAGCTCCTCTGACGGTGCGATATCTCCTTTTGTCAATGCGATATCTCCTATAGTACGGCCCAATGCGACTCTCAAGGTCCAAAGGCTTTCTCACTGGGAGGAATAACTCGGCTAACCTTCAACAGGGTGTTAAAGAACCTTACTTGAACTTTCACGGTTCAACACACTCAACATCACTATACTTAACTTGCTGAATAAGTATACTGGAAATCCTTAACAGAGTGACTATTACCGTGTGACACAAGCACTGATAAACTCATATGCAGACACTTGATACATTTAAACTCGCCTTTAACCTTCTATAATGCTGTAACTGAATGAGAACATACAGACAATTACTAACTGATATATGGCATTCATGTAACAGATAACAGATAGCAACTAAGTAAAGACAATCACATGAATCAGTCACATAACACACTGATTTAACGTGGTTCACTTCCAGGGTAGAAGCTACGTCCACGGGAAATGGTTTATATATTATAACTTGGGAGAGTAAACACAGTTCCGCTACAACCTCATATGCAGCTGAGATCTTCTGGGTAACTCCGCGCACACAGCCGGGAGCCCTTCTCTCTTAGATCTCTTCTCTTCTTATATTGCTTCTCTTACAATATACTCTTCCTCTCTCTCTCTATCTCTCTCTCTCTCTCAATCCCTGTGGATTGTTACATACATGCTCTAGGAGTCAGCTACTGGTTACAGTAAGATACTACAGACTGAATAACAGAACCAGAGCTCGACTCTTCTATAATACAAAATGGCTATGAGCTAACAGACTAACTAACTCTCCAATTGTCTATTTGAATGTCTTGCTAGCTAACCTTTCACTCTACAAAATACATGCTTTTATAGGCGGCCAGAAGGTCTCGCCATTACAACACTGTGGGCCTCTCCCAATAGTAACCCAAAACCCTAACTGTGACAGTCGGCGTATCTGTACTTGAACTGCCGCTTTCCGTCACACCACAGCTTCCTGCAGTCTTCCACGCTTCCCGACGCTGACCGTGGGTACTAGCACCGCTTCCTTGGTCTCTTCCCTTCTGTACTTCGTATTCAATACCTTGGCTCGTTGCTCCCTTTTCCATTTATGAGGGTATCTGAGCCCTCTTGTCTTCGCCGCTGCCTTAAATACAGTGGTTGAGCTCTCTCCTCTCGGCCGCTGCCTTAATTGCAGTGGTTGAGCTCTCTCTTCTCGGTCGCTCAGGTACTATTACCTTTGACTTACTTGTCCCAAAACAACAGCTTTTCCTGTAGCTACGGGACCCTACTCCAACAGTTGGTCTTCGGACTATATTGGAGTGGGGGATGAGGGTTTGGTTTGCATGAGCTCACCAACTTAGCATTTAGCCTTTCCCGGCTCCTTGTTGGCCTGATAAACCCAACTGTGTTGGCTTGTCTATTCTGTTATCTTTGGCTATGTGTAAGCCTGTTTGTTCCTTATTCCTTGGGGAATCATGCCCAGCTCAAGGGTGGTAGCATTGTTGAGAGATTAAAGAGCACGCGGGCCTATGGTTGGGTGGAACGTTGCAGCGACGTAGCTGGTTGCGGGACGAGCTAATTATAAGATAAGTATTATTGACTAATCTGTTTCTGTAATCATATTAGTTGTGGATTGTGAAGACAAGGTATTTTATCTATTTGTAATTTTTCTATACAATCATATTTCATATCAAGGAGGCTGGACGAGGCAAGGGGAAACCCCCTGCTCCTTGCCCGATCCAGCCTCCTTCCAGTTGGTATTGGAGAATACAACCAGGGTGTAGCAGCATCCTTTATGTTGGTGTAGATAAAACTTAGGGGGTTGTAGAATCCTTCCAGCTGGCCCCAGAGAACAAATGGAAGTTGGTGCTTCCATAGCTAGAGAACGTATTTTTCCACAAGTTGGAGCTTGAAGCTGCAAGTCACAATTTGCAAATTCAAACTGATATTTTTCCAGGTTAGTGGATGAATATTGTGAGTTGGTGCTAACGCATATTCAAGTTGCTGCAGTTCGATGCCAATAGCTCGTTGATTGTACTTGGGATCGGTTCGACACCTTAAATGAGTGAGTTCTCATGTTTGAAGACTATAATCTCCCACTGATGTAATTACACATGTACATATTCATAGATTATTCTTGTGGATGATGGAAAGTTTTTTTAATCCTGCGATAATCTCATAAGTTAAAATGATACATATCTGCGCAATTATTGATTCACCCCACCCCTCTCAGTAATAAGCTAATTCCAACAATTGGTATCAAAGCGAGTGTCTTCAGTAAATACACCAACATCTGGAAGACAGATCCAACGCAGATCTAGATCAGCAAGAAGGGTTGTCCACCAATAAGGATCCAAAATGTGATGGTTCAAAATATACTTTCTGGAAAATCAGAATGGAAGTTTATCTGCAATCACTTGGCATGAATGTTTGGAAATCAATAGAAGACATATATGAATTCCTGAAAGCTGTAGATGAGTCAGAAGATAATGGTGAGCACTCAATCTCCTGAACAACGACTGTGGATCCAGAAAATAGAAAACAATATGAATGGAATGCACAAGCAAATAACGTTATATTGTGCGGTATAGTTCATGTTGAGTTCACCAAATTAATGCAATGCACTGCAACGAATGTGTGGGAATATTATAAACCCAATTCATAAACTTAGGATAAAATATTTAATAATTTTTTATTAAATTCCTACCTACTAGCCTAGATAGTTGGCATCCTCTTGCACCACATGGTCAACAGTGTTTTATCCCGATTATGGTTTGATCCTGTCCACTTTATTGACTGCCAGAATTAGTAACTGTGCCTTCCAACAGATTTTGTCTTTATTCTGCTTTTATCTAGGATTTTTGTGGATAAGGTAAAGCTAGTCAACTAGGAAACTTCTATCTTTTGTTTCCAACCCATCCTCCATTATTTTCTCTCCATATTCTAGAATTAGCATGTTTTCCACCATTCATGACATCTCACTCATGCTTTAGCTAATTCGTGAGGTCCTTGACTGATTTGGGAAGTGCTTTAGCCACCTATGGGGGTTTATCATATTTGGTAAGTCCAATTTATGAGCTAGCATGAGTTGTCTTACACCAACTCAATTTTCCTTTGTAAGGATGTATTACTATTGTAATAATCAATCAATCAAGTCATTGATTCAATATCCGATTATTCATTGGATCACTTCTCTTGTATTCAATCTCTTTATTCTTCTCTATATTTTACTTGTGCATACTTGTGAGAATTATCTTAGTAGCAAGATCAACCTCCTATGCTTATTCTTTGCATCAAGGCTCTATTTCTACATGGTATCAGAGCTGTAATTTCTAAATGGTATCAAAGTGCAAGGTTGTTCAAGTTCAAGAGAGTTGGATGAATCCTATGGATTGTTTTGCCTCTCTATTTCCCCTGGTATACTCTTTCATCTAGATAGTTTGACCACTCCAAACCACATATGGACCAAACTTGAGTATCTCTTTGGAGTTCAAGATGAGTTAAGAGCGCATCAGTTGGAGAATGAGTTAATCTCATTGAGTCCAAGCTGTATCGATTATATTGAGTGTTTCTTCACCAAATTCAAGCAACTCATGCTATTGCTCAAGAAATGTGGGATTGACAAAAAAGGAAGATCAATTGATCATTTCCATTCTATCAAAATTGGGTCCTGAATACTCAATTTTTGTGTCTACTTTTCATGCTACTAGGATAGCTATTTATATTGGAAAATTCCTTCTTTGAGTACATTATTTGATTCATTGACAAATGAGCAAGATAAATTGAACCAGATGGATTCTCTTATATCTTCCAAGGGCAAGTATCATGCTCTCATAGTTCAAGGAAGCAAGGATATCAAGAAGAAAATTGTGAAAGAGAAGAAGCCAAAGCCAGGTATTAAAGATGAAAATTTGAAGCCTACTGATGAAGGTTCAATGAAGAAAGTTAAGAAGGAAGGAAGTACATGGGCAAATTATTTTACCCTAAGAATAAATGTTTCAAGAAGAATATGGACATCATGTCTCAGCTTCTTGAGAAGCACAACATAGAAGTTCCAGATGAGCCAAAGAAGCCTTCTAATTCTTCATAACATTGTGATAGTTTGCAGTTCCAAGGTGATATAAACTATGCCTTGAGTTCCAAAGTTAAATCCTTTCCTCACATATCTGATATAGATTTAATTTCTGATATATCGGAATCATAAATCTCAGTTTCTTTATTTGAAAATCCACCTATTAGTCTCCTAGATTCATCTCTCAATGATTGTGATTTTTCACTGGATCATTTGTCTTTAAGCAGCTTTTCCTCAGTCCATAATTCTTATCGAGAAACATGTTTGCAGGTTGATATGCATGTCGTGACATCATTCATACCGCCATCCATACCATCTACCATACATCAACACCTTGATCATCGATACTCACATACTGGAGCTTTATAGCTCCCTTTTGTACCATATCCCTTATATAAAACTATCAGATTTCTATGTGCTTTGATTTATCATGGAACACTGGATTCTATGTCATCTTTATGCAACTCTGGTTGTCACAAAGAATCATTGTGGTCTCCAACTCTATATCAAATAGTCCTAACATCAGTTTCTGAAGCCATATCACTTCAAAACTAGCAGAGCAAGCTGTTATTTACTCTGCTCAACTGTGATGAGAGAAACACTGGATATTTTCTTACTAAACCATGAGATCGTGGTGGATCCTAGACAATAACATCCACCTGAGGTGTTATTTCTATCTATGGCACTTCCTACCCAATCTGAATCCGTATATCCATGCAATCTGTAGTAATGATCTCTACAATAATAAATTCCAATATCTATCGTACCTTTTAGGTACCTCATCACATGCTTTGCAGCTATCAAGTGAACTCGTCTAGGTTTAGATAGATATTGAATTAAGGTGTTCACAACAAAGAATATCTCTAGCCTTGCATTCGTTAGATACATCAATGATCCAATGATCTGTCTGTAATGAGTCATATCCTCTAACTCTGATGACTCGTCAGATAACAACTTCAAGTTGGTGTCCATGGGTGTGGCCATGAATTTACAATCAAATATTTTCAAGATTTCTATTGCATAATTTCCCTAGTTTAGAAAGATTCATTTTGGGCTCTGCCACACTTCCAGCCCGAGGAAATAATGCATCAATCCAATATCTTTCATCTCGAATTCTTCAACTAGATTCTTCTTGCAATCTGTGATCTGTTTCCCATTTCCTGTCAAAAATAGATCATCCACATAAAGTAATAGTATGATAGGTTCATCATCTATAACCTTCATGTAAAGTTTAGGATAATCTTTACTCTTGGTAAATCCCAAGCTTGTTAAGAAGCTATCTATTCTATCATACCAAGCTCTAGGAGCTTGCTTCAATTCATACAAAGCCTTTTTCAACTTACATACATGAGTCAATTTGTCTTCGACTTCAAATCCTTGTGGTTGTTCGATTAAACATCTTCCTCAATCATACAATTTAGGAAAGTTGTCTTTACATCCATTTGGTGTAGATCCCACTTCATCATGGAAACAAGTGCCATGATGGTTTTGATGGAAGTGTACCTTGCTACTAGAGAAAATGTCTCTTGATAATCAATCCCCTCTATTTGAGAGAATCCTCTAGCCACAAATATTTCTTTGTACTTCTCAATACTTCCATCAGCATCATGTTTTATCTTGTAGATCCATTTCGAAGATACCACACTCTTGTTTTCTGGTTTGGGTACTATATCCCAAACATCATTCTTCATTATCAACTGGTATTCTTCTGTCATTGTTTCAACCCATTATTTCTTTTGTGCAGCTTCTTCATAGTTAATGGGTTATTTATATACAAGGTCACGCATCAAAGCTACATAAATGGAATATGGATTTGATATTTTGCTTGTTCTTGTGGAGCCTTGTAAAGCTCCATATCTCTCTACTTCCTGTATGATTTCTCTTACCCAAGTAAGTTTTCTCTTTCGACAGATATCCATAGTAGGGGGTTCCTGAGGTTCTAGCATATCATGATATTCAGATGCTACTATTTCAGGAGACGGTTCAACTTCTACCATTCCGGGAGGTACATCGTCTTCATGTAATTCTTCAAGCTGACACCTTCTGGATTTCTTAAGAGCTGTCTCTTCATCAAATGTTACATCCTTACTAATCTCAATATGATCGAATCCTGAAATCTATATCCTGAAGGCCTTAGAGACTTCACAATATCCAACAAATATTCCCTTCTTTCCAAAAGGATCCAACTTGGTTCTCTTATCTTTTGGAATATTTTCATATACCGGGAAACCAAATATCTCGAGATGGCTCACTTCAAGTTTCTTTCCTATATACATCTCTTCAAGAGTCTTGAATCTAAGAGCACCGTGAGATAATCTATTCTGCACATATATGATTGTTCTTGTTGTTTCATCCCATAGGTGCATGGGGAGTTCTTGGTCATGAATAATTGTTTTTACCACTTCCATAATAGTTATATTCTTTCTTTCTGCAACACCATTCTGTTGGGGATTATAGGGAGTAGTTAGTTCCCTATTAATTCATGCCTCCTTACTGAATGCTACAAATTCCTTTGAAGTATATTCTCCACCATTATCTGATCTCAGTGTCTTGATTCTTCTTTCTGAGTGGTTCTCCATTAAGGCTTTGAATTCCTTGAATTTACCGAACACTTCACTCTTGTTCTTCAAGAAGTATATCCAAGTCTTTCTTGAATAGTCATCAATAAATGTGACATAATAATCATATCCACTTAACGATATGGAGGGCATAGGACCACATACATTAGAATGAATTAGTTCCAACGTACCTTTAGTCTTTGTTTCACTTTTTGAAAAGAGATTCTTGATGTTCTTTCCTCTTGCACATCCTTTGCAAGTTCCCTCATGATCGATCTTCATATCTGGTAACCATGTTACCACCTTGCTCACATAGGGCAGTGCTTTGTAGTTGATGTGAGCAAGCCTCTTATGCCATAGTTCACTTGAGTTGGTATTCTCATGGACAAGGGTTGTCTTCAGATGTCCTTTGAGTTTGTACAATCCTCCTTCTTCTTCACCAATTATCACAACATCTTTAAGAGTCTTCCCTTTGGACCACATAAGTACTTGGTCCATCTATAAAAGCAACTCTATATCCTTTCTTATCTAGAGCTGAGATGGAAAGTAAGTTCTTTTTTAAACCTAGTACATACAGTACTTACTCCATCTTCATGGAAGTCGCAGAGTAAATCTTATAGCTTGATTCACCAATACCTTTTATGGGATATTGATAGTAATCTCCTAATGATACTTTCCGAGGATTGATATTTTCTTCAAGTCTTGAAAAAATTTGCTTCTTCCCTGTCATGTGCTTTTAAGAACCACTATCAATAATCCATGTATCTTCTCCAGCTGTTATAGACCCAGAGAGTGCAGAGAATAATACATATTCTTCTACATCTTCTTCTCTAGTTAGTCTCTTTAGAGGTCTTTCTTCTTCTTCATCCTCATCTTCATCTAGATGAGATGATGTCTCTTGTTGTTGTTATTCTTCCTTGGTGATGGAAACTCTCTGACAAGGTATCCTATCTTATGATAGTTGTAGCATTGATACTTTGAGTAATCCTTCTTCTTCTTTTGAAACTTCTTCTTTGAAGGTTTATGATTACCCTTCTTGAAGTTTGAATTCCTTTAGTATGGATGGCTAGAGCATGATCATCTTCTGTGAGTAGAGCTTCTCTATTAGGTACTCTAGCTTCTTCCTGAATGGAATTTTCCCATACTATGTCAAACTTCATACTTTCTTTTTTGGAACACGTAGTTTGTATGAATGAGTCCCAAGGTCTAGTGAGACCATTGAGAGTAGTCATAACTAGTTCATCCTCATCGAGGGTGTCTCCAATAGCACTTAGTTGTTCTCTAAACTAAGAGACCCTTGTGAAGTAATCTTGAATTGATTCTCCTTTGCTCATCTTGGTGCCCTTTAGTTGAGCTCTCAGATTCATCTTTATGTTCCTTCCCTCATACATTCTGGAAAGTGAATCATACATTTTCTTTGGTGTCTTCTTAGATGACACTTGAGGGATCAAGTGATATTTGATAGAATCAACAATGATCCTCATTTCCTTTATTAGGTCTTGTTCATGCTTCTCCTTAGCTTCATCTTCTTTAGTTTCTACAACTTCATCATTGATGTACTTCTTAAGGCCATTCTCTTTCAAAATGAGACCAATCCTATACTTCCAGGCTAGGAAGTTTTCTATGCCTTCCAACTTGTCCTCAAGCTTAGTGCTTGGGGCCATCGTGTCCAATAGGTCACTAGAAATTGAAACTTCTCAAAATGAAAAGTTGACCTTACCAGGAGATGCACTTGAATGAGGCGAGTTGGTTGGTCCAACTGATTTATGGAGATCCCAAATCTTCACCCTTCAAATCTTACTTGCGAGGTTGCAATTTCTGCATAATTTTTTGTTATGGTTTTCTGTAGTTTTCTGGTTCAGGGTCAAACTAGGGTTTGGATATCCCGAAGTTTCAACAACCCAAAAAATTCGATCCTAGGCTCAATAGACGTGCTCTAGGGAGGCGCAAATTTCTATGCAAGCAGATCTTCCAAATTCCAAATTTTGCAGAAACCCTAATTTATTCCAGACAGGGAGGAGAGAGAGTTTCACCTTGTGAAAGTTCTCCTATTCAGGATAGCTCCGATACCATGTTAAGATTCATATGCTAGACTAGATGTAATTAGTGTTCAATCCAAATTCACAACATTAACATATGTAGAATCACTGAAAGAAACACAATCACAAGATAGACAAAATATTTATCCTAGGAAACCCTCAAGGGGAAGAAAAACCAACAAAAATTCCTCTGTATAAGATGTAACCCAAAAACATGTATCATCCTCCTTGCTGATCTCTCTCTCTCTCTCTCTCTCTCTCTCTCTCTCCCCTATGTGTTATACAAGTGGGTGAGTCTGTGTTCTAATGAGGAACATAAATCCTCTATATATACACTTTATGTCAATTGAATTTTACCCTAAACAAGTCGGCCCCACTAAACTATCACGGTCGAGTTAAATTAGGAAGACTCAAAACAATATTTTATATTATTCATTAGTGTACTAATGACCTGACTTACAATGGAGGCTTTACCTCATGACTCTATGATGACCAATTACAATAGTAACATTTTGATAGAGGAATAATAAAATCTCCCTTGGTTTACATTAGTAAATACATTTAGAATATCCTTTGAAGTTAAAATATTTCAACATTCATCCTCCTCCTCATCAATATACTAATCATCAAAATGGGGATGCAACCCGTTTATCAATCTCATCATTGGTTTCTCTTGACAACACCATGAGCCCCAACAAAATCAAAATGGAATTGAAAAACAAATTTTCAAAATCAAATAAGAGGAAAAATGAAGAGAAACAATGTTACCTTCAATCTCCATGAACAAACTGCCAAAAACTAGAAAACAAATTGAAACAATCCACTTGCAGAGAAATTTGAGCTTAAATATGCATAAATACAACTATTGCAAACTGTGTTCTCCTCATAATCATCTCTAATGTTGAAAAAAGTCCACAAAGAAATATTTAATGCATAAATCTCAATAATCACAACTACTCTAGAATATTTATTTTAAAAATCACTTCCAACTCAAGAAAAATCCCCCCACTACTCTCTCATTGAAAATAAAATGTCATGAACAAAAAGAGGGCTTTTCCTGTCTTAAAAATGCTTAGGGAAATCC
>LPNX010247458.1:0-12943 GCA_001517045.1 Pseudotsuga menziesii | reverse complement strand
GTTTTTATATGTTGGACCTTTCTTGCTTGTTTGTTTGTAAATTCTAGTTTTTAACTTGCAATGAAATTTTTATTTTGATATTTTGTTGGCTGATTTTGTTTTTGCCTTTCGTAGATAAAGTCAAAAGATTTGTCAAAAGCTTTTGATGGGGTGCTTCTATTTTAGGTAATGATTTTTCTTCCACGGTTTTTTCTGGTGTTATCCTTGCCTTTAATATTATTTGTTTCATTGGTTTTATATTATTAATAAGGTAGCTGCAATGGAACTTTAAGCATGGCTTAATGTCTAAACAATTATTATTTCTAATGCAGTATTAACATGCTATCAAATCGCTTGGTTATAACAAAAAAAATCAATGGTTATATCCACTCTAATTTTGCAAGGTATGTTCATAAAACTTCTTTTTCATAATTTGTTTATAACTAATATACTCTCTATAATTTTTTTTTTTTTATAACAGGAACGATTATGAAATTTATTAAAATTCAGCAATGGGCCGCTGAAGAAAAGCACATGACAGCATTCACCTAGTAACCACTACGTTCAGTCAATGACCATCCGAGGAGCTAAGGAGGAATGTCACTTTTAACAACCGAATTAACAATTAGACCATTTAGGTCCGCAGCTATGGATTTATTGGCTACAGTGTTCGCCAAAGCATTAAGATCCCTGAGAATGTGATAGAAGCAAACCTTTCTAAATAGCTTGGTAATGGACCTAATTCTCCTTATCAATCTAGCTATCCTAATGTTATCACTTCTTCTACCGCCATTCATTGCCTGGATGATAATCCTGGAGTCCCCGAAAACCATGACCTCATCCACCTTTTTTACCAGCAGTTGCTTTAGGCCTTGCCATAGCCCATAGGCCTCAGCCATATTATTAGTTTCATAACCAATATTCCAGCTGTATTCCACCTCGACTTCCCCATCTGGATTGACGATGACTCCACCACCCCCGACCTTTCCTGGGTTCCCTTTGGAAGCCCCGTCAAAGAAGAGTTTAAAATTTTTCCTTTCTTTTAGCCAATTGCCAAACTGAGAATTATCCATCCTGATCTCCCATTCCTCCAATTTCTTAGCATCAACAATTTTAACAGCCAGGGACTTGAGACTTCGCATCCACTCTTTTTCTTTGTCCGTTAGAGATCCTTTGTTGCTGGGGATCTTCGAGATACTTATAACCTCCATGAGCAAGGATTGAGTTTTGATGGATGCCTTCCACGTGGGCTGATTTTTTTCCTGAAAAATCTTGTAGTTTCTTTCGTTCCATAAACACCAGCAGATTAGTTTTGGGATTTTTAACCAGCAGGTTCTCACACCCCTCTTCTCGAACAGCTCACCTTGGTAAAGGTTTTCCCAATCGTAAAATCAATCATGAATACTTATCAGCAGCCTCCTTAATCCTCCCTGGCGATCCAGCACATCCTCCCACACTGATTTGGCATATGGACACTGTAAGAACAAGTGCGTTATAGTTTCTCCAGCAGTTGCACATAAAGGGCATCTAAATGGCCCAGCAATCCCTCTCCTTTCCAGATTCTCGCCTGTGAGAATTCTACCGTGCAGGAGCGTCCAAATGAAGAGGTTGATCTTGGGCAGCGAGGTGTTGTTCCAGTTATATTTCCATATTTTGGGATTGGCAGGGACGTTAAAATCTGCTGAAAACCATTGGTAGCCTTCAGAAGTGGAGTAATTGCCGGTTTGTTCACCCCATCCACGCTTGTCCCTTCTATTTTGGAAAAGTGGGGCTATCCCAGCCAGGTGGTCGAGAAGTTGTGACTTCTCTTCATCAAGCTCAGCAGGAAAATCTGGTAATTTCCAGCCAGCCCATCGCTGGCTCTCAGAATTCTCCCACGTGGAAATGTCCCAGATTTTTTTCAGCCCCAGAGTGTCCATCCTTTGCTGCAGGCGAGGTAGATGGGGAGGAATCTTACCTAGGACAGTGTCATGCCAAAGATTGATGAGTTTCCCATTGCTTGGGACCCAGTACAGACCGTCCATGAATTGAGGCAGCACCTTAAGACATATTTTATGTATGGTGGATCCATTCTGGATCACGTGGGCATCTTCAAGACATCTGACCCTTGATCCCCTGAAATACTTAGCTTTCATCACTAGACTAGACCAGGAGGGCTTGGGGGCTAGCAGATTCCAGATCAGCTTGGCTCCCATAGCCAAATTTTGGTTCCTGAGATCTCTGATGTGAAGGCCTCCCTTAGACTTCGGAAGCTTAATAGTTCTCCAGCTCACCAATGCAAACTTCTTGCTTCTTCTAGCACTGCCCCCCTGCCAGAGAAAGGACCTTATCAGTCCTTCTATTTGGTTAATGATTTTAACCGAAGCAAGAAGGAGAGAGCTCTGATAAATCAGGTAGCTATTCAAAACAGCCTTGATTAAAACTACCTTCCCAGCCAAGTTTAACCAGGTTGATCCCCATCCTTGGATTTTGTTTTTAATTTTCTCCACAACTGGGTTCCAGGCCGAGCTCTTGGCCTTGGTTTTGAAGATGGGTACCCCCAGGTAGTTGAAGGACTCCCAGGCAGTAACCCCGCCCATGTTGAGGCCCCGGGAGATATCTGACATTTCCCTCGGGTTGATGTTCCAACCATAAATCTGGCTTTTCCTAAGGTTGAATTGGCCTCCATAAGCTAGGTAGTAACGATTCAGTTCAGTCTTGAATCGCTAGGCTATAATGATACTAGCACCACCTAGTAAGATAGTGTCATCTGCGAATTGCGCATGATTAATATCCTTGATGCCTCTAGCCATTTGGATGCCGGGGAGATCCTGTTCGTGCCTGGTGGCCTCTAGCTGAAAGCTTAGAACAGAGGCTTGGATGGCATAAAGGAGGAGAGAGAGTGGGCATCCTTGCCTCAGGCCTCTTGGAGCTTGGAATAAGGGAGTATTTCTTCCGTTGAAAAGCGGGGCAATCCACTGATTGCTGATACAAGCCCTGACCCAAGAGATAAAATCAGAAGTGAATCCAAATTTCTACATCACCTGGAAAAGGAAGGGATGGCTGACCCTATCGAAGGCGTTGGCAAGATCAATTTTGACCACCATTCCCTTATCACCATTCTTCAAACTGGAGTGTATAGCCTCTTGGACTAAGATGATGTTTTCCCAGATATTCCTGCCTTTGACAAAGCCTCCTTGGTTCTCAGGGATCAGTCTCGGGAGGATATGTTTGAGTCTGCTTGCCATTACCTTAGTGATTATTTTATAGCCTATATTGCACAAAGAAATATGCCGAAACCTGTCAAAGGATTTGGCCTCCTTCACTTTGGGTATTAAAGCCAGGAATGCAGAATTGGTGCTTCCACCGATTTTACTGCATCTCTGGGACTTCCTGACCATCTTAATTAAGTCTTTCTTAATGATGTTCTAGCAAAGCTTAACGAAGGTAGCGTTAAACCCATCAGGCCCCGGGGCTCTGTCGTTCTTCATTCCATCAACGGCTCTCTTGATCTCCTCCATCGTAATTGCCTGGGTGAGAGACTCATTATCGTTGGTTTTAATAGAATTGGGTATCAGACTCAAGATCTCGGCGTCTTCCAAGACAGGCTGGGCCATGAAGAGTCCACTGAAAAGTCTAGTTGCTTCCTTTTTAATTTCTTCATGGATGGTGATAATACGTTCCTGGATATGAATTTCCTTAACACAATTAATACTGTTCCTGGCTGCCGCCTGCTTATGGAAATACCTCGAATTCTTATCACCATCAGCCAGCTAATTGCATCTAGCTTTAATTTTCCACCAATCAGACTCGATTTTGCAAGCTTTATGAAGATTCGCTTGTAAAATAGTTTCAGTATGAATATCCTCTGCGTCCACGGTTTTATCCTCCAAGGCATCCTGGTGGGACTTGAGCTCATGCGCTGCTTGGGTTTTTTGATCTGAAGGAGATGGGATACTCTTGGCCCATAGTTTAAGGCATTTTTAAGTCTTCTGATCTTTTCCTCCCAAACGTAGAAGGGAGATCCTGTGACCGGGGGGGTCCACGAATCAGCAACGATTTGGAGGAAAGTAGAATGATTTGCCCACAGGGGGTTAAATCTGAATGGAATTGGGCCACAGTTCTTGTTAATAGCCATCTCAAGGAGGATGGGCTTGTGGTCAAAAACTCCAAATGGAAATATTTTGGAAGATAAATTCAGCCCCTGCAGGAGGAAGGAGTCCTGGACCAGGAACCTGTTGAGTCTTGCGGCAATATGCCCAGGACCTAACCTTTTGTTATTCTAGGTATACTTTCCAGAAGTAGGTTTAATGTCCATGAGATCCCACTCCAGGATGATTTCATCTACAGTCTCTCTTATGGGATCCCTGACCAAAGATCCACCTCGCTTTTCCTCTTGACTTAGGGTGACATTAAGATCACCTGCAATTATGATATTACCTTGCAGATTACTCTTTTCCTCACGTAGGAGACTCCAGCAGGAATTTTTTTCAGCAATAGAGTTGGGAGCGTAGATATTGAAGATGCTTACCAGGGAGTTCGAGGCTTTTTGCCTAAGCTGGGTGAGGATCCAGTGGTTGCTGTATTTGATGGAAATGGTGTCAAATTCCTTATCATTCCACAGGGTTCCAATGCCACCAGAATCCCCTCTTGAGATTATTCCAGCTTTTCCCTTGCTTTTCCAAAATTTTTGACTAACTTGGAGGAAGACGGCTTCCTCCATCTTGGTCTCCTGGATCAGAAAGATGTCCAACTGATGTAAAGAAGATAGATCTAACATTGCTTCTTCCTTGATTTTACTTCCAAGACCTCTGCAGTTCCAGGAGAGGATCCTCATTACTTACTTTTGGAGAGCGTAGGCATCCCTTTCTGGGCATGCCCTTGTTGGCGGGTGATCCTAGTGGATTTCAGAAGTTTTTCCAAGGTTAGCTGGGAGCCTTGCAGGTTATCCTTGTAGGTTTCCTGCTCTCTTATTTCTTTCCTGGATTTCCTTCCCTTTGTTTTAGACATTCTTGGTGTGGTTATTTCGATTTCCCCTTCCTCCTCTTCCTCTTCCTCCGATCCAGAGTCTTCCTCTGATTTCCCCATGGTTTCCCCTGCAGTGACCAGTGCCATTTCTTTGTCTTGGTCGTTCAATTGCTGGGCTGATATTTCTGCTTCAGATTCTTTATTGCCTTCATTGCTGGATTTCTCACCAATTTCAATGAGATATTCCCTGACTTCCACCATGGATTTAGTCTTGGATGCTTCTAATGATCCTTAGAGATTAGTGATCCTTGTTTCATTGGTCCCTTCACCCTTTTTAGGAACCTTTCCGGATTGGTGTTTGGTTTTAGATCTAATCATCTTTTGCCATCCCTCCGCCTTGTCCTGCTAGGTCTCAGGCTTTTTAGGATAGTTGCGGATGAAGTGACCGTACTCATGGCATCCTCTGCATTTGAAAGGTAGCTGTTCATAATCAAGTTTTTGGAAGTGGGACCAGCTTCCCATGGTTAATTTGATAGCTTCAGGAAGGCCAGCTTCGAGGTCGACCTCAACGCAAATACGGGCACAGGCGTATTGGTATTTTGGACTAGCCGTATCTATGTAGTTCCCCAGCGCAGTCCCTATGGCTTGGAGGGATTTGGGGTTCTAGCAATGCATAGGGAGATTAGGCAGCCTGACCCAGAAGGGCACTGCTTTTGGGTTGTTAGCTTCAAGATCGAAGTCTGGAGTCCACCTGTTAAGGTAAAGACCTTGCGGCCCCATGAAGTAGGGCCCATTTCTGAAGATCAACTCTTTATCATCCTTGGATTTGAAGTCGAAAAGGAAATAACCTCATCCGACGGAGTAGGAAGCAACATTGTTGGTGATAAGGGGTCTCCAGTTTCTTTGAACCCAGTTGTCCATAGTTTTGGGTGAGGGCCATAGACCCGTAAATTGATCGATCAGAGCTCGATCTACCAGGGAGAGAGCTACCTAGATGGTTTCCTCCAGAGGAAGGGCAACCTTCGGCACATCTTCAATCCTTTTGAAAAATTTCGGGGGTTCGGCTTTTCCGGATCTCTTGTTGCATGAGGAAATTAAACGATCGAATTCATCCAGTCAGAGAGCCAGGGACAGATCTCGGTCCTCACCAGGGATCTGAGTTCCCATCATTAGCCCTCCAGCATTGCCAGAGCAACCTCTGACAGCAGCAGTCCCACCTGCAGAGAATGGCCGGCTAGGCCAGCGAGACAGAGGTTAGGAAAGCCCTCCCTTACCAGCGATCCAAGGATCTGGTTCTCAGGCGAGCTTTGTCCAGATCGGACTCGTCCTCCAATCGCCCCTCACGTGCTCAGGTCGCCTCCAGCATAAAAAAAAAAAAAAACCAATATACTCTCTATAAATTATTGCTCATAGATTATTTGTGTAAATCCATAACTATATTCAAAAATATCAAATTTCATTGATCATATGAGTGATGTTTTGGGGTTTAGTTTTCCATTATGTTTCTTGTGCCATGTAACTTCTCATTTTTTAATGTGTAGGAAGATTTAAAAAGAGAGTTTATAAATATTCTAAAGAACCAACCAAAAGCATCCCAACTATCTTCATATATTAATGTAAGAAATATAGCTGATAATGCATCCACAGATTATGTAAATTGCCTAGTGTGATATTTTGTATTTGATGGAATTTTCTAAGTGTGTTTAATGATAAATTATAAAATTGATTGGATTTAATTGAAATTATGCTTACCAGTTGGGAAGTTTGGAATCCATTCTAAAAAAAATGGAGCATTTTCCTTTTGTACTTGAGCATTTTCCTTATGTTTCTCAAACATTTTTTTCTTTTCAAAGTTTTGTCTCAAGTGCATGCTTGAAGCATTTTATCATTTTCAAAGTTTTTCCTTTGGTGCCTCAAGTCAATTTCCCATTATTCATTTCATAAATGAATGGTTTGTGATGTATAATTAATTTGATGTTGGATCATCGAAAGGCTTAGAGAGCAATTTAGACTTCAGGCCTTATTTAATTATGTACACACACTAGAATGGTACCTTGATTGCATTGATGCTAGATTTACCTATCAAGGGATTGTACCTCTTTGGGAATAATACTCCTCGTCCCCACTCTTGACACTTGTCAAAACTTCGGTTATTTTGATTGTAGGAGAGGTCAAGGTATGGGTTTTTCATTACATTCAAAATTTGCGATTGTTCACAATTCTTGGGTGGATCAACCTACGATAGGTTTGTGGCTTCTTTATTTTGAAATCACTTACACTTGATTCTTGACGTGTCAAGGTCTAGTGGTGTCTACCTCCATGATTATTTTCAACATTATTATTTTTATATTTTCATGATTCTTGATGCTCGGGGACTCAACTTTGGTTGTGATTGGGGTATAATGACTTCAACAATTTGTGAAAAACTTTGAAAAGGCTAAAATTCTTCAAGCATACACTAATACAAATACCCAAAAATTTCCTGGCCTTTGTAGCAAATTTTCGGTTCTTTATTCATGTTCTTTATGTTCTTGCCAAAGACCCATAACTTGTTCTTTATGTTCATACCAATTGATTTGATTCTTCAAAGGTCATAATAAATTAGTTTTTTATTTTTATTTGTTTTTTTAGGGAATGTGCCAAGATGCTGCAGGTGCATTATCACGACATAAGGCAGGAGAAGATTTACTCAGTGGCCATTGTAATATTTTGAAATGTCATTGATATTGTATATGATTTTAATGTAAAGTATGGAGACAATTTTTGTTATGGACCAATATTAGTCCATTAGTGGATATTCAGTTGGAAACTCATATTTATTGTAATATTTGACATTTCATAGAATATAATTTACATGGTTGAAAATTATATATTTGTACTTGATATTATTTAGTGTTGTAATTAACTAATATTGTGACTTTGCATGATTAACATGTGTATTAGATGAGCATGATTATTATATGATTTTTTTAATTTTTTTAAATTTATACAACATCAATATTACAAAAAGTTATGTTATTAATATAATGGACACCATTAAAACTACTAATAAATAATGAACACATATGAATGACTAAATTGGTCTTTTATATTGATTAGTAATGACCACAAAGAAAATGTTTACAAATGACCAAAAATAGATAAATGACCACTAAAAGAGATAAATGACTGCTACAAAAATGAGAGATAAGTGACCAAAAAATGACCAAAATTTGCATATAAATGAACAAATGGCGACCACTAGTGGAAAATTAGCAGTCATTTATCGCATGACAAAAAATGTGGTCATATTTAGCTTGGTCGTTTATAGCTTATCTTGTGGTCATATATCGGGTTGTATATTAGGTCATTAATTTGCTTGTATATTTGGTCATTAATCGTGACAATTAAAGACCAAATACTCGACCAAATTAATGACCACATTAATGACCAAATATATGACCGCGGGATAACCTATAGATGATCAAGTTAAATATGACCACTTTTTTGGTCGCGCGATCAATGACCGCCAATTTGCCACCAGTGGTTGCCAAATCAAAAGTGATTATTTATATGTGGATTTTGGTCATCTTTTTGGTAATTTAGCTCTCATTTTGTACTAGTGGTAGTTTACAATGCAACTACACCCTGCCTCTTACTCATCCCCCCAATAATTTAAAAACATAACCACTTGTAGATCTTCTAAGGTCAAGATCTCCAATCTAATTTGTATTAACAAAAGCCTTACATATCTATCTCCCTGTGAGGTAAAGTATTCCTTGATTGAAAATTACATAATCTGGAGTGCCACACAAATATGCACTAGATTTCCAACAAAACTAGCACAAAGAACATATGAAATGTATGCTACCTATTCTTGAGCGTCGATACATTGATTTGTGGATAAATTTTCACCTACAAGAATTAGGATCTTTACTAATTTCCATCCCTACATATTAAACCTCTACAATATTGTCTCAACATGTTTCCACTAACTCAATTGGAGTCTTCTGTTGGTTCATTATGTTTTTGTTTCCATACCCAAAATAAAATCTGTAGCACCAATATTTATGATATCAAACTTAGAAAACAACTAACATTTGACATCCTTGATGATTTCCTTATTGTTTCCAATAAAAAAGAAGTCTCCAACATACAAAACCACATAAATGAAATGACCACCAATTTGCTTGGAATACACAATGATTATCGTTGCTTCTTGATAAACCAAGTCCCAATATATAGGTACAAACTTTTTATACCCTAATCTTGGTGATTGTTTAAATCCATACCAGGACTCCTTCATTTTATAAGGTAGTTCCTTCTTTCGTTCACTACAAAACCTTCTTGTTGTTTCATGTAATTTTCTTTTTCGATATCAACATGCAAAAATCTTGTCTTCACACCCATTTTATCTAATTCAATATCAAAAGAAGAAATAAACACCCATTTGCTACCAATAGGTTTTATTCCAACCAACAACTCAACTAGATTCCAAGTCTCATTGTTATCCAAAGCATCTATTACTTCAATCATTTACTTCTTCCAAAGTTTATTATTATCTAAATCCACTACCTCCCTAATATTTTTAGGAGCACCATAAGTAATACAAAGAAAACGATTAGAGTAGAAATACAGTGGGATATACCTTTTTTATTGTCTTCTTTCACAAAATGATCTCCTCAAGGCTGGAACTTGAGGCTTCTCATCTTCTTTTGTTGAGTCAGATTCTTCACACTACAACTTAAACTCTATTGTCTCTAGTTCTTCTTCCTTTGGTTGGAATTCCGGTTTGGAAGAAACTTTAACATCTCTAAATGCAACATCCTGACTATAAATAGTCTTCTTACTTACTCGGTTTTAAAGTTTATAACCTTTATACCATATTTATAGCCATAAATATACATGTTTAGTCTATATAATCCAACTTCTATTTTCCTTTGGAACATGCACATAAGCATCACAACTAAAAACTCTTAGATGTTTAAAAGAGGATTATTTTTATTAGTCCATGCCTTATCCAAAAACTATTTTATATGAATATTTAAAGATCCAAATTGAGTGCCAATAGTTGCATAACAAATAATATAAACCATAGTATTTATATTAGAAATTTCAAAAGAATATTGGAAAAGTTGTACATATGGAAGGTCATACAAGTTCGCTCTCCTGAAAAAGACAAACCAATATGTTTTGTGAAGGTTACCATAAATTTCCCTTAGTACATTAGAATTTTCTCAAACCTATGGCATTGCAGATAAGACATACTAGGATACTACATGACTAAATTTCAAACTCACGAGATTTGAAACTTCATAGATAGTTAAGGAAAAAGTTTGGCTAGAAAGAAAACCTATAAACTGGGGTTTTTAAAAGGTATGCTAACTTGAAAATTGCATAATTGTTTTTTGGAATATATCTTGTGGGTGATTCAAAAGGTGTGATAAAGAGGTAAAAAGAGGATAATTATAGGTAAGCAAAATTATACACCAATTAAAACTTCATATAGCTTAATCATGAATCATGATGAAAATGAAGAAATGTATAACCAACTATTCGATTTGGTGGATAGATTTAAAGAATTAAGTGATAGATTAGTTACACATGTTCAATTAGCTTTGAAACTAAATATGAAAAATATGGATGTCCAATTTTTTTATAGTTAATTTAGATGAATTTTCAAATGCACTAAATAAAACACAAAGTAATTTTATATGCATATTTATTTTGGTTGAGTAAGAATGGTAGGTTAAATTCAAAGACACAAGGTTATTGACATTTCTTTTATCTCTTTGGCTTGGGATCATTTTTATTAATGGCATGCAAACAAATATCTAAGACTCTACTTTTCATGTTTGTTTTCTTCAATAATTGCAATTACCGACTTTATTGTATTATGATATGGCCATGTAAACTTTTATTTTCTATTATGGGTTTATGTCTCCTTGTTTCATGTATACAAATGCATACCTTGTATAGAAAAACACTCTCCATTGCAACCCTTCAAGAATATTTGTATATTAGTGAAGAGAACCTAGTTTAATGTTTTGGTTAAAAACCATCATTGCAACGAGACATTTCCTATAACTTAATATTTGAGAAGTATCCAACTCATGTGACATGATTAGTCTTTCATCATTGAATACTATGAGGGAGTTAAATGGATTGACATTGAGATGAAGATGGATTGAAAAAGTTTAAATGACATATGAATTAAAATAATAGTTTTTGAAGTCATATTTTATTACTTTTGGCTTAAAGCAAAAGAGACATTTTTTATTCCTTTTGGTATAATTTTTTTTTGAACTTGTTTTTAAAATATAGACATTGTGCATAATTAAGAAAGTGGGAGTTATAAGGGTGGATGTATTTAAACATGGTATAAAATAGAATCCAGAGGTGATTTCGTTGCAGGAGGAGGTGCCGACATCCTTTGTGACGAGCTAACAGCTTGCTCACGACCCCTTGCGTTTTGCATTTTCATTTCCATATTGGGGAAAGATTATTCCAAGTGTCGGATGGACATGGTGTCCTAGTGCTAAGGAATTATTTAGGAGGGTCCTATAGATGAAAGCTCAGTGAAGATGAGGAAGTTGGCTTACTAGAGAGGAACTTTCATAATTGCTGGAGGGAGATGGGGAAGGAGCTCTATCTCTTTCTCAGAGTAGCTGAGAAAGAAAAAATTTCATGTTCTAATAATGGGAGAGTCTTTGGCTCAGGTACTGAGTCATGTGATAGTGAGACACTACTTCCGCATCCCAATCATCCATGGATCAACGAACGCTAAGATGGATGTGAGCACCATACCCTGCTGAAAGGGAGGGACACATTGCATCATGACTCCTCGCTCCCCTGGACCTGCTTCCCCTGTGAGGCATATCATGACCCCTCACTCCCCTAGAGTTGCTTCCCCTATGAGGCGTAGCACAAAGGCATCACGACATGGCTGGTGAATGAACTTGTGGCTTCCAAACCTTCACCTTATTCCTGGGCAGAGAGC
The DNA here is from genome assembly GCA_001517045.1 of Pseudotsuga menziesii. NCBI lineage: Eukaryota > Viridiplantae > Streptophyta > Pinopsida > Pinales > Pinaceae > Pseudotsuga > Pseudotsuga menziesii. The sequence goes on along the minus strand of LPNX010247458.1, from coordinate 1,038 downwards.
TGATGAGTCATGGTAGAGTGAGGAGAACGAAGAACGCACAGAGGATAAACATCTGCAAAAATTGGATCCGTGTCGAGGCATCATGCGAGGTGACTTGAATGTTGAGCTAAACGATGTCGAACATAAATGACATGCACTGGGAGGAGCGAGCCATTAAAACCCAAAGCTTGTGCGAGGTGACTTGTGATAAAATCCGAGTGGAATCCATATTGAATGACCTGCGTCGGGAGGAGTGTTGCATTAATACCTATGAGGTGATGACAGTTGTCCCATGTGGCATTCAATAGGCTATCCTGCCTTCCACCACGTCTCTCCTCGAAGCACCTGCATCCGGGGTTGAAATTCTAGATTTCAATCAGCAGTCAGCACAAGCTTAGCACATCGATGTAACTACATATGTAGTTTCAATTGAAGACGATGCTATCCATGAACCTACATTTCAAGGGTTTTCTTTTGAGTTCACTAACGAAAACCTGCAGTGGTGAAGCATCATGCAATAAATCAACTTCCATATATTTTAAAGCAACACATTCAAAATAATATTTCCAAGCATATCATTAGACCTTGGGAAGAAATCTACAATAACAAACATAGAATATGGCTTGGATATGATAAGATAGTTACCTTTCGTATTCTATATTATTCCAAACCAATCTTGTTCCAAAGTGTTGGATTCCTTCAAGAAGATTTAACTTCACATATTCAAGTTCAACATTAGAACGCTAAGTGTAAACATTTTGATTCAGTTGGTAATATGGATGATTAGTGTTTTGATCTCCATCCTTATCATCATTTTAGCAAGAAGAATAATTCATCTAAAAGATGTTCCAAACTAAAAAAGTTCAAAGACTACAAATTCACTATAGGTGGATTAATCCTTGATAGTGGTCATCAACAACCAAGCAATTATATCAATCTTATCACACAATTCACTCTCAAGCAAGGACCCCTATTGCAACAAATAACCTTTTGATATAAAATTCTCTTACACCTTTAGGGGGGAGTACATTGATCAATGGTTAGTGGTCATCTAGAACC
>LPNX010247424.1:5548-14709 GCA_001517045.1 Pseudotsuga menziesii | reverse complement strand
TTAGATTTTACACAGTGAATTAAAAGGAAAAATGAATAGAGATACAACATCAAAACCCTCACGGGTACTTATAATATTAACAAGTTTTCAGAACCAACATAAGTACATAGTGGTGTAGTCACTTACATGTGGCGAAACACCTTTACATTATCAAACGTTTAATACCAAATCCAACACTGAGTAGGAAGAAAACCTAATTCCATAAAACATACTCCACATATTATTTATTTTCCACATATTATTTTATAAATATAATTTTTTACACTTTCTACATTTACAACTTCCTCAAAATCATTATTTATCTACTTCACTTGAGGTTGAACAACCTAATTTGTTTATAAAGTGCTATACATGTCAAATATGGAAATAATCTCAAGGAGATAAACTTTGGAGTGCAACAAAAAAATATTAAATCTCTTTTTTGCAGCTATATATTGAATAATGGGAAAAGTCTATTAACTCAATAAGCAAGAAGACCTCACTCATTAGTTGTTTATGGGACGTCTCTCTATGTATTTATTGGCATAATAATATTATGAGCTGCAAATAAACTTTTGCCAAAAAACTACGACCAAAACATTTCAATGGCAAAGTCCGTTGAACGGATGGATGTCCTAGAATCTCTGAATTGATGAAGCTAAAAACAGAATATTCTGCAATTTCTTTTACGAGAGAAATGTTCTAGAATCTCGACTACAGTCTACCAAACATATATCAATATAAAGTAAACATTAAATATTGTATAATTAAAATTTATTTAAAATTTTTGAAATAATATAAATAAAATTATGCCAAAATGTATTAATTTAATTATTTATCAAGTGTATGAGAGTTTGACTTCACAGATGTTATATTATAAACATACTGATTAAACTAAGCACATAGATAATGAAAAATAAAGTTTTTCCTCAAACCTTTAAGTAAACTTTTTCACCATCATTACTATTTAGGATCAGCCCAAAAAACCATCAAAATAAATTCTATTAACAAAAACTAAGTTCTTTAGGTTAAAAAATAGAAATATAAAGAATACATATAGTTAGTTTTATAAAGTGGTTATAAACAAGGATGGAATTTGACGGGTAAATGCCCGTCATGGGTCAATTTACCCATCAAATACAACCAAGATTTTAGCGAGACCGTCAAAATCTGGCTTGGAATACAGAAAACGTTTCAGATTTTGATTGTTATTGGCAATTTTGATGGGTATCCGTCATTTGAAATTCCAACCCTGGTTATAAATAAAATATTGCTAGCACACCTACATAATTTGTGGCTAGATCAAGTTTATAAGGAATTCTTTTAGTCATATTTCATGAATTGTTGGTATTCATAAGCTATGAGTAATCGATGCATTTTTAGCAGTTATCCATTTAGCTAGATATCAATTATTTTTATTTTTTATTTTTTTATAATTGTTTCTTTCAAATTTTGAAAGGCTGCCATAGAATTAATTTGGATGGTACATTTGTCTCATCCTCGTAAGTAGATGAAAAAGCATAGGCCTTAGTCCACCCCAAATCTCAAATAAAAACTTCTATCAACATAATTACACAAAAAACTAAAATATAAATTGAAAAATATAAACGTCATAAGTTGGGTAGTTGGAAGGCCAACTCTCCGACTTTTACTCTCCGAAGCAGCAGTGGAAACGTTGGGAAAATGGAATATAGTAAGGTGCGAAGCCATTCACCCATTCCTGATAAGAGAAAGTTTTTTATAGCATTTCCGACTCACTTTACTAAGTACATTAAGAAAGCGAGTGGTATAAAACTAGAACTTGTCTCCTTAATAGACAAACCAGTTGTTGTTGAATTCATGTTTGTTGGATCAACTTCATAGATTGGCCTTGCTTTCAAAGTGATGATTGTATCTGAAAATCAGAATTGTTTAATATTTCTTTCAATTTAATTTATTCATGAGAGACATATCGGTCAACTTGTAATCTTTCCATTACCATTATATATAATTATTGCAAGACACCATCTACTCCAACACAATAACAACAGTATATATCATTTACAAATTTCAACATGTAAACTTATCGTATATTCGTTTTATTAAAAATCAATAATATTTTACGTACATTTTTTATTTATTTATACAGTTAATGTATAGATCACTGTTTTTATTACTTAAAGATTAGAGTATTTGGTATTCATTTCATCCTAGTCCTATCTTGTTGTTTTTAGATGCATTTTGATTAATATTTAAATGTCTTTAAGTTAAAAAGGTGGTTGAAGAAACTTGTAACAATTTATTTTTGTTTTTTTGTATTAAATAGTATTTTTTTGGGGTAACAATTTGTTTTTGTATTTTTATATGATTTTTTTTTTTTTTTCTGTCTAGTAAATAGTATTTGTTTTGTGCTTATATTAACTCTAACAATTTGGAATGAACAATAGATATAAAATTATATATTTTAGCCTCTATTTAATAAGCAACTACCTTCACAAAACTAAATGGTTGGTTATGTTTATAGGTATTTATCCACCTCTTTACTTATAAATCTTTCATTGATTGTGCTATGGCCACTTTACTTACCCCACTTTGCTTACCCGATTTGATGTATGAGAATCCAATTAAAACATAATGTCCTTAAACACATCACCCTATAATACAATAGATAATACAACATTATATATTTTAGCCTTTATTTAACAAGCAACTATCTCCACAAAACTAAATGGTTGGTTATGTTTATAGGTATTTATCCACCACTTTACTTATAAGCCTTTGCTTGACTATGTTATGACCACTTTACTTACCCAATTTGATCACTTTACTTACCCCACTTTACTTACCCAATTTGATGTATGAGAATCCAATTAAAACATATCGTCCTAAACCTTGCTCTGATACCAGTTAGCAAAAATTGAGACGACTAAACTTAAACTGAAATGACTAAACTTGAGTTATGGTTCAGTTATAAAAATTTCACTTCGACCTCTTTTTCATTTTACTTGTCGCGTGAAACTTGTCTAACTCTGACTAGACAAGCCTACCAATATGGTCCAACTTTTAGAACTGACTCTTTTAGCTCGACAAGTTCTTACTTGTGGGTTTTACGGATAGGTTTTAATTCGACCACTTGTCGGCTTTACAACTTCCACAAGTTTACTTCGACCACTTTTTGGTTTGACAAGTTTACTTCCACCGATTAACTTAGGTTTACTTCGACATGCTTATGGACTTACTGGACAGGTTTACGGATTTACTTCGACTTAACCACTTTTAGTGGAATTTCGTAAAGGGAGTTTCTTAGTCTAAAGACTTATGAAATCAATAATATTTTTCACCAACCAGTAACATGAAGCAAAATTCGACACAGCAACAATTCTACAAAATTACAAAAACATGTAGCCAACATTAAGAAGACTTGTGTTGACTACTCTGGCCTAAAACTTGAAACTTTTACTGGGTGAGAAATTTATGGATTCTTTGAACTTTCACTCAAACAGTAAATGTAAACAACATTTACTCAGGTAATTCTGGAGAGAAATTGAGGCTCAATATACATGCATTCAACCATAAACTATTTGATTTATATAACTTGTCGAGACATAACAAAGAATTATACATGTCGTAAATGCAAACTTGAAATTTACAGAGATATTTAACCTTTTACAGAGCTTCGGTACTTGACGTATTCAAACACACATAAGGTTGAACTTCGACACAATTCTAAGCTCTTTCTCCCTCTATTTGTTTGTCTATTGTGTCTAACTTAATTTACAATCTTTTTCTTCTATTTATAGGCAAACTAGGATTTGCTTCTAATTCTACACTCTTGACATTAATGACTGTAATAACTATCTACCTAAAACTTAAGTTCGGAAAATTAATTACTATTTCCAAAAAAAATATAGTATTTGAAAATTTAAGTTCAGAAAATTAATTACTATTTCCAACAAAAATATAGTATTTGAAGAAAAAAATTTCTTACAGCACGCCTATCTGTGGCTAGTGCTCTAATCACGAACATGAGAGTGAAAGTGGTGATAAACTCCAAAGTAAAGGGCGTAGCTCCCTGAAGGAATCGTAACCCCGCTGCTCATGAATGGATGAAATATTAACTTGATGGTGAAGGAGGCATGGACTGAACCAAGTATTTGAGCTCCTATGTATGCGGGAACCAGAAATGGTTCCAATCATAGAAAAATGGTTCCAATCACAGAAAAATCGAAGGTTAGAAGCAGATTTTAACACAGATTATTCAGAACAAACTATAATTATTCAATCATTAATAACTTAACTTTAACAAAAATCAATACATTTTATAGATCGACAACATTATAAAACTTTGAAATAATAATATCGAAGATTCAAAAATCTCCACCCAGTAGTAAAATACTATATAACCTGAATCCAGGGAAAGTGGCGCAAAACTGCAAATGCATGCGTTAAAGATGGATTGAGATGAGTCCCAAATATGTGGCCAGTTGACAAAATGAGGATCAGTACAGCCAAGCCGCTTAAAGCTGCCAGTCCTATAAGGCTAATAGAGTCATTGGTTTTTTTGTTAACGATGGCAGTTGTCCGTAAAGATCAGAATGAATGTACCAATGAATTCGGCTACCACCTTCACAAATACAAACAATGCAGCAAATTATAGATATTGATGTTGCAAATAAATTTAGGTTGACATAGATAAATGAGTTGCAAAGAAAGCTATTTGATAATAATTTCAAATAATGCTTCTCTTTATGATCAATACAATGGAAAACTGTGTTAGAAAGATATAAGTCTCAGTAGTTTCAAGCCACTCAAGAGATTTATCATCAGGCTCATTATCAGGCTCAATAATGTCTCGAACTTTTAGCTTAAGCTAGTTATATAGAATTAATAAATTTTAATACGGTCAAAACACTTTTCCTATGATAAGCCTGAGTCTACTGAGTGGCTTGAGGACTCATAACAGGAGAAAAATGTCTCGATATTTTAGCGTAAGCCGGTAACATAGAATTAATAACTTTTAATATGCTCGAAACACTTTTACCATGATAAGCCTGAGGCTACTAAATGGCCCGAGAACTCATAACAAAAGAAAAATGTCTCGAGCTTTTAACATAAATTTAATAGCTTTTAAAATGCTCGAAACACTTTTCCCATGATGAGCATGAGCCTACTGAGTGGCCTGAAACTTCGAGACTTGTATCTTTCAACCCAATTTCCCATCTCCTCTTAATGCTTCTGTCAATATATAATTGATCAAACTTGGGAATTGAACACTAAGTTCCTGCCATGGCCATTCAAACAAAAATAAAAATCACAGATGACACAACCGAATCGTTTGTATAAGGATGTATTATTTTGAGCTCTAGCACAACAGAAGTAGGGCCTGATACTTCGCTTACATGAAATATTAAAGCATTAACCACCGAGATCCAAAATCACAGACACCATCATTTTGTTTCAAGAAAGGTAGAAATCAACCAATGCTGGACCTGGCAGAATTTGAACCGGAACAACTAAAAAGATAACAACATAATTTGAACATGAACAACTAAAAAAATAATAACTAGAGATACTGAGATTAGATCGTGTCAATGCTATCACTATTGTGGCAAAGCAGGTCAGTAATCAATACCATTGTCACATATTCCACTATATAAATTATAACCTGGTCCCCTAAAGATTCCCCATGATATGAATATAAAAATGAGAATTGAATCTAGGAATTCACAATGATATACCTTCTTTGCAAGAGAAGCAGAGGGCAGTGACGCTGGAAAATATGATAACATGTGTTCCTCGGCCCATGTTGCCCATGCTTCCATTGATACACATGAATTGCAACCTTGAAGCAGTGTTTTGACTCTTCCAAGTTGAGCTCTTATCAACCCTAAAGCCAATGAGAGGCACCCCAGGAGTTCCCCAGGTCGGTGGTGCGCATTAAATACCCTCACAATCTGTCATACTGCACACAAAACAAAACTACACCTACCTTTTTTTCCGCAGAGGAATGGATTAGAAAACCAGCGGATGTTAGATATAACGCATAAATAAGTCTTTAAGAAGACGTATAGCCAGAGGGATGATTTTGGTTAAATTTAAAAAAAAACAATGGGTCCTGGTCAAATTTCTAGAAAAACATTTAAAAATGTTTGTTGTACCTTTAATATCATTATGTGATGGGGCATGGGGCATGCATGTTCAGTTGTGCCCAACACCTTAGAAGATTTCTTTTGGTCCAAGTTGCAAAGATTAGTCATTGGCAAGATGATTTCCCTGGTTTGTTGTAAGACTATATGTTGTGGTGTGTAATCGTACTGTATTTTATTTCTTATACATAGAGTGGATGTGGATCAAGCTCTAGATTTATGTGAATGGAAAGTTGAGATGAAATATTCTCACGCTATGAAGGACCTGTTATGTTTGAGATTGATGAACCATGTAGCTTTACTAGAGAACTGGTGAGTACAACGACTTAGGACTCATGTACTCCGGTAGATGGTTTCATTTTTATATGGACGTCAACAAAAAGGTACCGAAGAAGATCAAAGTGATGAAATCCTCATGAAGATCAAGTTGACTACTCTGCAAATAAATTTGAGATAAACATTAAAGGAGCATATTAAAGTTAATGTTTATCTTGTTGTGAGCTGTTGATAGCTCAGAGATTCTATCCTAGTTTGGTGTATGGTTGAGATATTATCTCAACCTCTTTCATCTATAGTTAGCATATGTTAGTCATCTCCCGACTCTATATATTGGAGTTTCCATGTATTGTAAAACATCATTTATTATAATAGATTTTAGTTTGTTTTCATATTGTCCCCTCTCTCATTTCTAAGTTGGTATCAGAGCCAAGTTGTGGGCTGTTGTGAGGAAACCAAAAATCGTTGTGAGTGTGCCTGTGTGGAGGAGCTGACTGCCTGTTTGAGGTGGATAAGAAAAATAGGGGCGTGAGAATTTCTTTTGGAGTGGAGATCATTGTTCACAGCTTCCACCATTTCATGAGATCACAGTACCTTTTTTTTTACAGAGCTAATTTTGTTTCCACGTGATTCTCCTTAAGTGTAAATTATTTTATTCCGCCAAGGTCAATCGTTGGAGTTGTGCTGCGTTGGAACTCAATTCTCAAGTCTGAGACGAGAAACGTGCTGAGAGATCACGTGAGACTGAAAGATGGAATGTTGTGCTGATTTGTTTTTTTTTGTGCAAAATTCAACTTGCAAAAAGTGATCACTGCCAAAGTCTGAAAATTTTGAACGCTGCCAAGAAATTGTTGTCAAAACACTGCCAAATCACTACCATCATGAGGTGAAAAGTGTTTCTTTTGTTTTTTTTTCTGGATTTCATCATGTCGGCGCCTCTTCAATATAATTTTGTTCCCCTCTATTTTGGATGATGCATCCACTTCGGAGAGATAGAGTGTCGATGGTGCTGTTGTATAAGGGTTTTGTGTGTTGACAACGCTGAAGAGTAGAAGGGTAGAAGCGTCGGTGAGCCCTCCCTGAACTAGTTTTTTTTCAGCGGCAATCACTCAGAAGCTAAGTGTGCCGATCAGTTTTCCCGTGTTGTGTTAGTGAAGGAGGTGAGACATCATTATTCACTTAATTTTTCAGTTAAAATTGGTTTCTAGCTAGCTATTTTAAAATGGAAAACATGTCTCTTGTTGATTTATAGATTACTTAAGCATCAAAATTGAATGGGGAATATTATGTAAATTGGAAATTCAAGCTGATTATTGTACTTGAAGCTCTTAGTTTGTGTTCGATTGTGAAAGGGGATGAAGAGAAGCCTACATATTTGTTGTCTATCTCATATTAGGAATTGCATGAAACCCAAGCAAAGGTGTTGATTTGTATGTCTATAAAAGACAACATCATACCTCACATCAAAAATTCCAAGACGTCCAAAGACACATGGGACAAACTGAAAGGTTTGTATGAGACATCTGACTCTAATATAATCTTGTTTTTAAAGACCAAATTATTGTCTATCAAGATGGATGTGAATGAAACTATGAATAAATACCTCTCCCACATCAAATACTTTCGAGATAATCTCGGTGACATAGGTGAAGAAGTATCTAGTACTGATTTGGTATCTATCACATTAAAAGGTCTATTTCTAGATTACAAAATATTCATCTCAACACTTGCAGCAAGACATACCCTCCTAAATTTACAGAGCTCGGTGGAATTCTGATACAAGAAGAAGAAAGAATGAAGATGTACGAGCCTGAATCTCAGACTTCAGATCAGGTGTTGATGACAAGAGGCAGATACCCACACAGAGGGAATCACTGGAATTCACATAGAGGTAAGTTTCATGCAAGACACAGAGGTATGTCACGCAATGACTAGTGCTAATAAAGATGTTGTATGCCATTATTGTGGCAAATCAAGTCACATAGCTAGAGATTGTTTTAAGAATATAAACAATGATTCCAATAATAGATACAGAAAACATAATTGAAATTATGTTAAAAAAGACACCTCGGATGTCAATGGATTTAAAAATCTACGACTGTTTATATATGAACATGCTTTGTATGTTGAGACAAATGATGAAAATGCATGGTTCATAGATTCGGGTGCATCTTCCCACATGTCCTATAATAGAGATTGGTATGATGAGTATTATGAAAAGTCTGATGCCAAACACATCTATCTAGGTGATAACAAGTCCCACAACGTCCTAGGTTATGGAGTGATAAGTGTTAACCTACCTGATGGACAATTTAAATAGATACATAATGTGGTATATTCCCCATGGTGTGTGCAAGAAGTTGAGGGTCTCTTTTGGCACGTTAGATGCAATACAAAACTAAAAAAACAGGCATCCATCAACTTGCATGGATATTTTGAGACACTTACACAATGAATCTTGCGATCAGTAAAAAACAAGAAATGTAGGAAATTGAATGACCTTTCCAAATATATATTTTTTTTCTATTGAAAATGTTGTTAACTATCTAAAGTTAGATAAATTTTAACAGGCACTTTTTATTTTTTGGACAAATTATAAGGTATATGTTTTTGTGGGTGCAGCATTTGAATGTCTTAATGCAATTATTTGGAAATGGGTTTTTTATAGCATGTAGAGGTTGGTTTTCTTTAGTGCACCATACAATTTTTTTTAAATGGTTGAGAAACGAAAGAGATATGGACGAAACACTACGAGTGTGTTTTTTTGAGTTGAGGAGTGAT